>CM032626.1:23292779-23708982 GCA_019097785.1 Fraxinus excelsior
TATTATTTATGTAGGAATCGACAATTGTAAATAATAAATGGAAAAAACAGGCGCGGATGCGGAGACGTGAAAGAAAATTTGATTTTATGTATGTATGAAATAAAGCAATAAACTAAAAAAAAATTGTGTCTGTGTCTCTGCCGTGTCTCGGCATTAACGAAGCCGTGTCTCCGCATAATGCGGAAACACCACCAAGTGTCTCCGAATTATTCAGAGACATGGCCATGTGTGTGTGTCTCCGAATAATTCGGAGACATGGTATTTCAGAGTTTTTTTTTTCTTTTTTTACGTGATAATAATAATTTACGAAAAAATGATTTTAATCTTGTATTCCAATTGTTATATATAAGTCTTTCCATTAGAATGATATATTGACACAATCTTGAAGCTAAAAAATGATATATTGTCTACATAATCACTAACCCTATAATAAAACTTTGTCAAGTTTTATTGGTAATCGGAATATCACCCTATTAAACAAATTTAAAGAAAATCATCAGTTTAGAGATAATATATTTTTCTATAATTTATTTATTGTTATTATGTAAATGGTTTGAGTTTATAAGCTATTTTTTCTCCTCATCAAGTAAAATAAGCAAAGTTATAAGCTTTGGTAGTGTAAAAGGAATCCTAAAAATCATTAAAATACAATTTTACATAAAAACATAATCTGCAAGTAAAATCGGATAACATGTAAATGTGCATTTAGATACATTATGTGGTCCAAGGAAAAAGAAAAGAAAAGCAAAAAAAAAAAAAATTCCAAGATTCTGAGTTCATCTTACATATTTTGAACTATTCACATCCATGTTGTGTCTATTAACATTGTAACCATTCCTTCAGCCTATCAAACTACTGAATCTTGCAAGTTAAGCCACCTAATGCATGTTTATTATACTATAAGGAATGATCTAGTACAAATGCAATGGGGCTGGTAGCCTGCACCATTTTCTTGTGGAGGCGCCATACTCCATTTTTCTTTTATTTTTAGGAGTTTTAGCACGTGAACTCTACCATTAGTAAGTCCCAATGCAAACTGATTAAGCTTGGAGGGATGAGCAGCAATGGCAATTGGATAAACCCTTGAACTGCAATGAATAAATAAGGTACCATTAGATTGGAAATGAATAACATTAAGGAAGTGATTGGAACGCAATATTGGATGGTACTTATGGTACAATAAAAATGTGTTAACTTCTTTTTCTTCATTAACTCTACCCACTACCGTCTAGTTGAGCATCCCAAACATGTTAAAAGTAGTTGCAATAATATGACAGAGATGTGGAAAAGTAGCAAACTACAGAGTTTGCAGTTTCCATGTGGAATGAAACTACAGACATGACATTACCTTTCATTTTAAGAGTTTGCAGTTCAGCTCTAAAAAATGTTCATAATAATTATATTGACCAAAGTAATAAAAACATCTTTTCAAAAACTTTTTCATTCTCTTTGTAAGCCATTACCAAAATAAATAAATAAAAAACGACAGAACTATCTAATAATTCAAATTCTTTAACAGAAATTCATGCCTTTCATTAATTCTACAAATTAAGGTTTTGCTTATCATGTTGTCCAGTTCCTCATCAGATATCTTAGTATGAGCATAATCATAAATGACAAAATCCTGCATTAATACGGGTGTAAGAAAAATCAAAAAAGAGAAAGGTAATGTCCTAATCAGTATTAGCGGACTCCAAAGCTAAGACATGATATACTTTCTAATAATTGAGAAATTTATTTGAACATAATAATTAATATGTGTTTATCTAGTTAAAGTAAAAAATGTTGAACGAAAGTAGATCTAGATTGATCAAGAAAGAGTAAAAACCTTTGTTGAGTACATATCACCGAAGAAGCAGCTTCAATTTGATCTCAGAAGATGTCAAACATAAGATATACCCATGAAGATTGTAGCTCTACGGATGTATGAATGAAATAATTTCTTTGTACACAATGTTCTTAGTACATGTGTTGTGTAAAGTGTCGGTGTTTGATGGTTTAAGTAAAACTTTTATAGATGTGCTTGTTTTTGCTCTTAATAACGCTACATAAAGCTGACTATGACATAAAACTGATTCTGGAAGATATAAACCAACGAAATCAAGTGTTTGACCCTGTGCTTTGTTTATTGTCATTGCAAAGCATAACCTGATTGGAAATTGAGTTCTTTTAAATGGAATTGAGTTTCGATCACTTTTGAGAGGTATAAAAGGGATCCTCGGTAAGAAAACATGTTTTCCACAATATTCGTCAGTAGTGATTTCAACAAGAATTACGTTCTTCTCAAATTTTCGATAAGTAAGACGTGTCCCATTGCATAACCCTTCAGAAGGATTGATATTTCGTAATAACATCACATGACAGTTTACTTTGAGCTTCAATTCATATGGTGGAATATCACTTGAGGTCAAACTATTCAAGAAATCTTCCTATAACATTTGTTCTGATTTGTCAATTGATTTATCAAACTATAGTATGTGTAAAATTCACCAGGAATATCTTCGAGCTAAATTTTGTTAATATGATCTACACATTCGTTTGTAGGCGTAAGAATAACTCGATTTGCCATGAGATGTAAATTATCAGCATATGATTCTATGTTTGGAAAAACATGATGTATTAGATTTTTTAAAGATGTAATTTCATCCTCAAATGGCAAAATTATATTGTTTGGAAGCTTAATGCACTTACAAGTATGTTCTTACTCTATTCCATTTCCAATTCTAAGTAAGTAATCGCAAAACTTGGGATTTAACTTCGCCCTCATATTCTCAACTAATGGTAGAAGTAAATAAAAAGGCCATAAATCAGAGAATATTAAGGTAGCTCTCATTATGTCTTTTTTTCCCCTTTATGTACGACTAGAAGGACTTGTTGAAAATCTCCTCCGAAAACCACCACTTTACCGCCAAAAGGCATATTACAATCTGTAATGTCTCTTAGCATCTTATCTACAGCTTCAATGGCACAACGATTTACCATAGTTGCTTCATCCCAAATTTTTAATCTGGACATTTTCAATAAAGTTCCTAAAGGCGATTGCTTTGCTAACATTACAACTAATTTCACCAATTGTTTCCAAAGGAATTTTAAATCTTGAATGAACTATTCTACCTCTAGGTAATAGAGATGCAGATACTCCAAAAGACGACGTTGCCAAAGCAATTAAATCTTGAGACCTCACACCAGCTAGGAGTGCTTTATATAAAAACGTTTTACCCGTCTCACCTGGACCGTCGATAAAGAAAGCACCACTTGATTCTGATTTTACTATTTCCATAATTGTATCATACGCAAACTGTTGTTTTTCATTTAAGGTTCCCGGATCAGCATAGCCCCATTGAACATCCAAATTAGTTGTCTCTTCCGCAATCATTCTTCTCAACCTTTCATTCTCATCTATATTTACATTGATACCATTTCATAATCATTTATATTTTTACCCAATGATTCTAAAACAGAGCTGAGATCCTCTAAAGCTCGTACTTCAGCAACTTCCACGGGTATATTTTCATGTACATAATCATCAATCATATAAGCCTTGAATTTATCCCACAACAATTTTAGATGATTAGGGTTGCAAAGCATAATGACTGTAGCAAAAGATGTCCTAAAGAAAATGGCATTTCATAAACAATAGTTTCAGATAAACATTCTTCACAGTGGTTATCTCCACTTAATAGACCATGTAGAAATGCAGCTTCTCAATAAGTTGTAGTAGTTACGCCATTTGAAGTTCTTAAATATTGAAATGAAGTTGGCCCTCGAATATGATTAAGAAGAATGCGAAGGAAATAACATTCTCCTTCAAAAGGATTTGTCGTGACAATTCGTCCTATAATAACTTGTTTCTTTCTCGGAGTCCAAATCTTTGTACTTGTATTCCAAACAAAATGTGTAAGAAAATCCTGATATAACAATGTTCGAGCAAACTCGTTTACTTCGTTCATTTGGAAAAATTATGTCAACATTGTTCTCTTCATATTTTCATTGTCAATAACAGTAGATAAATCATCATTCTCATTGTATGTTACTTGGTGGTGATCTTCAATATGAAGCGGTAAAGAATAAACAGTAGGACGAATTTCTGACAAATTGAAAGAAAAAATCTTTCACATAGCTTCGGGTGGAGATATCCATCCAGAGAATTGGTAAGCAGAGATTTCGTCAATTTCTTTCTCTGTTTCATTTGTGTCAATTAAGAAATTAATATGATCATGTTCTTTGTATACATATTTGTACAAGTATTTTACAGCTTTGATAGAAGAACATACTTCAACATTAATGTGATGGTCAAATTTTGCACTTAAATAAGGATTATATGGTACAACTCATTGATTATTTAACATTTGACCTCTAACCTTAACAGAAATGCCATTATCACGATACTTGTACAACGGGTATGAGTTGTGACCAAATATAGTAGTGTTACAATAATCTCTAGGATATTTATTTTTACAACCTCCATTTGCCTCCATACATACATTCTTTGTATTTAGATTTCCATAAGGACCGTGAACATTGTGTTTAACAATAACAGAATGAAGATGTGAATATTTTTTTTTGTCAGAAATTTCACATGACACTATCTTATCAACGTCTTCAGCACAAGAAATTTTGTGGCCACATAGCTTATTAACAATAGTGTGCATGAGGAAGTCATCTTTTTTGAAATTCAATCACATATATATGCGCAATAACAAGGCCTAAGACATTTTTGTTGTATAAATCATTTTTTAACTCTTTTAGTTTTGTTCTAAACATTCGTACAATTAGATCCGGTCGATTTTGAACTTCGTCATTATGTCTTAGTTTTTGCTTAATCTCTGGCCAATTTGGATTACATGTTATAGTTAAAAATATATCTGGTTTTCCATAACGTTGTACAATAGCCATTGCATTCATATATCTCCTTAACATATCTCTAGGCCCACATGTAAATGATTGTAGTAAAACAATTTTTGTTCCAATTTTGTACCCTCTTGTTTCTTCATTTTGAACACTGTCTACAATGCCTTGATAAAGTTCAGCACGAATTTGTTTCTATTATTATAAAAATAGTCTAATCTAGTAGTTTCAATCTTAACATACATATCTACAACATATTGTTGAAACAGTCTACCTCTATGAAGCAATATAGACTTACCTGAAGGACGAATTTGTAACTTGTACGAATAGTATTCTCGGCAAGAAACCTGAGTTCATTTCTTAGTTGCATTAAGCACTGTATGATGGAAAACCAATTTCAGTATTCATTTATAATATTTACATATGAAAAAATTAGGAAATATACTAAAAGGTATATTCACAAACCTTGATCTTTTTTTTTTTTTTTTGATAATTTGAGATGCATAATTAATTATGCTAGGAAAAGCATCAAAATTGGGCAAAATTTGCGTCTGACTTTTGCATCTATCAATGCTTTCATGCCAACCAGATTCCCCATAGGGAAAAAACAAAGGATATTGCAAAGGATCATAACAACCATAATAATAATGAATTTTATGTGAATCATCAGAATGCCCGTATATAGTAATATCACGAATGTGAACATTTGCATTTCCATCATCTTCAATCCATACAGCAGCTACTTGAGACGTTGTAGGAGTATTGAAGACTCTTTGATCAAGTCTTGGGTCACATCTTATATGTATTTGATAGTTATGCAAGTTAGTTATATCACTTAAAGATCTAAAAAATCTACTGTATGGATTTATTTTCAGGATTTCAAATAAAATCATTAAAGTAGATTCGATAAAGTTTGCTGAAATTTTCATACGATTTTCAAGTTTATTATCTGTATCATAAAAATATAACTGCATATAAGAAGGAATATCATTCTTTGGTATAAGTTGATTTATATAATGATATACTTGCCCCTAAACTCTAAATGTTTATATACCTCTATGTGCTTTAAACAGTTCTTTGTCATACTTTACACCAAATGAAGTGAATGCAAATTAGTTATTATATCCCCTTGCAATTTTTTTAAATTCCATATATTTAGGTTCTATAGAAGTAAACAAGTTGAATAGTTCAGTAGGTGAATCACACATATAAAGCTTAACTTTTCCATCTGAGCAACAAAAGCCTTTACTTTCTTTATAAAATTTTTGTGCACCACAATGTTCACAATAAGTACATATCGGTAATACATATAGAGTAATTGGTACATTGAATAGAGTAGATCTTTCTTGTAACTCAAAATTGGAAATATTGGCATTTGCTTCATTTGAAGTAGAAGATTCACAACGGTGATGTATTGTAGATTTATGCACATCGGTGACACCTAAATTATTATTCTCAGTTAACATAGGGTTAACTATCCTTTTGAGATGATCAATGCACCCAGTTCTAACTCGATTTCACCGATCCTTATGTCTTTGATTTTGTTGTTGGCGAATGAAGGCATTGTAGGACTCATTTGTACTTTGAAAAATAGTTTCAGGGTTATGAACATTAGGCTCTCCATCAACAGACATTTTTAAATTATCTATCAAAACAATAAGATAAATTATCAAATAGTAAGAGCCTAAAATAAAAAATACAGAAGTTTAAGGGAGCAAAAAATGCTAATGAATTAAACATATTATATAACAGAAAAGGGAAAAAAAAGGGCGTGCAATGGGAAAAAAATGCTGGAGCCGAGACATGGAGTCATTTTTCTAATTGTGCACTTAAAAAAATCCCATCATTTAGAGACATCGTATTTAACATAAAAGGAAAAAAAATGCACAAAGACAAGTTTTAAGGAAGTGAAAAAAGACAATGAATTAAAAATGTTATTTAACAGAAAAGGGAAAAAACGGCGCGCGATGGAAAAAAAAAGGCTAGAGCCGAGACCGGAGTTTATTTTTCTAATTGTGCACTTAAAAAAAATCTCACCGCACATTGCGGAGACATCGTATTTTTTTTAACATAAAAGAAAAAAAAGGTGCAAAGACACGTTTTCGAGTGAAAAAAGATAACGAATTAAACATGTTATATAATAGAAAAGAAACAAAACGTCGCAGCCACGACATACAAAGTTTATTTTCCCAACACAAGTGATTGCACTTGTGCACTTAAAAAAAATCCTCCGCACATCGCGGACACGTGAGAAAGGAAAAAAAAGGGCGCGCGATGGAAAAAAAATGCTAGAGCCAAGACACGGAGTCATTTTTCTAATTGTGCACTTAAAAAAAATCCCATCATGTAGAGACATCGTATTTAACATAAAAGGAAAAAAATACACAAAGACACGTTTTAAGGAAGTGAAAATAGATAATGAATTAAACATGTTATTTAACAAAAAAGGGAAAAAAAGGGCTCGCGATGGAAAAAAAAAAGGCTAGAGCTGAGACACGGAGTCCATTTTTCTAATTGTGCACTTAAAAAAAGTCTCACAGCACATCGCGGAGACATCGTATTTTTTTAACATAAAAGGAAAAAAAGGCGCAAAGACACGTTTTCGAGTGAAAAAAGATAATGAATTAAACATGTTATGTAATAGAAAAGAAAAAAAATGGCGCAGCCACGACATACGAAGTCTATTTTCCCAACACAAGTGATTGCACTTGTGCACTTAAAAAAAAAATCCTCCGCACATCGCGGACACGTGAGAAGGGAAAAAAAAGGGCGCGCAATGGAAAACAAATGCTGGAGCCGAGACACGGAGTCATTTTTCTAATTATGCACTTCAGAAAAATCCCACCGTGTAGAGACATCATATTTAACATAAAAAAAAAGGCACAAAGACACATTTTATGGAAGTGAAAAAAGATAATGAATTAAACATGTTATTTAACAGAAAAGGAAAAAAAGGGCTCGCGATGGAAAAAAAGGCTAAAGTCGAGACATGGAGTCTATTTTTCTAATTGTGCACTTAAAAAGAATCACACCGCACATCGCGGAGACATCACATTTTTTTAACATAAAAGGAAAAAAAAAGGCGCAAAGACACGTTTTCGAGTGAAAAAAGATAATGAATTAAACATGTTATGTAATAGAAAAGAAAAACAAAATGGCGCAGCCACGACATACAAAGTCTATTTTCCCAACACAAGTGATTGCACTTGTGCACCTAAAAAAAATCCTCCGCACATCGCGGACACGAGAAAATGGAAAAAAGGGGGCGCGATGAAAAAAAATGCCGGAGCCGAGACACGGAGTCATTTTTTTTAATTGTGCACTTAAAAAAATTCCATCGTGTAGAGACATCGTATTTAAAATAAAAGGAAAAAAAGGGTACAAAGACACGTTTTAAGGAAGTGAAAAAAGATAATGAATTAAACATGTTATTTAACAGAAAAGAAAAAAAAAGGCTTGCGATGGAAAAAAAAGGCTAGAGTTGAGACACAGAGTCTATTTTTCTAATTGTGCACTTTAAAAAAATCTCACTGCACTTCGCGGAGACATCATATTTTTTTTAACATAAAAGGAAAAAAAGGGCGTAAAGACACGTTTTCGAGTGAAAAAAGATAATGAATTAAACATGTTATTTAATAGAAAAGGAAAAACAAACGGCGTGGCCATGACATACGAAGTCTATTTTTCCAACACAAGTGATTGCACTTGTGCACTTAAAAAAAAAAAAAAAATCCTCCACACATGCGGACACGAGAGAAGGGAAAAAAAAGGGCGCGCGATGGAAAAAAAATGCTGGAGTCGAGACACGGATTCATTTTTCTAATTGTGCACTTAAAAAAAATCCCACCGTATGGAGACACCATATTTAACATAAAAGGAAAAAAGGGCACAAAGACACGTTCTAAGGAAGGGAAAAAATATAATGAATTAAACATGTTATTTAACAGAAAAGAGAAACAAAAGGACGCGCGATGGAAAAAAAGGCTAAAGTCGAGACATTGAGTCTATTTTTCTAATTGTGCACTTAAAAAATCTCACCGCACATCCCAGAGACATCGTATTTTTTTTAACATAAAAGGAAAAAAAGGGTGCAAAGACACATTTTCGAGTGAAAAAAGAAAATGAATTAAACATATTATTTAATAGAAAAGGAAAAAAATGGCGCGGCCACGACATACGAAGTCTATTTTTCCAACACAAGTGATTGCACTTGTGCACTTAAAAAAAAAATATTCCGCACATCGCGGATACCTTGTCCCATTGCGAACACCAATGCATGATGTCCGCACATCACGGATACCAAGGAGACACTGTGTTAGCGATGTGGGGACGGCACACGGTGTCGTGTGTGTCTTCGAATTATTCGACGACACCGTGTGTGTCGCCAAATTATTCGGAGACACGCACACGGTGTCTCCGAATTATTTGGCGACACAGTGTGTGTGGCCGAATTATTCGGAGACACGGTGTGTGTGTCGCCGAATTATTCGAAGATATCGTGTGTGTGTGTCTCCAAATAATTCGGAGACACCGCGTACACGGTGTCTCCGAATTATTCGGCAACACGGTGTGTGTCGTTGAATTATTCGGAGACACCATATCGGAGACATCGTGTGTACATTGGAAACAAGATATTTTGCAAAATATAAATTGCAATGCTTGGATAACAATTTTATCTCGAACACAATCATGACGATAGTAATAATTGGGAACAAAAATCTGGAACAAAAAAAACTGTGGTAATAATAGGGAACCTTATGGGAAAATAGCAAACCTTGAAATCTTTGTCTCTCTCTATTTAAAAGAAGTTGAACTGAAATTTATTTTGCTCGGAAAAAATTTTGGAACAGCTTCCACCACGTCGAAAGTAAAAACCTGAAAGCTGAAAATGCTGCAATCATATTAGTTTGGTTTGACTACAATTTCTTCATAAGTTATTCAAAACTCTCACATGAGAAATATATAGATGCAAATACACATATATACCTGGAAAACATTAGAATATACCAAACCCACACATACATGAAAATCATAATAATTTTATGCTAGAAAACAAAAAAGACAGCAGAAACTCACATCCGTTCTAACTGACTTGCGTCGTTTAGTCTCAAATTCCGTTTCTTCTCTTTGATTTCTGAGTTGATAATAATAATTTATTTGATGGTTGAAATGAAATCATATACTATCTTCTTGCAAATGAAATCAGCTACTGTCTTATTGCAATTCGTTTTAATAGATTCACATGTATATCAATGTCAAGTCGGCTTGTAAAAATATCAATGGCAAGTTTGTTTAATCAAAATTGAGAAGTCAACAATTGTGGCTATCTTATTATAGAGAAACCAGAACCAAACCATTTAAGTGTGAAATGGAAGGTGCAAAAATGAACAGTGCTGGGTTCATACTCTCTTTTATAGTAGTAGTGATATTTGAATTAACTTGTACATTTTTTTTGTACATCTTGGATGACATTCAATAGTGTTAAAATTAAGATCATTGATTATTTTAAGTGTTGGACTAATCAATGGTAGAATTGTGTGTCACATGGTGGAATATAAATCAAAGTGTCAACTAGAATGTAAGTGTAGCAAAACTAAGTATATTTTTTTATGGATTAAGAAGTTTAAGTGCAATTAAAATGTAGGGCAATAAATAAAAATTGTTGTGTGAATATAATTATCCAAATTGTTATATGCGTAATACCATTTATTATCCAAACGATGGAATATCGTTGACTTAACAATTATTATCCCTCACATTTCTCTCTCTCTCCTCCCTCATCTCCCTCTCTCTCGTGAAAATTTAATTGTCAAATTTTATTATTACACATAGACTATCACATCACCTGTATTTCATCATCATATGGTATAGAATAATGCTATTTATAGGTCAAATATAAGGGTGAACAAAAAAATCAAAAAATTCACCAAACCGATCAAACCAAACAAAGTTGGTCGGTTTGAATTAGGAAATTGATTTGATTTGATTAATTTTATCCATGAAAAAGTCGGGTCTGGTTGGTTTCGATTTAACAACTAACCCGTCAATTAATTGACCCAATATGCTAATACTTTTTTAATATATTTTTTCATTTTAAAATTCATATTTTTAAACTTGAAAACAAAATAATAGAAACACAAATATAATTCTTTCTCAATTAATTTGCTTACTGTCTACGTTTCTTCTATCAAAACTTTAAATTCTAAAAGAAAAGAAAGGAGAAGAATTGATTGTCGTAAAATTCAAACTTAGATTGTAGCTTACTTTTCATTATGGTACAATTTTTCTTTCCTTATGTAGTACGTATCAATTATATATATAAACAAATTTTTTAACCTAAAATATGTAGACAAAACATTTTTTTATTTGGATCAAGGTCCAAATCGACTAACCAAACCAAGCCAAATTGATTTGAATTGGTTTATTTTCAACAGCTGAATTAGGTTTGTTTGTGTTGAAATTTACCCAAAACAATCAAGGATTTCGAGTTGGACTTAAAGCCAACACACGCGAACCATGTCTAGGTTTCACGGGTTACCTTTTCTTAGCAAAGAAAGGGAACACCGTGCGGCAGTAGTCTACTCCGCTAGACTACCTTCCGCCTTCTCTCGGTCATTTCGGGATGAAAGTAAATTTGTTCACAATTTAAAGAAAGCTTGCAGCATGAAATTGAAATGCATTGAAATAAACTTGATCATTAGTTGCTAGAAAGCTGAACATTACAATAGACGAAAGGAGAAAATTACGATGGATAGTGCAGGGAGAGAATACTAGAAAGCTTGAAAATGTTTGAAAGACTAATACCCCATATAATAGATTTCAGAACAAAAACTTAACTAATGGGAGTAGACGTCTTTTGACCGAAGAATCATACTAAAACTTTCTAATTTCTATCTATTTAAATAAATTATTTACAATATGAGACTGAATCTGGGCAAACTACGGCTGTGATAGGATCACGGGGCTTAAGCAAAGTTGTGGCTCATGACATTCTCCCCATTTACTTTGGCGACGTCCTCGGAGTCATTGAGTATTCTTCTCACTGTTGCATCCGTTCCATTTGACCAAGTACTCTTGAAAATATTTCCTAGAAGCTCGAGTAGTTTGGTAGCACGTTGTAGTACTGCAGAAGTGTACTCCACGATAGTCCCACTTCCTAACACTTCTCCAACTTGTTTTCGAAGCTCTTTAAGCTCCGGCTGAGCCATATGGTATGGTGCCTTGGTGGGAGGTTTGGTACCCGGAACAAGTTCAATCTCACGATCAATTGCCTTCCTTGGTGGCAATTTTCTTGGTAACCATCCGGCAAGCCGTCTTTAACTTCCTTAGGCCTTGTGATAGGCGTTGGAATAGAGCCAGTTGTTTCTTCGATATTCTCTATTCGAAGAGAGCACAAGGATGGGGGTTCATTCATCTTGAAACTCTTACTGAATTACATGGCTGAGATGCCCTTCTCGCCAGTTTTTCCAACATGTGTGGGGATAATAAATGGTTTACTACCCATCATTATTAATGATTCAGAATGCGCCAAACACTGTCTTTGTATCCCGAAGATATTCCAATCCCAAAATGAGCTTGAAATCATCCATCTAAACTACCGACAAATTTATCCTTCCTTCATGGGACCTAATTCGATCGGCACGGGTTTTGCTACTCCCACTATTGGTTGAGCAGCGGAATTGATTGCTTTGACCTTCCCCTCATCTCTTTCCAGAACAAGTCTGAGCCGCTCTACTTCAGAACTTGCGAGGTAGTTGTGCTAGCACCGGTATCCACCATAGCCCTGATGGGCTTTCCATTGATCTTCATATCAATGTACATTAGGCCTTTAGCCTTGCAAATACGAGCATTCGATTCTTCAATCTTTGGCTCTTTTGAGGAAACTGCATCATTTTTAGTAGCTCGGTGCGATAGTGTATCGCACTAATACGAGAATGTACCAATTACATCCTCGTCTCCTTCGGAGTTGGTGTCGCCATGACAGCTAACTTGTGGGATATTTTATTTGGAACTCGAGCCACCAATTTCTAGTTGACAGTATGCATTCACCATCCGTTTCTGAGGACACTCTGCCACTCGATGAGGTCCTTTACATAGAAAGCACTTCAATTTAGGAGCGACATCAGATTTGCCCTCCTTTTGCTTTCCATGATTCCAGTTATTATTGGTACTATCGTTATAGTTTTCTTGACGACCTTTTTGATAATTTCCCTGTAAGTTACTCTGGCGGTTGCCTTGATAGGTTTCTCCCATATTCTGAGAGTAACGCTCTCCCTTATTTGAGTTCGAGTTGGGTCTGTAAGGTTTCTTTCCACCTTCAACAAATTGACTACCATCCTCTCTCGATTTCGGTTGATAGTCACTTAAACATTCAGCAGCTCCCATAGCCGCGCTCAAATCAGTGACCTTCTGTCTCTGAAGTTTCGTGGGTGTCCATGGTTCCAACCCTTCCATAAAGGTGAATAGCTTATTCTTTTTTGAAATATCTCGGATGTTCAATATATGTCCTGAAAAGGCTTTCAAAAAATTCTTGATGGAGCCTGTGTGTTTCAGTTCTCTTAAGGCTCGACGTGCCTCATATTCCACATTTTCTGGGAAAAAACTGAGATCTGATAGCTTCCTTGAGAAGATCCTAAGAATCAATTCAAACTCTGCTGGTTTGAATATCAACATACTTCGTCCGCCACCATAGTTTTGCATCTCTACCTAGATACATGATAACTGTTGTGACCTTTCTTGTTTCGTCGTTGATCGAAGCCGTAAGAAAGTATTGTTCCATATCGAACAAGAAGTTCTCAACTTCTTTAGTATCGCATGCCCCTTCGTAGGTACACAGTTCTGGAATTCTGAGCCTATGAACCGGCTCTTGTGCGATGACTTTTCCATTGCCAACTGCGTATTGAAGCATTAGTAACTGAGCTCTCAACGCTTCCATCTTATCCTGCAGATCAGGTATAATACCAATAACTTTAGTCATAGCTGCGCAAGCGTCTTGGCTTTCATCCAGTTGGATGCGTAATTCCCGAATTTTCGTCTCTAGTACCTCGACATTTTCTCCGAGGTTTTCCATGGCAAAACAAAACCTAGTGTGTCACCTCAAGCGCCTCCAAACGCTATTTGGTGTTTCTCTTTTGAACATCTACCACCTTTATGATGTTCGAGGAATTTGAATCAATTTCTATAACTTTCTTATCGAGATCTTGAGCCGCAGCTCTGATACCAATTTTCACGGGTTACATTTTCTTAATACAGAAAGGGAACACCGTACGGCACCGCTAGACTACCTTCAGCCTTCTCTCGATCGTTTAGGGACGAAAGTAAATTTGATCACAATTTAGAGAAAGCTTGCAACATAAAATTGAAATGTAATGAAATAAACTTGATCATTGATTGCTAGAAAGCTTAACATTACAATAGACGAAAGTGGAAAATTACAATGGCTAGTGTAGGGATGAACACTAGAAAGCTTGAAAATGTTTGAAAGACTAATACCACCTATAATAAATTTCGGAACAAAAACCTAACTGACGGGAGTAGACATCTCTTGACCAAAGAATCATACAAATTTTTTCTAATTTCTATCTATTTAAATAAATTATTTATAATGTGTGGCTGAATTTTAGCAAACTACGGCTGTGATAGGATCACGAGGCTTAAGCAAAGCTGCGGCCCGTGATACTAGGCCTCGTCAAATGTGTCCCTTTTTTCCCTTTTCAATCAAGCATACATTAAATATAAATCTATTTGACTTATGAATTTCACCATTTGCTCTTATTATTATTATTATTATTATTTTGAAGCTAACATGTTCTTAATACTAACCTTATCTTTGTTCAGTTTGAAGATTTATTAAAGGAAAAATTATTAACTTATTAAATCTTTAATCACGTAATTAATAAGTTTCAACCCTACAAACCCCAAATCAAAACTCTCGATTCTCAATTCCAAAAAACTCCCAAACCATTACAGCAAAGGAAGATCTTCAACCATGCCACAACTCCGCTCATCCTCACCCATTACAGATTTCAAATTCATTTATTTTTCTGAATTAAATGGATGTATAAATTATTTTGGATCAACTGCTTTGCTAACGGAACAAAGAATTAGTTTAAAATCTTAGATTGTAATACTGAAAGTCTCCATTATATTAAAACAGCAAGATGAATTTGTAAACCAGTTGGAGCACAGTCAGCAAGAAGAAGAGCCAACAAAGATTGATGACAAGGCAGCAACAAAATAATCTAGAAGGAAATTTGTTAGATGTTTTTTTCTTTGTATAGATTCCGTTTTATTGCCAATTGGCATGTAAATTTGTTAGTGAGTTTGTTAGGAAATGATTCCAATTTGCTGTATAAATATGGACAACTCATTGTACAATTATTCATTCAATTCCAACAAGATTGAATACAAATTCCAGATTCCTCTCAAATTGATTATATCATAATTCTATCTTTCCAAATCTAATATGGTATCAAAGTGATTTGTTATAGAAGTAGCAAAAACAAGATGAGGAATTGATATTTTTTCATAGAAAATGCTATTATTAAGAGAGAACTTATTACCTGTGACACCAATGTCCTTTCTGTTGTAGAGCTTCTGGAATGGGAGAGGTGAAGAAACTTGTTGACACATGAAGTCTTGCAGGTGAGGAGGAGTCCTTCGAATCCTGTTGGACCTGTGGGGTAAGTGAGGAATAACAGGATGATCTGACTTCAAAGATTCAGTAGCTGAGTTAGGAGGTTCTGTGATGTCAAGATTAGTGTCTTCATGAGGGTTATAGGATTCCATGTAGGGTGTTTTATTTGAAGTGTTATGCTCAACTTGTTTGATATTATCGAATGAGGAGATCACAGGAAAGTCATTAGAGATAACAGGAGTTGAGTAAAGCTTAGAAGATTAAAATTAGTTAAGGAAATACTGTAACTGGGATTCATGTTTTTGAATGGAAAAATGTCTTCGTGAAAGATAACATTTCTTGAAATGAGAACATTTTTTTATCCATAAGTCCAGCAGCTTATACCCCTTAACCCCAAAAGGATATCCAATGGAAATGCATTCCCTAGACCTTCTATCAAACTTACGCCTACCATTGACAAGAGTGGATACGTAAGCCAAGCATCCAAAAACCTTAAGGTGACCATAATTAGGTCTGACCTGGAACGGGACTTCAAAGGGAGTCTTGTGATTTAAGACAGGTGTTGGTGTTCTATTTATGAGATATACAGCCGTTAGGATAAAATCATTCCAGTACTTTAAGGGGAGTCCACTTTGAAACTTCAAGGCTCTTGCCACATTCAAAATATATTGGTGTTTTCTATCTACGACTGCATTTTGTTCAGGTGTTCAACACATATCCTTTGGTGCATTATGCCCTTTTTAGGTAAAAATATGTCGTGTTGAATTCCCCACCGTTATGTATTCTGAAGGTTTTAATTTTTGTTTCAAATTGAGTTTCCACCATGGCACAAAATTTTTTAAGGCAGAGGTGGCATCAGATTTAAAATTTAGCATTTAGCCCATGTACATCTACTAAAATCATCAACGATAGATATAAAATACTTAGAATTATCTCTGCTGAATTCATTACAAGGTCCCCAAATGTCATATTGAATTAATTCAAAGCATTTTTCTGTTTTGTGATGGCTAGCATTAAATGGCAATCTATGTTGCTTTGCTAAAGGACAAATGGGGCAATGACTGATGCTAGATGATATGGGAATATAAATGTTTTCACCAGGGCTGAAAGTAGAGTATGAAGAGTGACATAATCTGTAGTACCATAAACTAGACTCTTTATTATTTTTGATAACAGATGCAGAGGAAGTTAGTAGACGCTTGAACTGATTGATGATTTCTGTCAGAGCCAAATGAGAGACTTCATTTCTCACCATGTGGTACAGTCCATCTTTCACCTCACCCATTCCATTCGTTCTCCATGTCGAAAGGTCCTAGATACAACAACAGTTTGAGAAGAAAAAAAAAGACAACAATTAAGAGATTGAGTGAGTTTCTTTACTGAAATTAAATTGAAGGTGAAACTAGGAATGCAAAGCACATTATGCAAAGTAATGTTTTCTGAGATTTTCACAGTTCCCATATGTGTGGCTGGGACATTTTCTCCATTCGGCAAAGCCACAGAATGTGTTACATTAGATTGGATGGATGCAAAAAATGAGGTAGAACAGGTCATGTGATCTGTTGCTCCCGTGTTGAGAATCCATAGAGTTTCAAGCTCATTTTTATGATTGTGATGAAACGTGATTAGGTATACCAGATAATTTATGATTGAAGTTATCTGATAAGGAATGATTTGTAGAAGCTTGGGCATTGTTTGAAGAGGCAGGCTGCTGAGGATTTGTTGTTGGCTTGAGGAGTGCCATTAGTTGGGAATATTGCTTTTGACTTAATAACATTTGACCCTTGTCTTTTACCACCTCCTGATTAGAAACCATATTAGCAGCTGATTTTCCCTTATCATTCAACCTGTGCACCTATGGAAATCCATGAAGCTTATAGCATTTGTCAATTGAATGTCCAGGCATCTTACAGTAAGAGCACAATGGCCAGTTTGGATTTGCCTTGAAACATCTCTCAAGGGAATTACCTGCAATGCAGCAATGAGTGTAATAATTCATGTCCCTGTCTTTCTTTTGTAATGAAAAACTCTGGTTTCATCCCTATCTGAAGTTCCTTTTGCTTAGAAAAACCATAGAATCAGAATTGACAGAACCAATGTTTGATATTTCTCGCCTTTTCTCCTCTTGTTGGATCAAGGAATACACTTCATTCAAGCTAAGGAATTGCTTAATCAGTATAACTTCAGCCTTAATTTCTTTATAAGACTCATTCAACCCCATTAAAAACTTCATGACCCAATCCCTTTGTTGGTTTTTTATCACTATCTTCAAGCCTTCACAAGTGCAGCTGGGGATGTTCTCATAGTTCAGTAGTTCGTCCAGTGGGATTTTGAGTGGAGTAATAAATACTTATAGAATCTTGGTTTTGCATCAAAGTAGTAATATCCTTTTTAACTTCAAAAATGCGTAGAGCATTCTGTTGAGAAAAATGCTGCTCAAGGTCAGTCCAAAGGAGATGAGCCGTTTCAACATAACCACAGTGTTCTGCATCCAAGTGATGACAATGTCATTGCATCTTAACCAATGCTCCATTAATGGATCATTAGGATCTTCCGGTTCACATAAAGTACCATCAATGAATCCTGGTTTGTTTTTTATTCTTAATGCTCTCTTCATTGATCGAGCCCAGGAATAATAGTTATTGGATTCCAAAATATGAGTAACCAGCATAAGAGCACCTCCATCGTTGCTGCCAATGTAGTAAGGGTTGTTGGAATGCGTCGGGTTATGAGGGATAACCATTGAATTTCTATCATCAGTTTGTTGTGGATTTTGAGTGGGATTTGGATTAGTGCTTGAATTAGTAGGTAAATTTGATCCTTCCATTTCAAGCTCTTGAACCTAGAACTTACCAAGAAGCCATAACCTCACCTGAATGGTATACCACCATGAAAGCTGAAATTGAAGCTCTTGAACTTAATGACACTTGGTCTTTGACCAATCTACCACCTGATAAAGGGGCCATAGGATGTAAGTGGGTATATAAGATCAAGTTCAATAGTAATGGCAATGTTGAAAGATTCAAGGCCACTTAGTAGCAAAAGGTTACACTCAATTAGAGGGGCTTGACTATCACGAGACATTCTCTCTTGTGGCGAAGTTAACTACCATCAGAACTCTTTTGGCAGTGGCAGCAATGAAGGGATAGAAAGGTTACACTCAATTAGAGGGGCTTGACTATCACGAGACATTCTCTCCTATGGCGAAGTTAACTACCATCAGAACTCTTTTGGCAGTGGCAGCAATGAAGGGGTAGAAAGGTTACACTCAATTAGAGGGGCTTGACTATCACGAGACATTCTCTCCTGTGGCGAATTTAACTACCATCAGAACTCTTTTGGTAGTGGCAGCAATGAAGGGGTAGAGTCTGTACCAATTTGATGTCAACAATGCATTTTTACATGGTGACTTGGATGAGGATGTCTACATGGAATTTCCCCCTGATTACCCCAATACTAGTAGGAACAAAGTAAGCAAGCTACGTAAGAGTTTGTATGGATTGAAGCAAGCTTCACGCCAATGGTATTCAAAACTCTCCGGATTCATTGTTGAGCAGTGATACACTCAATCAAAGGCAGATTACAGCTTGTTTACTAAGCTAACTGGTGATGATTTTACTGCTATTCTAGTCTATGTAGATGATATAATAGTAGCTGACAATTGTCATGATTCAATCAGAAAACTCAAAGCTTCTCTCAATGAGAAGTTCAAAATCAAAGATCTGGGAAGGTTAACATATTTTTTGGGCATCGAGGTAGCAAGGTCCAAGGATGGAATACACATATGCCAGAGGAAATATGCCCTAGACATCTTGGCAGATTCAGGAACCATAGGTTTAGCCCCTGCTAGGATCACTCTCGATCAAAACATAAAACTCAACAAAGATGAATGTGAGTTATTACCTGATCCATCCCTCTACAGAAGACTATTTTATTTAACAATTACCAGACCTGATCTTACATACTCAGTTCAATTATTAAGTTAGTTTATGGGAAGTCCTAGAATCCCACATCTACATACCGCTCACAAGCTACTAAGGTACATAAAAAGGGCACCTGGACATGGACTATTTTATCATGTGAACTCAAGAGTTCAACTGGAAGGCTACTGTGATTTAGATTAGGGGGCGTGCATCGACAGTAGGAGATCAGTGACTGGGTATTGTGTATTCATTGGGAAAGCTTTAATATCGTGGAAATTAAAGAAACAACATGTGGTGTCTCGATCCTCAGCGGAAGCAGAATACAGAGAAACGGCAAACCTTTGTTGTAAACTTACTTGGCTTGGATATCTACTTAAGGATCTAAACATTGAGCACTTCAACCACTATCCTAAATTGTGTCAATAAATCTGCTATCCACATAGCCACTAATCCAGTATTTCATGAAAGAACCGAGCACATTGAGCTTGACTACCATTTGGTTCGAGACAAGATACAAGATGGGAGAATTATTACTCAACATGTTCCTAGTGCAACACAGATTGCAGATGTCCTAACTAAAGCCTTGAACTCTCAAAGTTTCTACTCGTGTTTATCCAAGATGGGAGTAATGAATGTTTACTCTCCATCTTGCGGGGGACTATTAAAATAGCAAGATGAAGATGTAAACCAGCTGGAGCACAGTCAGCAAGAAGAGCCAACGAGGACTGATGACAAGGCAACAACAGAATAATCTAGAAGGAAATTTGTTAGATAGTTTTTTTCTTTGTACAGATTCTGTTTTATTGCCAATTGGCATGTAAATTTGTTAGTGAGTTTGTTAGGAAATGATTCCAATTTGCTGTATAAATATGGACAGCTCATTGTACAATTATTCATTCAATTCCAATGAGATTGAATACAAATTCCAGATTCCTCTCAAATTGATTATATCATAATTCTGTCTTTCCAAATCTAACACATTATGAACAAGGGACCCCATAATACTCAATGACACTAGAGATAGCTTTTGTAGATTTGAAAGCTTTGTTAGGACAGTGAAAAACGAGTCTTTGAAAATTTAGTTGAAAGAGTTTACTGAGAAACATCAAAGTTCCTGGGAGAAAGATTCTGAATCTGAGATGAAGAACTTTTGTTTCCTACTATGGTTAATTTAGTAATGTGATTGTTTGAACAGATAAATACAAAAAAATAGGGGTGTGAGGGAGATAGCAAAACCTACTCCAGTTATTCCAAGTTTGAATAGTTGGTGGAAATTCAAGATACTGTTGAGTTTGAAAAGGGATTCTCCTTTCTGCTGGTGCTAGTTGTGCATTGGAGATGGTACATAAAAAAAATGGAAAAGGAAAAAGAGCACACCAAAAACTAAGAACGTGAAGTGAATCCATGAATTTTCCAGTCCTCTACAGAAAAATGAAAAATGAAACGGCAACTCCACTATTTACTGACCTATTCATAAGGAAAATGGAGCTTATAATGATCTTGATATATTCCGACAAGTGTCTGTTTGATTCCCATTAGTTAGAAAGAAAATGAGTTTTAAATAGTATTTTTATGAGCATGTGTGGTTAAAAAGTAGAGAAAAGTTTTCGAAGAAAGTATAGAATATTTTATTACGTAAATATATGGTTGAAAATGATTTTGTTGCAAACCATAAAATAAATTGAATGAATTAATTGAAATTTTTGTACCTTTTCTAATAAATATATCTAGTATTTTATAGTAAGGAAAGCAAAGACAAATGAATTAAAACGAATGACTATCCTAACAAAATAGGAAACAAGGATGAGAAGCCTAAAGGCTAAAACTACATAGATCACATTGAAGAGTTGACAGTACGTGCGTTGACACCTACAAGAGCCTGAATCTAAGGTTGCACATCGGTGTTTGGTGGGTGGATAATAGGGCATAAATTGATTAAGGAGTGTGGATCAATGGTAATTTATGATATTTTACGCGATTATATGTGATGGTTCATGCATTGAACTTTTTATTTTAATTTATTTTGAATTTTTTTCACTTTTTTTAGTGTCTTTTTTTTTTTTTTTAATCACTTTTTTGAGTATGTCACTTTCTTTTTTTCTTTTTGTAGGATTTCAATTTAATAATCCCTCAATAATATTGGTTTAAAGGGAAATTCATGTTATATTCTCCATACGTGGTAATAACAGATTTAAAAGAAAAGTTTAGTCACTTTATTAATATGTTATTTTGATTGGTGTTTTATTACTTTTTTGAATTTTGTCACTTTTTCTTAGATCTTTGTCGGTTTTTTTAATATTCTTCATTTTAAAAAAAATTTATATCATTTTTTTAGTATTTGTCACTATTTTTTTATTTTCTGTCACTTTTTTGACATTGTGTCCATTTTTTGCAGTGTTCTAAAAAACGTAAAACGTGACTAAGCGTGGAGGTCAAGCTTCATGCTTTACGAGTCTAGACATAAAAAAACGTTTTTTTTAATTTTAATTTTTAATCATTGTAAAAAAAACTCAATAATTCAATAATACATACCAAACATATAAATTATAAAATACTATATTTACTTAAAAATTCCTACATAAAGATAAATTTCAAAATCTTAATTATATAACGTAGATAACTTGTAGTTTAAATCTTATCTAATATAAGTCTTTATCGGACTCCAATTCATTTTAAAGTATTATCTTTTTTTCGTTCTTCCATCTTCCCAGTTCTCTGGATTCTGGAGTTTTTGAAATTTGAAGGGATAGTGGGCTACTAAGTCTGGACTATGGATTTTTATTTTTTTTTTAAAAAAGGAAAAAATTAGGCGTCCTTAAAATTTGGGCATGAGGCTCTCCTAGGCACACCTAGACAAGCATTAAGCGGTCATCGTTGCCTAGGCACGCCTAGACAAGCATTAAGCGGTCAACGACAACGTTTACCGCTTAATTTCCGCTTAGACTAGGCAAGCCTAGGCGAGCATTAAGTGATCAACAACAACATTAACCGCTTAGACTCAAGGCGAAGCGTTTTCATCATTCTTCGTGCCTAGGCACACTTTTTAGAACACTGCTTTGTTGACATTAAAATAAGCAACACTTAATTTTTTACTTCAAAAATTTGTTGGTGAACTAATTTAAGGATGATTGGCGGTAAACACAGAAAAGGAGAGACAATCATTGTGTTACCAATTTGTTTTGGTACTTTTTTAAGTGTGCCATTTTTATTTTTATTTTTGTTACTTTTTAAATTTTTTTCGTTTTAAATTTCTATCACTTTTTTTTTTGTCAATTTGTATCACTTTTTTTAGTGTGTCACTTTCTTTGATTTTTGTCACTTTTTTCGAGTGCTTATCACTTTTTTTTTTTTTTTAAATTTTCTCTCATTTTTTTGAATTTTTGTTACTTTTTTTAGTGTGTTACTTATTTTTGAATTTTCTTCACTTTTTCGAATGTGTATTAACTTTTGTCACTTTCTTCGAATTTCTATTACTTTTTTGAGAATTTCGAATTTTTGTCACTTTTTTGATATACTATTTCTATCGTTTTTTTTAGTGTTTATTAATTTTTTTAATTACAAGGACACATCACTATGAATATCATTACTTCAGTTTTATTGATAGTTTTAAAATGTTAATAAAAATTTAAAATACATTGTGGTTATTATTTTGTTTTAGAAAATTTTACATGATTTTTTGAATTTTATTTTGTTTTAAATTAATTGTTGAATTTTTATTTTATTTTTAATTCATCACTTCTTCTATGTTAAATTATTAGTTGATTTGACTAATATAAAAAGTATTAATTTTAGTTAGTGTCTAACAAGAGAGAAGGGGGGGAGTTGAGTTAGTGGCTAACATAAGAGATTGTTGTGTGTCATGATGGTAAAATACAGGGTAGAATTATTGGTAAAGAAAAATAAAAACATTAATGCTGGTCGGCCACGGTCAGTGACCGATCAGAATCCAGGGGATTGAGCCCCTGATTTGAAAAAAAAGGGCCCACATGAATTCAAATCAAGGGCCGAGGTGCATCCACCTAGACCCCTTGGATTTGGGCCTAGATTTGGCCCTGGATGAGCAGCATTGCTCAAATAAAAACTAACATTTGTGGACAAAAAAATGATCGTGTTTTTCACTTCAAAGAAACTTTTAACAAGGTTTTTCTAAATGCCCTCAAGTTTATGAGTACTTATGTAATTACCCCTTTATTAAATGCAAATTTTCATGTATGATAATGAGAACCGGACTTTTAGACAAGACTAGTTTTGGCCCGTGTAATGCACGGGTTCTATTATTTCTAAGGTTATGTTAGCGTTGAATATGCATTCAATGAAGTTAGCAAAATGAACTTTATTTAACAAAGTAAATTTACATATGATATACTGTCTGATGATTCTTTTGGGAAATTTTATGATAGGCTAAAGTAAATTAATAGAATTGATTGTGTTAATTTTATAATTGATGTTGAACACAATCCAAGTTCAATGGAAAGGTCAGATGTATTTAGCAGCTACAACTGTAGTGTGGAAGTAGTACATAATATGTAATTGGTTTTGGATTCGTATCATTTGACAAAAAGTAGTTACTATTGGATTTATAGTTTACTATTTGTCTTTATACTTTGAATATGTTGAGCTAGAGAGGAAAAGAAAAACATTAAGGGGGTGTGTGGTAGAGATTAAAATCAGATTAAAATTGAAAATATAGCCGTTATTGTTGACTTTTATTAGACGGGTGGGACCCAATAACGGCCATATTTTCAATTTTAATTGGATTTTAAGCCGTACCAAACGGGCTCTAAGTGAGAGTAGTTGGATATTGCAAATGTTGTCAACATGTGATAATTTGGTTCTCAATTTTGACAATGATTCTTGTAGTTCTATTTATGATTAACGTTTTTTTTCCTTTTGTATGGTACTTTGATGAAGCAAGAATGAAAGCACAGGTTTGAAATAAGGTACACGAAGTTCACAAGAAATTAAGGTCAATTAGAAGAACTTTCAGTTGCCATTATTGAAGCAATTTAAAATAAATACTTCATATAAGCTGAGATGGATGGCCTGCTCAATGTGATTTTTTAGATCCTGGAAGAACTTGAGTTTGTAGAATAACTTGGACGTTCTGTATCACTTATTTCTGATAAATGTTAGTAGTTCTCAAAGATTGAGTCGTAGTATAGTCAGTCTTCTAGCTATAGTTGAAAAGTCGTTGGATTTTTTTGTAATGTTCGGTATTTCAATATGGTGCAATAGTATTGTTGAAAAATTATTTGGTTTTCTGTAGATAAAAGCTATCAGCAGTTACCAACATGGTGTTTTCGATAGGTAATAAACATAGTTATTTTTACAGAAACATGGACGAGACAAAGTCGAAGAGTAAGCTCGATTAGCATACAAATAAAAGAACACGACCAATATAACTACTTTAAAATTTTAGTATCTGTAAAATTACATATCTTCAATGAATATTCTAAAATCTCATCTTCTATATGCTAGTATTACCAAAAGACTAAATTTAATGTGGATATCATCGATTGCAAATATGTTTGAAGATGCTCAGGATATCAGTGAGGAAAATCATAAATTTGACCCCATAGGATGAATCCAACAAAATGAAGTTGTCTACATCATCACGTTACAGCATCCTAACAAAAGAGACTAACCAGAAACTCGCATAAACCAATCATGCTATATACAGAAGAGAAGTAAGAATTTATATTCCACAATATAAGATTGATAATACATGGATGATGGATATGTAAAATTAAACTCAAAGGTGATGAAACACGACAGCCGAAAAATTAAACTCAATTTGTAAAGCATGGTTGCATCAACATAAATAAAACTAATGAAATTGAAATGAAGTAAATAAATTAAATGAACGCCCGAAAAATACAGAACCGTAACATTCAAGATGAGCATATTAATCTGCAAAAAATTTCGTGGAACAAAAAGAAAGAAGTCAATTGCTAAAGTTTGTTTTATCTCTTTCTTCCAAAATAAAATAGAGGTACAAATGGGATCATAGAGAAATATAGAAAAAGTAGTGCTTTAGGCTTGTGGTTAAAATAATGACGTACTTTATAGTATATCTTACTTTCTTTAAACTTGACAACATAAAATGAGCAAAAACAAAAAACAAAAAACGAACGGAAGACAGATTAGGAAACGAGATTTGTGTTTAAAGAATAATGAATCTTACCTTGACACTGAGCTGTTAGACTTCGCAGTAGGAAAAACAAAAAAAAAAAACATGAACACACATATTAGAGAAATGAAAATCACCAAAACAAATTAAATCTCAACGAGTTATGTTCGAACAACCGTAAATTTTACCTTTTCAGCAAGACTTGACAAATTTTGAAGACAAAAATAAGCAGAAATTTTTTATTTCCTACAAACATTACTACATAGATAGAAAAGATCAAGGTATGGAAAACGAAAAAAAAAAACGATGATAAAAAGGCAGAGGGGTGAGTGTGGGGAGGGCCGGAGGGGGTTGCAACTCTTACATTTTTCTCTTCGAGTTTATAGCACCCCAATAACTCCAATCTTTTTTGAACTTCATCTGTGCTCAAGCCATCTCGTGTGCATTTAAAACATTGAAAAACTCTTCAAGGCATATATGTTTTTTCCGTGCAAAGAAATTGCACTCTTGAGCAATAAGATGAATGGAAAAAAAAATAATAAATGAAAAGACCGATGAATGAACACTATATTTCCAAGATATTACTTTCTTTGTATATTTTTGTATGCTCATTTAGAGGCACTATTCAAGACCAAACAAAAAAATAACTTCAAAACTAGAATCGTCGAAGTATAGTTGTAAAAATCATTATAATGTCTGAAAATTTTCTAGTTAAGTGGAGGCTAATTAGATTGTGATACTTTCTGTTGAAATAATTGACATTCTTACTTTCATATATTTTGTTTTAATAGGCTTGATATTTTGTATCTTAAGTCTCAAGCTTGTGTGTTCAAATTGATAACTTAAATCTTTGTAGAAGTTCTCTTTGTTAGATTTTTTATAGACAGTTTAGTAGTTTAGAAGGTTAAGAAATGCGTCTTTGTAAGTCTATAAATACCCCAAGTATTGTAATGAAAAATAGCTTCAATCTTCGTTCTTAAACTTCTACAAAAATAGAGCAAGTTTTCTGTCCAGAAAAACAGAACAAGACAGTAGCAATTTCGGTGAGTTGAGTGCATATACGATAAGCATAGTGCAAATCTGGTAAGTACTCTGTTTTACACAAAAACAGAGTTTCCTTTTTTAAATCCGGTAAGTGTTTTGCTTATACGGTTAGCCAAGTGTATATCCGGTAAGTTGAGTTTAAATCCGGTGAATTGAACTAAACTTCTTGGAGTGTTAAATCAGGTTAGCTTAATTTAAATCCGGTGAGTTCCACTCTTTGTTTCATAAATTCCAACATAGTATCAGAGCACCGTTGATCTTAGAAAGGGACTCTAAAGAAGAAAAGAAGTAGAGAAGAAGAAGAAGGCTCACAAAGACAATCAGCAAAAATTTAACAGAAAGAAAAATGGCTTCAACTGGCTTTTCAGCACCACTACCATCTACCTTCAATGGAGAGAACTACAACTTCTGGGCTGCAAAAATGAAAGCTTATCTTAAAGCTTATGATCTATGGGAGACAACTAATACTGGAATTGAACCAGCACCTTTAAAAGCAAATCCAACAGTTGCTCAGATAAAACAGCATAGTGAAGATGTAGCAAAAAAATTCAAAGCTCTTTCTTGCATTCAGTCAGCCGTTTCAGATGCTATTTTCACAAGAATCATGACTTGTGTAACTGCCAAAGAAGCCTGGGATGTTCTGAAAGAAGAATATCAAGGTAATGAAAAAACGAGACAAATGCAAGTCCTTAATCTGAGAAGTGAGTTTGAAAATTTAAAAATGAAGGAGACTGAAGTTGTCAAAGATTTTTCAGATATGAAGATTGTAAATCAAGTCAGACTTCTGGGAGATGATCTGACAAATAAAAGAGTGGTGGAAAAGGTTTTAATTAGCTTACCTGAAAAGTTTGAATCCAAGATATCTTCATTAGAGGATTCTAGAGATCTGTCAACTATAACCATAGCTGAATTGGTGAATGCTTTACAAGCAACTGAACAAAGAAGGCTAATGAGGCAGGAGGAACAATCAGAAGGTGCCTTATTTTCTAAAGGAAAATACAAAGCTCAAACAAGCTTTGGTGTGAAAAAACCTCAAGTTCAAAAAAGAAATTCTGAAGGCAACAGGAATGAAGACAAAGAGGATAAGTTTGTACATTGTCCTCATTGTAAAATAAAAGACCATTCTCCAAAATATTGTTGGTTCAGACCTGAAGTTCAATGTAAAAGTTGTAAACGTTTTGATCATATGGAGATGGTGTGCAAAAACAAAAGAAGGTATCAACCACAACAACAAGCAAAAATTGCAGAAGAACAGGAAGAAAGGCTAGAAGAGCATCTATTCTGTGCTGTCAAGGCTTGTAGCAAGGTTGAAACTTGGTTACTGGATAGTAGTTGCACTCATCACATGACTGCGGACTCAAGCATCTTTGTGGAAATGAACAAAGCCTACAAATCAAGAGTTAAAGTGGGAAATGGTAACCTTGTAAAAGTAAAAGGCAGTGGAGTAATTGTTGTCCAGACTTCAACATGTATTAAGCACATTCCTGATGTTTTATATGTGCCTGAGATAGATCAAAATCTAATAAGTGTAGGGCAATTATTAGAGAAAAATCATTCTTTAATGTTCAAAGAAAATGCCTGCACTATATTAGATGAAAATGGAAAGGAGTTGATGACAGTTCAAATGAAAAATAGGAGCTTTTCTATAGACTGGAAAAATGTCACCACTCATGCATGCTTAGCTGAAGAAAGTGAAACATCTTTATGGCATAGACGATTTGGACATGCTAGTCATACTTCACTTAAGCAAATGTATGATTTTAATCTTATTGAAAGCATGCCCAAGATCATTGATGAAACATGTGTCTGTAATATGTGTCAACTTGGAAAGCAAACAAGATTGCCGTTTCCGAAGAATCAGTCAAGAAGGGCTATTGACAAACTTGAGTTAGTACACTCAGATGTATGTGGTCCAATGAAAGTGACTACATTGAATGGTAGCAAATATTTCATCCTCTTCATTGATGACTTAACAAGAATGTGTTGGGTTTATTTCTTGAAAACAAAGTCTGAAGTTACAAATGTGTTTCAAATATTCAAGAAAATGGTGGAGAATGAAAGTGGTTGCAGGATAAAATCTATTAGAACTGATAATGGCATTGAGTATAGCTGTAGATAGTTTGATGATTTTTGTAAAGCTGAAGGCATCAAGCATCAGTTAACTATTCCCTATTCTCCTCAACAGAATGGAGTAGGTGAAAGAAAGAATAGGACAGTTATGGAAATGGCTAAGTGTTTGATGATTGAGAAAAAAGTACCAAAAGATTTTTGGGCTGAGGTAGTTAACACTGCTGTTTATCTTCTCAACCGCTTGCCAACAATAGCATTGAGAAGAAAACTTCATATGAAGCCTAGTATGGTGTAAAACCAGATGTCTCACATTTAAAAGTGTTTGGAAGTGTATGTTATACTCATATTCCTGATGCAAAAAGGGATAAACTAAGTGAAAAAGCTGAAATTGGAATATTGATTGGCTATTGCAATAATGCTAAAGGATATAGAGTGTTCAATCCTCATACTAGAAAAGTAACTTCTAGTAGAGACATCAAAGTAGATGAAAAAGCTACTTGGAACTGGGATGAAAGTTCAATAGAAAAAACTAATGATGAAATTCCTCAAATCGGAAATGATGAAATTGATGAGAATGAATTGGAACTTGATGTCAATGATATTGATTCAGAAACAAAAGAAGATAGGGTGAGAATGAGACCTCTAGCAGATATTTATGCAAGGTGTAATGCTGCTATAGTTGAACCAGTAAGCTTTGATGAAGCTTCAAAATCACCTGATTGGATGAAAGCAATGGAGGAAGAGATCAATATGATTGAAAAAAATGAAACATGGGAGCTAGCTGAAAGACCACTAGACAAGAAAGTTATTGGAGTAAAATGGGTTTACAGGACTAAACTAAATCCAGATGGTTCAGTTAACAAGCTGAAAGCAAGGCTAGTTGTCAAATGATATGCTCAACAATTTGGAGTAGATTACACAGATACCTTTGCTCCGTTGCAAGGTATGAAGCAATCAGATTGCTTATGGCAATCACAGTTCAAAATGGTTGGAAAATCTACCAATTGGATGTTAAATCAGCTTTCCTAAATGGATATCTGAATGAGCAGATTTTCATAGAACAACCTGAAGGCTTTCAAAAGAATGAGAATGATGATAAGGTCTATTTTTTAAAGAAAGCTTTGTATGGATTGAAGCAAGCTCCAAGAGCATGGTATGATCGAATTGATGATCATCTTGGTTATCTCGATTTTACAAAGAGTTTAAATGAACAAACTCTATATGTAAAACAAGTAAAGGAAGAAATGGTTATCATATCACTTTATGTTGATGATCTACTGATCACTAGCAGCAGCAAAAGATCAATTAGAGAAGTGATTGATGAATTGAAGAAAGTTTTTGAAATGACTTATCTAGGCGAAATGCATTACTTTCTTGGAATGGAAATTTATCAAGATCAGCAGAAAATTTTTATCTGTCAAAGAAAGTTTGCAAATGATGTACTAAGGCGATTCAATATGGAAAATTGCAAACCTGTTAACACACCATTAGTTCAAAATGAAAAGTTATTAAAAGATGATGGTGCAAAGAATGTTGATGCAAAGGTTTACAGAAGTTTGACTGGTTGTTTGTTATATTTAACAGCCACTAGACCTGATATTACATATACTGTAAATATATTGTCAAGATTCAGACATGAGCCTAGTGAATTACATTTTCAAGCTGCAAAACGAGTCTTGAGATATATCAAAGGAACTGGTGAAATGGGAATATGGTTTAAGAAGTCAGAATTGTGCAAACTAACTGGCTACACTGATAGTGATTGGGCAGGAAGTTTTGAAGACATGAAGAGTACTTCTGGCTACATATTTTATGTTGGTTCAAGTATCATATGCTGGAATTCAATGAAACAGAAAACCGTAGCACAATCATTAGCTGAAACTGAATACGTAGCTGCTTCAGAAGCTAAAAATCAAATAATTTGGCTGAGAAAGGTGTTAGAAGATCTGAAATTCAAACAAGAAGAAGCCACAGTTATCTATTGTGATAATCAATCCACAATTGCAATGGTGAAGAATCCAATCTTTCGTGGAAGAACCAAACATATTAAAATCAAATACCATTCAATCAGATAAGCTCAAGAACAAAAGGAGATACAGCTGGTACATTGCAAAACAGAGGATCAACTAGCTGACATTTTGACAAAATCCTTAGGCAAGGCTAAGTTTGAAATATTAAGATATAATCTTGGTGTTTCTAGTAAAAATGTCAAGGAGGAATGTTGAAATAATTGACATTCTTACTTTCACATATTTTGTTTTAATATGCTTGATATTTTGTATCTTAAGTCTCAAGCTTGTGTGTTCAAATTGATAACTTAAATCTTTGTAAAAGTTATCTTTGTTAGATTTTTTATAGATGGTTTAGTAGTTTAGAATGTTAAGAAATGCGTCTTTGTAAGTCTATAAATACCCCAAGTATTGTAATGAAAAATAGCTTCAATCTTCGTTCTTAAACTTCTACAAAAACAGAGCAAGTTTTCTGTCCAGAAAAACAGAACAAGACAGTAGCAATTTCGGTGAGTTGAGTGCATATACGGTAAGCATAGTGCAAATCCGGTAAGTACTCTGTTTTACACAAAAACAGAGTGTAAATCCGATAAGTGCTTTGCTTATACGGTTAGCCAAGTGTATATCCGGTAAGTTGAGTTTAAATCCGGTGAATTGAACTAAACTTCTTGGAGTGTTAAATCCGGTTAGCTTAATTTAAATCCGGTGAGTTCCACTCTTTGTTTCATAAATTCCAACACTTTCTTTGGAATATCACACCACAATAGAATGCACACTAAGTTATTAAGTGGTTTTGTTAACACAAAGAGCAAAGCAAATACTAAAAATGTAAATATAGAAGAAATAGAAAAAGAAAATAAATGTAAAGGATTTTTCAGATGTTGAAGAAACTACTACATAAATTTGAAGAGTGAAGTTATAAATAGTAATTTATCAAGATAAGTATTAAATGGTAAAATGAATAAAAACTCATAATAGGAGAGGTATTTCCAAATGTGGACATTCAACATATGCATAAGTATGAAGGATAATTGATTTATATGTACTTTCTATTTGTAAGTATAGGATTTCCTTTAACTGTGTTGTTAAGTATAAAGCCAATGTCAGCAATTATTTTTTTATACACGAATATGATTATCAAGTAGTACCAGGATCAACGAAGATGTAGAAAGTATTCATTTAAACAAATATCTACTGCAATCTTTCGTTTGTATAAAATCGTCTTGTCTATAAAAACTTTAAATGGCAATCAACTTTTGCACTCAAATAATGATTATACGACACAAACCGTAGGTTATCCAACATATGACCTCTAACTTTAATACAAATACCATCATTGCGATGTTTATAGAAATGATATGAGTTGTCACAAAATATAGTAGCATTACAATAATCCTTAGAGAATTTATTTTTGCATTTTTTGTTAGATTCCATACATACATTTTGGGATTCAAATTCCTACAAGGGTCATACATATTATGTTTGACAATAACCGAATGAAGATAAGGATATCTTGTTTTGGTCTGGAATCTCACAACAAACTATTTTATCAACATCTACACGAGAATAAATTTTGTGGTCACATTTGAAAATCAATAGGAGATGTGCATGAAGAAGACCTCTTTTCTGAAATTCGATTACATATATATGTGCACTAATAGGGCCTAAGATTTTTTTTTTGTATAAATCATTTTTTAATTCTTTTAATTTTGCTCTAAATATACGTGTGTTTTAGTTCTTGCCTAATCTTTAACCAATTTGGATTACATGTAATAGTAAAAAAAATATCTGATTTTCCATAATGCTGCACAAAAGTCATTGCATATATATATATATATATATATATATATATATATATATATATATATATATATATATATATTTGTAGTTTCAATCTTAACATACATATCTATAATATATTTCTGAAACAATCTACCACTGTAAATCAAAACAGACTTACTGGAAGGCTGAATTTCCAATTTTATAGGAATAATGTTATTGGCAAGAAACCTGAGATTTGTGCTTCGTTCCAATAAGCAATACCAAAAAAGTGATCTTTAATTTATAACATTTGTAGCATACAAATGAGCAAAATGTGGAACAAAATTTATTTACAAACCTTCATTCTCGTGTTCAATAAATTCAGCTACAAAAGTCATTGTTAAAGGTAAAGCAACAAATTGAGAAATAGGTTGAAGTTGGGTCGTCATGGATCTCCCAATGCTTTCATGCCAATCAGATTCCCCATATAGGAAAAGTAATGGCTACTGTAAAGGATCATAACAACCGTAATAATAATGAACTCTATGTACATCATCAGAATGATCATATATAATAATGTCACGAACGTGAACATTAGCATTCTCATAGTCTTCGACCCATACAACAGTTACTTAAGACACTGTTGGAGTGTTAAAGATGCGTTGATCAAGTCCTGAATCACATCTTATGTGTATTTTATGGTCTTGCAAGTTAGACATATTAGGTAAAGACCTAAAAAGTCTACTATATGAATTTACCTTCAAAATTTCAATTAAAACAATCAAGGTATGTTGAACAAAGTTTTTGGAAATCTTGATTCGATTTTTAAGTTCATTGTCTGTGTCATAAAAATATAACTGCATATAAGAATGCTTACTGTCCCGTGGGATAAGTTTATTTATATAATGGTATATTTGCCCTTGAACCCTAAATATGTAAATACCTTTGTATGATTTGAAGAGATTTTTGTCGTATTTAACACCAAATAAAGTGAAAGCAAAATAATTATTATATTCTCTTGCAAGCTTCTTGAATTCCATATTTTTGGATTCTTTGGACGTAAATAAGTTGTACAGTTCAGCGGGCGAATCAAGCATAGGAAGATAAACTTTTTCATCATAGCAACAGAAGCATTTACTTTCTCTGTAAAATTTTCTTGCACCACAATGTTTACAAGTATCGCATGTAGGCAATATTATGAAATGGTTGGTATGTTTAATATATTAAAACTACTTTGGAATGTGGAGCTGCAAATATTAGGAGTATCTTAGTTTGAAGTAGAAGCCTCAAAATCTTGGAAATCATGCTTCATTATAGAACGATGCATTCGCACATGATTGGAATTATTATGTCCAGATGACATAGAATCGGCATCAAAATTATTATGTCTAGATGACATAGGATCAACTATTCTTTTGTAATGATCAGTACATTCAGTGCGAAGCTGTTTTAGCCGCTCTCTTTGCATTTGAGTTTGTTGTTGGCGATATGACATTGTTTCGAAGTTTAAAGGAGCAGTAACTCCATCGGATCATGTATTCCGAACATCCACGACAACAGTATGCTAAGTTATGGAATAGCTGAGGCTAAAAGCAACGAAAAGAAATTGAAGAAGACTATTAGCACATAATTATGTTCGTAAGTGGAAATAAGATTCCTATGAAATATATTAACCTATTTAACCTATTTGCATATGTGAAAACTAATAGAAATAAATGAAATGGCATGCGAGTTCCATGGTTTAAATGAAATTTCTTTTGAATGTCTTTTGGGAATATGGAATACACATACCTCAGGATGTCTTTTCGAAAACTTCCACACAAGTTCAAATAAAAAAAATGTAATTTATCTTATAGTTTTGTACCAGCTCTTGCAACCCAGAAGGTATATGTTCGATTTAAACTGATTTCCTGAGTGCAACAGAAACGTCAGGAAGTTTTCTACAAAATTCTCGCAGTCTTCTTATGCTTGCAGTGGGAAATTCGAAAACTGAAAGATGAAATAGTTACTGTAGGCTAAAGCAGAGAAGATGTGGGAAAAGTTGCAAACTGTAACGTATCTCTCAGTTTTGTACCAACGATTACAACCCAGAAGGACTATTTTTTTTCAATTGCTTTTCTGAGCTCAACAAAGGGATTTTTGTACAAAAAATAGTGGCAGTTGGTAGGGAATTGACGTAGTGAAGTTGGAATTAATGTTGTGGACAAAACGTGTAGAAGAAGTTGTCGTTTGCCTTTTGACCTCCTTTAGGAGCAAACAGAGTTGTGAAGTCAACAATTGTAGGTATAACCAAATTTATGAAACACCTATTTTTAACACTAATAAAGTAAACGATTGGTTGACTCTCGAAAAAAACCTTCACGAATGAACAGCAAAACAATAGCTTGCCCAAGGAGCAAGTAGAGAGTCAAAGTCAAAAGGGTACAAATGGAAAAAGCAGGATAGAAATGGGACAAAAAAAGCTTAAAAAATGAACGGTAAACGGTGGGTTGCCTTTTTTAAGAAAATAAGGATAACAAGGAAAGTAGAGAAACAAAATTTGTTAGAGTTGACATTATATAAGTAGATAATGTCTTTAATTAATAAATCTTTTTAAAAGGGAAATGAGTTGGAATGGCCATCACAAAAGAAGTTTTTGTTTAGATGGCCTTTGACCAAATTTTTTAAAAAGAAAAAAGAATTAATTATTTAAAAATTGAAAATGTCTATTTTACCCTCCTTTGTATAACCAAATAAATGAGGAATTTTTTTTTTTTAAGGTTCTAGGATTTGAACCCTTCACCTCAATGAAAGTAAAATGCTCCCCACACCATTAGGACATTGAACAATTTTGATAATTATTTTGCAATAACCTATATATATATCTTGACAAATTAAATTCAAATTTACAAGGTCCAAGGATTTGAACCTTCAACCTTTAAGAAAAAGATTTTTTAAATGTTATCCTCACCACTAGGGCATTGAACAATATTGCTAATATTTTTGCAATAACCTATATATATATCTTAACAAATTATATTCAAATTTACAAAGTCCAAGGATTTGAACCTTCAACCTTTAAGAAAAATGATTCTTCTCACACCATTAAAACATTGAACAATATTTTTTATTTTAATGCAATAACATATATATAACCTTATATTTCTGAATATCTTGAAAAATTATAGTCAAATATTTCACTTTATTTTATATACGTATTATGTATTAAAAGATTAATTTTAATTAAGATGAATTGAATGTTTACAAAATTTATAATTTCGAAATATATAAATAATTAGTGACAATTAACTTAAAAATCTTTAATTTGATTTCAAATAATATTTTTAAGTAATCATCTACCGGTTCAACCATTAATTTTTTTTATTGTTTCCCCTTATACCCACGTAAACTTTTTACGACGTGCAATATATACTTTTTATATACCTTACAAAATAAAATTGTCGTTTTATATATCTTAAAACGATATATATGTCATTTAATTAAAATTAAAATTGAAATGATATCAATATCGTCAAAATTGTACTGAAACGATAATGACATCGTTATGTGTCAAATTCACGAAATAACATAACAACTTTCGTATCGTAGTAGTTAATGACATCGTTTTTAATAGAAATGAAAATGGCATCGTTTTTAACAGAAATGATATAATTATCGTTTTATATAAACTAAAATGATATATATGTCGTTTTAGTTATGATTTAAGTTGAAACGATATCAATGTCGTCAAAATTATATTGAAACGATATGGATATCGTTATGTATCAAATCCACAAAATAACATAACGACGTTCCAGTTCAAATAATAACTACAACGATATATATATCGTTTCTTTTCATGAGAAACGATAATTATATCGTTTTGGCTAAAAATAACGATTCGATCGTCCACAACCACACAACAAGCCTTCAACATACGTACGTCGATCGAAAAAGGTCATCAAGTGGGTTGATGTTTTTCGAATGACTTAGAAAGAACTAACGAAAATACTTTCTTTCTATTGGAATAGTTCGAAGGTTGTATGTAGTCACGAGAACACAAATACTATCATAGTTTCTTTTGAGTGAGATCGAAATCACTTGATGACCAATTTCGATCATCCTACATATGTCGAATGCATGTCGAGTTGTCGTGGACAATCGAATCGTCGTTTTTTTAGCAAAAACGATATAATTATCATTTTATTTAAACTAAAACGATATATGTATCGTTTTAGTTATGATTTAAACTGAAACGATATCAATGTCGTCAACATTGTACTGAAACGATATGGACATTGTTATGTATCAAATCCACAAAATAATATAACGACGTCCATATCGTTTCAGTACAAATTTGACGAGTTTGAAATCGTTCTAGTTCAAATAATAACTACAACGACATAGATATCATTTCTTTTCATGAAAAACGATAATTATATCGTTTTGGCTAAAAATAACGATTCGATCGTTCACGACCACCCAACATACCTTCAACATACGTACGACGATCGAAAAAGGTCATCAGGTGGGTTGATGTCACTCGAATGACTTAGAAAGATCGAACGAGGATACTTTCTTTCTATTGGAATAGTTCGAAAGTTGTATATAGTCATAAGAATACAAATATCACCATAGTTTCTTTTGAGTGAGATCAAACACACTTGATGATCAATTTCAATCATCCTACGTATGTCAAACGCATGTCGGGTTGTCGTGTACATCGAATCGTCATTTTTAACCAAAACGATATAATTATCGTTTTATTTAAACTAAAACGATATATGTATCGTTTTAGTTATGATTTAAACTGAAACGATATCAATGTCGTCAACATTGTACTGAAACGATATGGACATTGTTATGTATCAAATCCACAAAATAATATAACGACGTCCATATCGTTTCAGTACAAATTTGACGAGTTTGAAATCGTTCTAGTTCAAATAATAACTACAACGACATAGATATCATTTCTTTTCATGAAAAACGATAATTATATCGTTTTGGCTAAAAATAACGATTCGATCGTTCACGACCACCCAACATACCTTCAACATACGTACGACGATCGAAAAAGGTCATCAGGTGGGTTGATGTCACTCGAATGACTTAGAAAAATCGAACGAGAATACTTTCTTTCTATTAGAATAGTTCGAAAGTTGTATATAGTCATAAGAATACAAATATTGCCATAGTTTCTTTTGAGTGAGATCAAACACACTTGATGATTAATTTCGATCATCCTACGTATGTCGAACGCATGTCAGGTTGTCATGTACATCGAATCGTCGTTTTTAACCAAAACGATATAATTATTGTTGTATATAAACTAAAACGATATATGTATCGTTTTAGTTATGATTTAAACTGAAACGATATCAATATCGTCAAAATTGTATTGAAACGATATGGATATCGTTATGTATCAAATCCATAAAATAACATAACGACGTCAATATCGTTTCAGTACAAATTTGACGAGTTTGAAATCGTTCCAGTTCAAATAATAACTATAACAACATCGATATCGTTTCTTTTCATGAAAAATGACAATTATATCGTTTTGGCTAGAAATAACGATTCGATCGTCTACAACCACACATCATGCCTTCAACATACATAGGAAGATCGAAAAAGGTCATCAAGTGGGTTGATGTAGCACTCACATGGCTCAGAAAGAGCGAACGGAGATACTTTCTTTCTATCAACATAATTCGAAAGTGATAGAGAATTATAGAAACACAAACGTTCCCCTAATTTCTTGGAGTGAAATTAAACTCACTCGATGACCTATTTTTGTTGTCTTACATACGAAGAATGTATGTTAAGTGGTCATGGATGATCGAATTGTCCTTTTTTAGGTATAACGATATAATTCTCGTTTTCTGTAAATAGAAACAATACCGATGTCGTTCTAGTTATTATTTGAATTGCAACGATTTCAAACTCGTCAAATTTGTACTGAAACGACATGAATCTCGTTACTTTATTTCATGGGTTTGACACTATAATGACATCATCGTTGTTTCATATAAGAAGAAATGACATATATGTCGTTCTAGTTACGATTTTGACTGAAACGAGTTCCAACTCGTCAATTTGTACTAAAACGATATGAATGTCGTTACTTTGTTTCGTGGGTTTGACACTACAACGACATATTTGTCGTTTTATATGGGAAGAAACGACATTTATATGTCGTTATAGTTACGATGTTGACTGAAATGAGTTCCAACTCGACAAATTTATACTGGAACGATATGAACGTCGTTACTTTGTTACGAGAACGATTTCATGAAAACGATATTGAAGTCGTTTTTTATTACAGGAACGATGTCCATATCGTTACGAAAATTAGTGTGTATTTTATACTGAAACGATATCCAAGTCGTTTTTTGTTTGTTATGAGAACGATTTCTATATCGTTACGAAGATCAGTGAAGCAGTGTGTATTTCGTACGGAAACGATATTGAAGTCATTTTTTATTACAGGAACGATGTCCATATCGTTACGAAAATCAACATGTATTTCATACTGAAACGATATTCAGGTCGTTTTTTTGTTACGGGAACGATATCAATATTGTTACGAATATCAGTGCAGTGTCTTTTTAAATACAAGGATATTTTAGTAATTTACAAATTGTATTTTCCTTTTATTTGTATCTTGAGGCCATCTAACTAAAAAACTTAGTTGGTGGACTTTGTAAACTAAAACTTAGTTTGACTAGGCCCATTAAATGAACTCCCCTTTTTAAAACTTATTCCATTATGTTTCCGTAATGATTTATACCTTTTTAGAATATTTCTTTTGTAACATTTATTTGAAAGCAATATTAATTTATGCTAGGTTTTGTTCCCTTGTCATTATTAGCTAGATAGACTAGTTAATATTTTTCTAATAAAAATCACCTCATGACATAGATCAAAGCGTGAATTACACAATCAAATAATCAAGAATTGCGACTCAGTCAACAGTTTTATTTAGTGACAACCGTAGGAATAGGCCAACAAAATAGTTTTTTTATTTTTTGATTTTTGTGGTGTGGAAGCGCCAATGGAGTTTTATGACTATTGACTAGAGATAAGAACATAATTAAAATATGGTATTAAATATGGAAAAATCAATAAACAATGCAAGAAATAAGTAATTAGATAAGAAAAAACAATAGAAACAGTAAGAGATAATCCAAAATTTCGTTGGTGTTGGTATTTGTGGGGTCAATAAAAATAAAAATAAAAATAAAAAACTGAAGAATTTCCAAACCAATTTGCTGTTTCAAAGGCAAAAATTGCAGAAACCCAAAAAATGCTTGCGTGAAGCCGAGGATAAGACAATCACTGTGTGTGTATACAAATTTCAAAGGGTAATTGGCGCAAAACGTCCCTACCTATGACGGGTTTTGTGGAAAACGTCCCTACGTTTGATTTTTTGGTGCAGAACGTCCTTACCTTTACATTTTCTTGCGCAAAACATCCTTTTCACCCATTTTTAACCTAAAATGACTATTATACCCTCCTATATAAATAAATAAAAAAGAAAGAAAAGAAAAATAAGGAATAAATTGCAATCTTACTCCTAATCTTTTTAAAAAATGCAAATGAGTCCAAAATTTATAAAAATATTAAAAAAAGAAAAAAAAATCTCTCTCATTCACATCCTCCACCGCCACCAACGTTCATGCCCTAGATCAGCTGACCAGCTGCTTTGCCTCCATGACTGCCGACGATTCTCAACCCCGAAGAAGAAAAAATAGAGGCATGCCTGATTCCTTTACTCCCGAGCTCAAACTAGACAGTTGGGCAGACGTTAAAGGCCCTGAATTTTTTTGTTTGGAAACCCGTCCCTGTTCTGCAGCTAATCAGGATAAGAGAGTTGGAGGAGAAGAAAGTTTTTTTTTTCTTTTTTTAATATTTTTATAAATTTTGGACTCATTTACATTTTTTAAAAAGATTAGGAGTAAGATTGCAATTTATTTCTTATTTTTCTTTTCTTTTCTTTTTTATTTATTTATATAGAAGGGTATAATAGTCATTTTAGGTTAAAAATGGGTGAAAAGGATGTTTTGCGCAAGAAAATGCAAAGGTAAGGACGTTCTGCACCAAAAAATCAAACGTAGGGACGTTTTCCACAAAATCCGTCATAGGTAGGGACGTTTTGCGCCAATTACCCAATTTCAAACATTCAATCCTCAAGAAGTAGACAATCACTGTGTCTGTGTATACAAATTTCAAACCAAAGTCATAGCCATTATTGATCTTTGCCTAACCCAACGTGGCTATGAGCTCACTAATAACTGCCCCGGCTTCATCTTTCTCTTCGTCATCTTCTCTGTGTAAATTTCTCTCACACACAGTCACATAGTGAATTGGACTTTTCTGGGCGATCTCTTGCAGGTAAAATATTGATAGTAAAAGCTTGATTACTTCTTTTCTTATGTGATCATATCTCTATTATATACGTACTATGAATTATGACGAAGAAAAAAATATTCTTCAATTAGTTTTCTGTTAAATTCTTTTTTTGAGTCTCTTGTAATTCTTGCACACCCCTCTCCGTCTCTTAGCCCCACACACTGGAAAATTCTGAGTACTTGAAGCTTTCATCTTCGTGTAAATATGACTGCATATTTGTATTTTTGTATCCGCACATATCTATGTTTAACTTCAAAATTTAGTAAAGGAATCTCTGAGAATGTAAAATGCATATCCTGCTTTAATTTTTTCTGGGGTTTTCTCATTTTTGGTAAGCTCCTTGGTATACACTAATATTAGAAATCTGATCAATAATCTCTATAAGTGGGCCAAGATGTAGATCACTCCTATAAGTAAATGACTGAATTTACAATATACCAGAACTTGGGATAAAATATCTTGACTTCACATGTTATGCCTTTATGGAATTTGACTTCAGTGCAAATAACTTTTCCTACCAAAATCTGAACGCGAGTTTGATAAGTCTATTGAGTTTTTTTGAGTGACGCTGTAATGATGAATGAAATAATAGGTAATTCATTTACCTCGTGAAATTTTATCGTAGAACAAAGTGCTTGAATTTATTAAAATGCTCTGGTAAATCAGATTTGCTTCATTAATATTGATACTGCCGTAGTTTTTGGAACTGGTAATTTTAACTCTCAATCTATCTATGATTTTATACACGTCTACTTATTGTTCTAGCTATTAATGAAACTCACCATTAAAGAGCCATTTGACTAAACGTTAGTGCGCAACATGGGTTTCCATAAAGAAAAGAACAGAGACGGAAGAATGGAAACGAGAATGTAGTATAAATCATTGTTCTTGTTTTGATGTTATTCTTTTCCCAATTTCTGTAGTTTATTTTTGAAGCAAAACAGTCTGATAATAGTTGGCCAAGCTGGTTTCTTGTTGATATAGTTCTTGAATTCATTATGTGGTTTTCTATCTTTCAATAAAACGAGGTTGTTGTAACAGGAAGTTTTTCTGTTTTCTGTTTACTCTTTACTATTTTTCTTCTGTCAACCAGTTAAGTTCTTTTTTTTTTTTTTTTTTTTTTCCTTCTGTGTATATACTAAGATAATGGATTCGGTATATTTATCAGTGCTTATATAGGCTGCAAAAACATTGGATGCAGATAGGAAGAAATGGGTTCCAATAGTGCCATATGCAGCATCCTTCTTTTCATTTTAATGGTGCTGAATTCTGTTTATCAATATTCTGCAATTGAAATTGAAGCAAGCCAGACAGCATTGCTTTTTGTTGATACTTCTGAAGCATCAGCGAAGGAAATACCTGAAAACTTGTTTGGCATATTTTTCGAGGTGAGATATGTAATTTATGATGAAATTCTACATCAACTTCATCTTCCATGTTATTATCTGTGCATTAGGATGTACTCGGTGTTTATTTTATTTAACTTTTAGCATGAAAGCAGACATGGGTATTTTCTTAAGCAAATAATGGTTTGCATGATCCGTCACTTGATATGTTATAAGTAATTGTTTCCATAGATACTGGCCATGTGTGCATCATCATTGAATTTTTAGAGTTTTAAGCTATATTATTATTAGAAAACATGTTCATATTTTTGCTTTGTATATGTATGAGAAACACACGAAAATGATATTATATGTGGGTTTGGAGATCGACATTCTTAGGTTTTCTGGGTTTACAATAATTGTTATGCTGAATGAAACCTGTCCTTTGACATCTAAACAAGTGTTAATGTTCATCATATTTACGTTAGCTGTTAAATAATGAAAACGGAGGCTAATATTCTTTGAAATATCTGCAGGAGATTAACCATGCCGGAGCTGGAGGATTGTGGGCTGAGCTTGTTAGCAACCGAGGTCAGCTAGAATTTCCTTAAGTTGTTCTTAGAGAAGGAAAACATTAAATGAAACTAAATATCCATTATAATTTCTTACATGGTTTTTGTTATTAAAATTTGAACGTTAACATTTGCATATTCTTTAGTTTATTTGAATAGGAGGAAATATTATGCTGTCATCTTTCCCTTCCTATCTTTCTTGATTCATCAATGATATGGAGATCTTTGTAGCAATATGGGGTTTGGGAACTCGTGCTTGTGTTTAATATCCCCTGGTACGATTTTGATAATTCGTACAGAGTCTTCCCTTGTGTTTTATGGCAATTGATTACTTAGCATCCTATGTTCAAGTGGCAAGTGGTTTCCCCTGCCCCATTTGATCATTGACAATATCAGAGAAATTGTGCAATTTCTTGTTCTTCGTATGTAAGTTTTAATTTAGTTCTTCCTTCTTGTCAATGTTCTTCTGTCTTGTCTTTTGAGTCATTTTCAAGAAGCTCCCTGAAGTTTCTTTTGTTCTTTTCCTTTTTGTCCCCATCTTCCCTATTTTGATGTAGAAGCACCTGTCTTTTGCAAGAATCTTATCTGTAGACTGTACTTTGGAATGTCTAAGTGCTGTGCAGCTTGAAGAATAGTCCTCCTGGATGTATTCTTCATCTTACCTCCAAATGATCTGCTGTACAATTTTTGCAAAATGCCACTCACAATACTTACCGCCTTACCGTGTTAATTCATGCATAGAAAACAATTAATGCTTCTTTCGCTTTGTTTCCTCTCAGCCACATTTTGCACGGCAGGACATCAGTTAAATATCAGTGACATTTTCTGAAATTCAAGATTGTTTTAGAGAAAAACCTGTACATTATATAGGTTGAAACGATTATGTCACTTGCTTTTGGGAGTCTCAAATAATTTTAATTTCAGGTTTTGAAGCTGGGGGCCCCAATACACCTTCAAACATTGATCCCTGGTCTATTATCGGGGATGAATCATTGGTAATTGTATCAACAGAACGTTCATCGTGCTTTTCTCGAAATAAAATTGCTCTGCGAATGGAGGTGATATGTGACAATGAAGGCACAAATATCTGTCCAGCTTGTGGAGTTGGTATTTATAACCCTGGGTTCTGGGGCATGGTAAGAGTTAACACCTTTTCAAAATCTGAAAGGGAAATGAAGGTGTCTTCAGTGAATAATCAAAATGCAATATATATAAATTACACTTTCTACTTTCCCCAAGAGCCAGATGGACCAGTAATATGCATAATTCTGTTTTTCGACCAATAATTTGTGTAACATCTGGTTTTTTGAGTTTTTGTAGCTTTTAATATTGTGATTCCAAATAATTAAGTGTTATTCTTCTTCTCTACTTTATTAAGTAAAAGTCAAAATCTTATTTTTTTAAATTTTTTTGACATTTCAAGTATATTATGAAAAAAAAATTATGGTTTCTGGTAGAAATTCAAATCTTACTGTAACATAAGCTCTAAAAGAATAGGACCCGTAACTTTTTAGATTTAATTGGGTGTTAAGCACCCTTGTTTTTTCTGTCCTTCACTAGTTTGTAAAATTATATTTCTCAATTTTACTTTACAAAATTGTTATATAGGAAACAACAAATACTTGGAGTTTCCATATGTATGTCATCTTGGAGTGATGCTTTAAAAGCAGAATTTGGTGGTCTTCAAATTTTTCGTAGGACACATTCCATATATTTGGTATTTTTCCTCTTTTAAATGAATTAAATATAAAAGTTTTACTTTCCTAATCATATAGGATATGTTTGGTGCACATTATTAAATTGATAAACCACGAATCAATTTTTGACTTATTTTTCTTCTTTGATATTTTTTGTTGTACACAAAATTTTGCAAATTAATGTTGAAGTTAGTTTGATTTTAAACTTTTACGAGGTAAACATGTTGAATTTCATTCCATCAGTCTTCTGTGGATCTGTATAATGCTAGCATCTTTTTAATCTGCCAACTGGAACCTTATATGTTTTTCTCTTGCAGAATATTGAACAAGGGAGAACTTATAAATTGGTGTTCTATGTTCGTTCAGAAGGATCAATTGATTTGTCTGTGTCCTTGACGGGTTCAGAAGGATTGCAGACATTGGCTACTGCTAACATTAAGTCAGTATTGGTGACTCATTGCAGTCCCTTTGGTAGCATGTTTGCTAACGTGTATTAAACAGTACTAGACAATATTAAATAAGAAAAAGAAGTTCGAATGTTGTCTATTAGTACAATCTAACCCTGCATACGAAACATGCACTCAATGTTTTTGGACCTAGGTTGCTTCTTGAATATTTTAATGTTAATGTTCCTGCAGAGCTTCTCATGTGTCAAACTGGACAAAGTTGGAGGTTTTATTGCAAGCACTAGGAACTGATGCAAAATCAAGACTTCAGCTCACTACGACCAAGAAAGGTGTTATTTGGTTTGATCAAGTATCATTGATGCCTACAGATACATACAAGGTGAATGTATTCTCCAGATCAACTTTTATCACTGAAGAGAGTGTGAAATACTTTAAGATTGCTCTCTAGATATGTTGCTTAGAAACTCCTACAAGGGCAACGTGTCCATGTCCGACACGTGTCAGATACTGACACTCAAGGACACCCAAGGCCTGCTTGGTAGTTTTGTGGTAGTGGTTACGGGCGTTTTTTAAAGTATCGAATTTCAGCGTTTATAAGCGGACCGATTTTGAGCGGTTTTAGTAGCAGTTTTTAAAACAATCCAACCCATGCTTCAGAATAATAGTTTCAGAGCTTATTATTCATCGGTTCTGAAAGTTTTTTAGAGGATTAAATTGCATATTGTCTTTAGTGAAATTTTCAATTTATAATTTCTTGTATGATATTTTTTTTTTACTCATAAGTGATATTTTGCTTATAAGTAATTTTTTTTTTTTTTAACATATAAGTTAATATTTAACTTAAAAAGTTTAATATTTACTTAAAATTTTAAGCTAGTATTTTTTACTTATAATTAAATTACACAATTATAATTTACTTTTAAACATTTTTTACACAAGTGAATTTTTTACTCATAAGTAATTTTTTATATTTTATAAGTATATTTTTGTCTTATTAGTTGTATTTTTACTTTATAAACAATTTTTACACAAAAGTTATTTTTATCTTATAAGTAAATATTTTAATTATAAAGTAATTTTTTGCTTATAAATAATTATTTAATTAATATATTTTTATTTACAAGTTAGTTTTGAACAAAATATGTTAGTTGTAAATAACTATTTTATAAAGAGTAAAATTAGAAGAAAATATGAGGAAGGGTCAAAACTCACTAATTTGGTGGGTTGAAAAAAATTTATCAAAATTACACTATACCGGTTTTGGGATGATTTTTAAACCATCCAAAATCGTGCCCAAAAGAACTAGCAAGCACCTATTTTCTCAATCCCTCGTAAACAATGTAACCCAAAATGGGTAAAACACCGGTGAAAAAAAAAAAAAAAATAGAACTCCCAAGCATGCCCTCAAGGATATGTATTCAACAAGCCACGTGTCTTTGTCCCATTATATATATACACACTCAAGGGATACTTTATAGACACCCCTGGGCAAGTGTCTGACACAGGGGCGGAGCTGGGGGGGTCCCAGGGGGGACCCGGACCCCCCCCCCCCCAATTTTTTTTTAAAAAATTTTTTTAATTTTTTTTTGTATTCTCCATTTTTTATGGTGTTGGATTAGAACCTCACTAATCGTGCTACATTAATCCTAATTATAGAGCAGAATATCTAGTGGAAATAATTGATAAATTAACAAAGTTATACAACAATGTTGTTATACAACGTTATTAAAGTGTGAGAATTTCGAAGAAACGCTTGTAATAAGGTATGATTTTGCTAAATTAAAGATTGGTACTTTCTTTTACACGTTTTTTGATTTATTTTTTTTGTTAATAACGTATCAAAAAAAAAATTTGGGGGCGCTGCCCCCGAACCCCCGTGGCCCCCCCACCCTTTCACCTCTGGGACCCCCCTAGTCCAATGGGCTGGCTCCACCCCTGGTCTGACATGCCTTGTACTGTGTCCTATATAAAAATTATAAAAATAAAGACAATATATGAGTTTTAAGTTTTAAAGAATTTAAATCGATGTGTCTGGAAGATGTCTCTGTCCTACTTTTACTAAAAATCATGTGCTAGTTCGTGTCTTGTCATGTCCATGCAGCTTAGCTCTCTATCTTCCTGAATAATTGGGTGCAAGATTGAGCTGCTTTTGATATTTACTGCACTATCTATGCCACCGTGAGGTTGAGATCTCTTGTATAATATAAGCTCCTCATTACTATCTCTTGGCACAGGGACACGGTTTTCGCAATGATCTTTTTGAAATGCTGAAAGATTTGAGACCAGGATTTATCAGATTTCCAGGTAGTCCTAATTTTTTCATATTTTTTCCCCCAATTTTCTTCTTTCAACTTGTTTTTTTACACAATTATGTGGGTTATTGCATTAGCTTTCTTTGGGATTCGTCATATTTATATACCTCATGTTCCTCGAGGCCTTGTAATATATAGCTGGATTACCGTAGCATCACTTTCTTGCTATCCATGTTGTAGGTGGTTGTTTTGTCGAAGGTGAATGGTTAAGAAATGCGTTTCGCTGGAAAGCAACTGTTGGACCATGGGAAAAGAGGCCTGGGCATTTTGGTGATGTTTGGTATTACTGGACTGATGATGGTCTTGGTTATTTTGAGTTTCTCCAGGTAAATATAATGTTTTATTTTCTTAATATTATTCAATTATCATCTTCTTCATTGTTTTTACTCTTTCAATTTCACTTCTTTTGCAGCTTGCTGAGGACTTAGGTGCAGCACCAGTATGGGTGTTCAACAACGGTAACTAAGCTTAAAAAGTTCACTAACAAGTACACAAGTTCTAAAATAGATAATTTTTTATTGGTCAAAGTTGAAAATAAGTAGGTTATTTTGACAATAACTTCAGAGTTGCTTCCAAAAAATTGTCTTATTTTTTATTTATTTTTCTTAGCCTAAAAATAGGGAACTCTGTTTTCGATTTTCCAAAACAGTGAAAACGCGTTTTAGGTGTTTTCAGTTATAATTAAGCCAAAATTTTCAAAACGCGTTTTGGATGTTTTCAAAACAATTTTTCAAAATACAAAAAAGAACACATTTTCAACAATCTCAAAATGGACACTCAAAATATAAAACCCAAAATGAATTCAAAACTCAAAACACAAAACTGAAACACAAAGAGAACAACCCCTAAGTTGTTTTAATGTGTTTGGAGACTAAACGTAACTTCTCCTTTTCTTAGGCTTAGCTAAACATGCGCAAGTTGGATTCTTGAGTTTCTTTTCCTTTTTTCTCTTATTTTGTTGTCTTCATGTCCAATAATTCTCAGGTGTCAGTCACAACGATCAAGTTGACACTTCCAGCGTCTTACCTTTTGTCCAAGTAGGTCTCTCGGGTTCAGTTCAGATATGCATGAACATTTAATTCTTAAAACCCCACCCTTGATTTGTAGCTTTGAACTAGCCCTGCAAGGAGCAGTACCATATAAATGTTCTATGTTGCAATGTATTTCACATCTTGGAAATCAACTATAGGAAATCCTAGACGGTATTGAGTTTGCAAGAGGCGATCCTCAATCAAAATGGGGTTCTCTACGAGCTGCAATGGGACACCCGGAACCTTTTGATTTGAAATATGTTGCAGTTGGGAATGAGGATTGTGGGAAGAAAAATTATGTTGGTAAGCTATTCTTTACGTACGTAAACATTTCTTTTTACTAGCCTATAATGATTGAGATGACCCAGTATGTAATGTAAAACTAAACATCCTTGATGTGTTTATATTTCACATAAAAGGTTATTTCCTTTGCCAATAAAAGATAAAGAAGCTTCAACACCATCCTGACGAGGAATAATGATAAAGGTTTAGTGACCATGATATATAAATTATTTTTCACAAGCTGAAATACAACTCACATGTTCACTCAAATATAAATCTTGTATTTGCCTTTAACTGATGAGTTTTTACTTATATAATTTAACTTAAAATTCTTAGAATTGGTTGATTGAGTTACACCATGTATTGGCAATTGCCATCATCTAGATCAGATTTATTTTGCTCAACCATCTTTAAGCAAAACTCAAGTTAATTGTCAATATAATTTTCTATTTTCTTTTTATTCAGGAAACTACCTCAAGTTCTATAGTGCTATAAAAAAAGCATATCCGGACATCAAAATAATCTCAAACTGTGATGGATCCTCTAAACCATTGGATCACCGAGCTGATATGTATGATTATCACGTAAGTACTCCATCATTCTTTCACACATTTACAATATATTTGATTATTTGAAATGTGGAAGCTACTTATTCATGTATGGTTTCCTTGTTAGATTTATACTGGTGCAAATAATATGTTTTCCTCCGCATCGAAGTTTGACCAAGTCTCACGCAATGGTCCAAAGGTTTGTAGCAGTTCACTTTGATAATATGAGTAGTGTATGGGTTTATGCTTTAGTTGACGTAATTTGGTGTGTAGGCTTTTGTCAGTGAATACGCTGTGACTGGAAAGGATGCTGGCAAAGGTAGTCTTCTAGCAGCTCTTGCAGAAGCTGGATTTGTTATTGGACTCGAAAGGAACTGGTATCATTTCATGCTTCAAAATTTTCCTTAAATGTTGCTTTGCTTATTTATCAACAATATTTGTTTTGTACGTGCTTATGTTACCTAGTCGGTTTACTCATGGAACATTTTTCTTCTGCTATGATATTTTAACAATGATGAAGAGTTATATTTGCTCCTTCAATGCAGCGATGCTGTTGAAATGGCCAGTTATGCACCTTTATTTGTTAATACCAATGATAGAACGTATGTTTTAATTCTTCCTACTCAATACCATCTTTCCCATTTCCAACTGCTTTTTTATGAATCTCTAAGAGAAAATTTTCTTGGATTCAGGTGGAACCCAGATGCAATTGTCTTCAACTCAGCACAGGCGTATGGAACTCCTAGCTATTGGATGCAGCATTTTTTCAGGGAGTCAAACGGCGCAACTCTTCTGAGTTCTTCTCTTCAAGCTAACTCTTCAAGTTCTCTTATTGCTTCAGCAATTTTTTGGCAAAATTCAGAGGATAACAAAAAATATCTTAGAATAAAGGTTTGTTTACTTTCCAATCATAAGTTTTTGCCTGAAAGTAAAATAAGTAAAAATCCAAATGTTTCATTTCTACGTTGAACTTCATTTCACCATTGGAGATATTAGAACTGCTTCTACCATTGTAATCTTTAACCAGTCTCTGCATGGTTCTTAAATTTTTTTCTCTTTATTAACTCGACAAATGTGTTCTCCAGGTTGTGAATTTTGGAAGCAACAATGTGACTCTTAAAATATTTATTGATGGACTGGAACTGAACTCAGTACCATCCTTTGGATTGACAAAGACTGAATTAACATCTAGTAATCTGATGGATGAGAACTCTTTCCTAGTACCCAAGAAGGTATATTTGAACCTCCTTGCTAACAAAGACTGATACCATCTCCCTCCTCTGTCCCCCATTACATTACATCCGTGTATTGCATAAAGAAGCCTGGCTTAGAGCACGTTAATCTCCATTTATTTAAGTTATTTCATCATGTGAATATCCAGGAAATATATTCCTTCTTCCTTAAAAGCAATTCATAGGTTTTTTCCTCACGCCCCATGAATCCTGAAGTTCCTTATTTTTTTGGTTCTATGCAGGTGATGCCGGTTAAAAGTTCAATGGAGGGTGCTGGCAGCAAAATGGACATCGTGCTTTCTCCACATTCGTTTACTTCATTTGACTTGTTAATGAAATCAAACAGTATCCGAATAGTAGGATCTGATAATGCCGATACATACTTCATATGAACTGTGGACTGAATGTGAAATGAATATTAGTAATAAAGGTCATTTAAATGTTAATGGTGTTTGTAGCTTGGAACTTCTTGTTGAAGCTGCTTTCTTCCTCTACTCTTTTCATTTCCTAATAGTAGTTCCTGAGTTGGAAGTGCATCGTCTTAAGGGATCATCTTACTGTTCAAAATAAATTGTAACCGTTTGTCTTAATTCTAATTCAAATTCAAACCAAGTCAGATAATCGAATGATTTGGTTTCTTTTAAGGGCTTTCGAGCAAACATAAGCCAGAAGGTGAAGAAAATTTGGCCAAATTTACTGCAACGCGGAATGATCTACAAGCTTCTGGGCACAATCCACACTGAGAGAGAGAGAGAGTTTAACATTCTTGATTCTGATTTAATAGATTAAATGCAAATTTCTGAGTGGAAATCAGATTGAACAAAATAAGAGAACAAAAATGGAAACAACCTCTATTTGCTCTCAATTTCCCATTATGTCTGAGTGAATAAATTTATGGGCAGGTGTGAGTATAAAATTCTTCTTGGTCACTAAAATTTATTTTAAATTCGTTATTAAACTATAACTCTTGTACAATTTGATCATTTTACTAGAGTCCATTAGCTTGATAATAGAAAATTGACATGGTGACGTAGTAGGAAAATAACTAGAGTGTCAGGTTTGATTTTCTTGATAAATTCCATTAGGAATGCCCCGTCTTTCTTGACCGTGGCATCCATATAATTTTATAGTCATTCAGCTTGAATGCTATATGAAGAACATAATCCAGACTACGGAGCGGAGAGATCTAAGACATAGAAAATCATACGATGAGCGATTCGACCGATTTGGATTCATATAGATATTTATCCATGCGGTACTTCATTGTACAATATATACGAGGTCCATTTATATAAATATCATCATCATCTACATTAAAAAAGCTTTATACTTTGGAAGAAGCTTGTATAGTTTGAGAACGGGTTTTGATTGATCAAAACGAAGAGTATGCTTCGGCCAATATGCCCTTAAACACGATCATATATAATATAGAAATCATATCTGAAAGGGTGGACAATTAGTTTTTCCAACCTACCATTTGTTGTACTCATATCCCCAACCTTTTAATATAATGCATACACGACGGACCATTACTAATATAAAAATATTTATTTGGGAAAATTTAGAGATGTTAATCCGGGTAGTTTGGGTCGGGTCAGGCCGCCAACATATGAGCCGGGTAACGGCCCATGTGAAAAAAAAAACCCGCGTGCTACGGGGTTTCGGGCCGATTCCGAGTTGGCCCACAAATTTTGGACTACAACCCGGCCCGCCAGCTGACCCATTAGGGTCGAGCCCATGCGGGTCACAGGTCGCGGTTTGTTCCAGTTTGACCCATATGATTGTATAGATAAAATTATAAAAATATAAAAATTTTCATATTTATAGAAAAAAAAAATTTGTTAAATGTAAACTAAGAATTGAACAAAATGATAGATTCATATTTATACCAAGAAATGTTTACACATAATTCAAATTTAATGTTACATGAATTATTTATAACTTTGCAAAGTTAAATTTAACTTAAACAAATAACAACTAAATGCATTTCTAATTACTATTATCAAATATTTATAGTATAAGTACATCCCAACTAGGTTGATACCTGCTTTTACTATAATTTATAGTTTGAGTACATCCCAACTAGGTTGACACCTACTTAACTATAATTTAGTAGTTCAAAATTTTTTAATTTTTTTTTCACGGGCCAGCGGGTTAACCGTGGCTCATGAAGGTGCAACCCGCGAAGCCTGCGAGTCACACCTCCTTGATCCGTGATCCGCATGCCCGGGTCATGGGTCGCTCGACTGTCCTGGGTCGATCCGAGCCGATTCTCACAAGTGTGGCTGGCCCGTCCGTCTTGACACCTTTAGGAAAATCACGATATCAAACATTTCACTTTTTTACAGACTTTGCCGCAACTTTTGATTTGTATCACCCACGTACCAAACATTTATAAAATTTGCACTCGAAGTCCAAATTGACAGAAATCGTTAGTTGACCAATAATTAAATGTTTGACCAATTGTTAAAGGATAAATATGTAATTTTACATTTTTCATATAAAAAAATTAAAATAAAAGAATTAAATTATAAAAACCCCAAACTACTCTTCATCTTCTTCCCCATCCCCACCCCCACCATCTCCTACTACACGACCACACACACCCAATCAGAACCTGTATCACCTGCAACATCTATTCCACCCAATTTAACTTCTACTTCATACTTTCACGAACGAGGGCCGACAGTGGGGACGCTCGGTGAGCAATTGAACCGCATTAAACTGCGCAACAATAGCTTTAAGCACTTCATTTCCGATGGAAGGGAGAACTTTCTCATCATACTCGAGACCTACGATTTTGAAAATGTCTGGGAGGCGATTAACATCAGGGTAAGAAAAGACTCGTAGGGTGAGATTAACCATATGGAGATCCTTCGTGCCGAAAGCGGAGGAGAAGTGGTGGGGGCGAGTACGAATATCGAAGATAAACGGTTTTTGGAGCCATGGAATCAGGAAATGAGTACCTTCGCCGACAGTGTCATCGATCACGCCGCGAAATCAATCTAACAAGATAGCGCGTTGGCCGTTGTCGATGGTGTATAGTGACGAATTGAGGACGGTGGTGCCGACATCGAGGCTGAAGGTTGCCCATGCTATGTTGGTAAGGAATGAAACCGCCGCTTGAATGCTACCCATTATTTCACTGCGGTCGATTGAAGAAAAAAGGGGTTCTGGTTGGGTGTGTGTGACCGTGTAGAAGGAGATGATAGGGGGTGGGGAAGAAGATGAACAGTAGTTGGGGTGGGGTGGGGGGTTAATTTAATTCTTTTAATTTAATTTTTTTATATGAAAATGTAAACTTACATATTTACCCTTTAAAAATTGGTCAACAATTGGTCAAATATTTAATTATTGGTCAACTAACGATCAAACTAACGTTTTCTGTCAATTTGTACTCTGGGTGCGAATTGTTTAAATGTTTGGTATTGTGGGTGGTACAAATCAAAAGTTTGAACAAAGTCTACAAAAGTGAAAGGTTAGGAACCGTGATTGCATTTTCCCTATTTATTTTAATGGAGAAAGACCATGTGACACTCGTGAGATTTTGGACTCAAAAAGGGTAAAAATTCTCAAATTTTTTTTACTCATTACAAAAAACAATCTAAACAGTAATGATAACGTTCATGCACAAATTCAAATTGAGCAAAATTCCTCAATGTTCACGAAACATATCTCGTTGCTTCGACCCATTCCCAGAGCGTTGCATGACTTTTTAACTTTCAAATAACGTTGTCTATTTGTAGGTGATATGGGTGTCACGGTTTTGAAATGTTGGAAACACGAGTACCACAAATGATAAGTTGAAGACATGGGTGTCATAGGAGGAAATTTTATGGAACAATTGAATGTGGTCCGAGATTTGTGTTGTTTTGGACGATAAAGACAGCAAAAAACTTCATTCGTTCATTCCCGCGGAGATTGAGGATGCCTTAGTTTCCTTCTTACAAGTTCTCTCTTTCTCTCTACTTTATGTCGTCGTCTTGTTGACATTAATCTCAGGAAGACGACATGAATAAAAAAGTGCAATATTTTTTCCTGCTTTTTCTTTTTGGGGTTCTGAATAGGCAGCCTCTATTAATCACAAAAGCAGATGACACAGAGAGCAAGGTGCATAATCTTTAACCATAGGAATGAACCCACAAATTAATCTGTATTATTTTGAAAAAATTAACGTTAATCCTATGTTCATTTTCTGATCAATAGCTTTACATTGTTTATCTTGGCGATAAGCCACACCATGATCACGAGAGAATCACAGACTCACATCATGATATGCTGGCTAATGTGATTGGGAGCAGGTAAACTTTTTAGACGAGGTGGTTCAACAATTTTGAGGCTGATGGAAAAATTCTGAAATTTTGAAACTTGATGCAGCAAAGATGAAGCTAAGATGCAAATGGTATACAGCTACAGGCATAGCTTCTCAGGATTTGCAGCCAAACTTACCGAATCTCAGGCCAAGAAAATTGCTGGTACTTTTACAATCTTGTTAACCAAATAATTCCTCTCTAATTAATGATAATTTTTGTGTGTCTAATATATGTGATTCAGAATTTCCTGAAGTGGTTCACGTAATTCGAAATAGACATCACAAGGTTCTGAATACTCGGAGCTGGGATTTCTTGGGTCTTTCTGCTCGTGTACCAGATAATCTTCTTCATGAATCCAATATGGGAGATGATATCATCATTGGTGTTATAGATACAGGTTTTGTTTTACTTAACAGGTATGTGCGTTGGCCTGGATGTTCTACTTTAGAACCACTAATCATGGATATGTATTGAAAATTTTGTGCAGGTATCTTGCCAAATTCGGCATTCGAGGATGAAGGCTTAAGCCCGATTCCTGCTCGTTGGAAAGGCGAGTGCAAATCTGTAGACATGTTCGATGCCTCAACACAGTGTAATAACAAAGTCATTGGCGCTCGATTCTACAAAGATGGATTCATAGAAGAATTTCAAGGAAACATTACAGATTACTTCACCTATTCTGATAATCCGTCTCCTTTAGATGCTGTTGGCCATGGCAGCCATATAGCCAGCACAGCAGCTGGGTCTTTCGTGGCCAACATCTCCTACTTCGGCCACAATTTCGGCACATTCAGAGGTGGTGCTCCACGTGCACGTTTAGCAATATACAAGGCATGCTGGTATTGTTAACTATCTCATCTGAAAGTTTAAACCGTTAACAAAATTCACCAGTATTCATTTAAATTGTGTCTTCAACAGGTATGAACCAACATTAGAAACGCAAACATGTAATGATGCTGATGTGCTGCAAGCATTTGAAGATGCCAGTCATGATGGAGTTGATATTTTATCCTTGTCATTTGGGCCAACAATGCCTTTTATTGCAGAAGTTGATATGGGCAGCAATTTAGCCATAGCCTCTTTTCATGCGGTGTCTGATGGAATCCCTGTTGTATGTGCAGCTGGGAATGACGGACCAGTGGGGGCCACAGTGACTAATGTCTCGCCATGGATGCTAACTGTTGCTGCTAGCAACATGGACAGAGCATTTCAAACAATAATCACACTTGGAAACAACAAAACATTTTCGGTAGATTTTTGTGAAGTTATTGTGACATCTGAATTTTGATTTTGAGGAGGAAATGTTGCCATTTCTTTCTGGTTTATGATTGCAGGGACAAAGTCTAATGACACGAGATGGTATTGGTTTCAAAGATCTAATTTTTGGAGGGGAATTCAACAGGTAAATTTATTTTTGATATTTACATTTAAGCTGAATGACCTTCTTATAAAAATAGATATGCTGTTGTCAATCAGGGAATGATGTTTTGCTTAACTGAACAGTGTTCCCAACGAAAACTTTCGGTTTCTACCTAGTGAAGTTGAGGGAAAAGTAGTGTTATGTTATCTTATAAAAGACGGCAAATCAAATATAGCTGCCTATGCAATGGCCGCAAATGCTTCAGGCGCAACTGCAATGATTGTGGCAGTGCCCCCTGATGACGTCACAATTTTCCCTTTCTATACGAGCAATTACTCGTTAGTTGGACTGCCTGTCGTTCAAGTAGACTACGAAACTGGAACCGATATTATGAATTATTGTTTGACAAGGTAAATGTGATTATTAGCAACCCTTCAAACTTGATCTCCTCCGGGGAAGAAGACGATAAAGAAAGAAAGAAGAAATGGGGTACTCAATTGATTCTATAATCTGATTTTGTTTAATGAATTTTGATAAACAGTGATGCTAATCCTATGGTCAAGTTGAGCTCAACAAAAATTCTTTTGGGCAAGCCAGTGCCTGCTAAGGTTGCTGCTTATTCTTCAAGAGGGCCCAACTCTTATGTTCCATCAGTACTCAAGGTATTGTTTTCGAGTATTATTTGCTATGAAAAAAAAAAAAAATTGAAAAGAATAGTTGCATTTATCCATTCTTAGCAATGTTGCTACTCAAGTACAAACTTTAGACCAAGAATTTACACTTCTTCCTAAATTAGCATTTTTTTTTTTCCGCATACTTGATACAGCCTGATATAGCAGCACCAGGAACATCAATTCTAGCAGTTTATGCACACTCAGATTTTATGACGGACGGTGGATATAGTCTTAACAGTGGAACATCAATGGCAACACCTCATGTTACAGGCATAGTGGCTCTTCTGAGATCAGTGCATCCTGATTGGTCTCCTGCAGCAATCAAATCAGCACTCATAACATCAGGTATTATAAGGGCGATCGTATATCTAAAATTAGAACACAAATGAAGAAAGAACTTTGATGTTTGATAAATGGTGGATTGCTTTGGCAGCATGGAACTCAGATACATATGATTATCCCATCTTTGCTGAGAGTAACCCAAGAAAGCTGGCAGATGCTTTTGACTACGGGGGTGGTATTGCAAATCCAAATGGCGCTGCACACCCGGGATTGGTTTATGATATGGGCAGAAATGACTACATACACTACCTGTGTTCTCTTGGCTACAGCAATGGTCTTATATACAATGCTACTGCGGACGATCCAGAAATTCAGAATGTTACAGGGATACGCCGAATGTGCCCCAAACCAACAATGTCCATTTTAGATTTGAACCTACCTTCCATTACTATCCCAAATCTCAGAGATTCCATTACCGTGAAAAGAACTGTCACAAATGTTGGACTACCAGTGAAGTCTGTATATAAAGCCGTGATCAAAACTCCATTAGGTACAAAGGTATCAGTTAAGCCTAAAATCTTGTCATTCGATTATGGAATTAAGAAGATCACCTTCCAAGTGACTATCAAGTCGACGAAGAAGTACAATCTTGGGTACACATTTGGAAGCTTGACATGGACGGATGGCAAGCATTCTGTTAGAAGTCCAATATCTGTGAAAACAGAGATAGTTCCTTTGTACTAATCATAAACAAGAACCAATGGAAATTGAATCATAAATGAAGAATGAGATATGGCTTTGTCATATAAATATCTCTCCCTTTCAAATGTTTCTTGGGTGTGATATTTATGAATAGAGTAATGCTATTCATCCCCACTGGGGTTACAAACACAATCTATGTGACGTTAATGTGACATTAAATGATAGGTGAAATTAGGTAAAATTAAATAAATCATTTAATTTCACCTATCATTTAACCTATCACTTAGAGCCATCTAGACTGTGTTTGTAATCCCATTGGGGATGAATAACATTACTCATATGGCTTTTGGAAATCAGTGCATTTGTTAGTTTCTGAGATATATTTTACAAGTTATTGGATACAATGCATTAACTAATTCTTGTCGTCTATCTGAAGCGATAAATCTTCCAAACTAATTATAAAATTTTCATAATATGCTTAGGAGACAAGAAATGGTTATCTTGAAAACATTTCAAAATATGATTAAAAACACAATTATTCGCAGCCTTGTTTCACTTTGGCCATTGAATTTCTTTTGTTCCAAATTATTCACTAAACTGTTTAAGCACTTCTTCTACCCTCAATTATTAAGATTCACCTGATGATTTTTCTCATATATTTGAGTGAATGTATATTCTTCAATTTAATTTATTTTGGTTATATTGGGAAAACCTTTTGCAAAAACAGAATTAGCCTTTGTCTGTCTCCATTTGAAACAAAACCATTTAATTCTCATGTTAACTAACCACACATTCATACAATAAAATATATTGCAGTTAAATCCAAAAGTTTTTCTTACTTGCTAACCACACATTTTTCAAAAAATCACAATTCAAAAAATCATTTTTTTCTCAATAAAACTCCAAATTTTAATATTTTCATCTCATTTTGGATGATAAAATAATGAAATAATGGATGTAATGCATGTAGTGTTAATGTGATTAATTTAGAAAAAAAAAATTAAAAAAAATATTGACAATAGAAGTGAAATAAACCTTACGATAATAACAAGAGTAAAGCTAGGCCTTGTTCATACAAGGGACGATGTAGCACTCCCTATAGGCGGGATGCCTGTCTAGGAGGGCCCAAATAACAAATATCCCAACAGGAAACTAAATCTGAGCAGCCGGCCTGACCACTGACTGATCTCCCTAGATAATAAATACTTGGTATGATTTTGTCCATTATTCAGGTTATACATAATATTTTATAGATATCTTTGGATAAATGAGAATTATAGTACTTATATATTGCAATAATTGGTCAAGTTTGAAAATAGTGCTTAGCAGAGCAGCAATGATTGATTACAAGGAATGGAGTCAACAATGAAACTTTCAAGAAAGAATTCCAAAAACTTGTCCTGCTTAAATGGATGAGCCTTCTTACGTTGAAGCAAAGATAATTAGACCACCCTTGCACTCTCAGATTCAGAAAAAGACTGCAAAATACCAGTTAAATACTGCCCTTCATTTCTGGCTGCTGATTATCAATCTTGAATGTTAGTGGGTATTGACTAAATTCATGACGCAATAAATAGGTACTTCTTGTCTATCCAAACTCAGAAATCTAATCTTTTTCTCTCTTTTATGACTTGATTGATGATCCCGTTTCTTGATTCTCCTGTAAATTTAACAAGACTCGTTGATGTTATAATTTGGGGCAGATGCTTTTCTATTCTTTGTCCATTAGCAGTTGACAAGTTGTGATTCTGTTTAACCTTTACTACTTTTCTATTGTTCAAGTGATCAAAAGATAACTGAATTTGCTCATTTTCTGTTGCCACTTTCTTGTTTCTTATAAGTGATGACAATAGGACTTTTTAATTTTGGCTTAAATAGGCTACTGAGAGTCGAATATTGGAAGAGATGGATGCAAATCATTGGATTTATGGATTTCTGCTTTTCTTTTTCATTGGATTGTATGCTTCCTTTCAATGCTGTGCAACTGAGATTGGTGAAAACCAGACAGCATGGTTATTTGTAAATGCTTCTCAAATTTCAGCAACAAAGATACCACAGACAATGTTTGGAATTTCATTCGAGGTGAGTTTTCACTCTTGGATGAAATTATATTCGGTTCTTCAAAATATGTCTTTTTGTGCTATTATAATTCCAGCTAGTGTTACTATTTCCTTTGAATGTTTAACATCTTTACTTTATTTTTCTTGCATATGGAACTTCTATTTACCCTAATGTCATACAATTGGCAATATGTTATTCAGGAGATTAATCATTCTGGCGCTGGGGGGCTGTGGGCAGAGCTTGTCAATAACAGAGGTCAGTTTAAATTTTGTTGGAAGTATTCAGAAAGCAGCAACTTTGAAATGAAACATCCATTCATCCATTAGAAATTAGGGGATTCTGAACTACTCGAATTTTAATCTATTTCTCGTGGATCTTTAAAAAAAATTGGGATGAATATCCTCACTCAGATTTATGCTTTTATGGAAGTGCTATAGTGGATCTGGTGCTTCTATTAAGTGAAAATAAGCCATGTCTACTTGAGTAATGAGATTTTCCCTGGTCCCTTCCTTTCTGGGACTGCATGATGTGTTCCTAGTTAGCAACAAACATTATGGTACTTGTAGATTTCTGGATGTTTTCTAGTAATAAGATATCTCCAGGTTTTGAAGCCGGGGGCCAGAACACTCCATCAAATATTGGTCCTTGGTCCATCCTTGGGGACGAATCATGGTTAATTGTATCGACAGAGCGTGCTTCGTGCTTTGACAGAAATGAAGTCGCACTTCGGATGGAGGTGTTGTGTGATAAGGATGGTGACAATATCTGTCCAGCCGGAGGAGTTGGTGTTTATAACCCTGGATTCTGGGGCATGGTAAGAAACTTTTTTCCCTACTTCCCAGATTTGTGTTGATTTTCAACAAGCCCAAATTGTCGTCTTATATAAATAACGAATCTCTATATTTATGCCAAAAAAAAAAAAAAATCAAACTTGATTAAAAGCAAAATATAAGGAAGTCTTTTTTCTTCGGCATGTGCAAGATTCAGGCAGAATTCATTTAGTTAGTAAGGAGAATCAGCATGAATCAATCACAATGGCAGTATATTCAGATCAGTGTTGATATCTTGACATTGTGCAAAAGTTTCCTTTTCAGCCTCCAAGATATAGCCATAACTAGAAGTGTTTATTTTATAACTTATTTGATTAATCTACACTATACATACTTAATACACTCTAGTACGACTAGATCATGTGTGAGATTTTCTACGCCTCATAATATTACAAGAGCACACTACCTGATGTGTTAAGTGTTCGTATTTGTCCATTAAGTTTTAGGGATAGCATAGCTGAATACTCTAAAATTGTGTTTTCTGACTGAGAGAGAATGTTTTCCTAAGTTTAAGAAGCTCACAAATAAGTAAATAAGAAAATAAATAAGTTTTCCTTTTGCATCTAAGTTAGAAAATTTACGTTGCTTTTTTTGACCGTAAGGTAAAAGTTACTTTAAAAAAAATTAGTATCTTCTTTTACTTAGAAGTAGGGAGATAGTTATCCAAATGTTTGGAAATGAACTTTTTCTTTTTATTCAAGCTTAGCCAAACTCAGGTTTTATTGTAAGTCTTGATAATCCCTCTTTTTTTTTTTTTTTTTTTTTAATTATATCTTGTTCTTGCAGAATATTGAACAAGGAAAGAAATATAAAGTCACCTTTTTTGTACGTTCGTTGAATCCCCTCGATATATCTGTTTCATTTTTTGGTTCAAATGGACTGCAGACACTAGCCACAGCCAACATCATGTGAGCATAGCTCATAATTTCTACTCCTCTGATGTTATGAATTTCATATCTTATAACCATGATGTCCTCTACAGAGGAGCTGATGTTTCAAACTGGACAAAGGTGGAAGTTATATTGGAAGCAAAAGGAACAGATCATAATTCAAGATTGCAGCTAACGACGACAAAAAAGGGTGTTATATGGATCGATCAAGTATCGGCAATGCCTTTGGACACACACAAGGTGTTTAAACTCAATAGTTTCTCCTCAAAATAAAGATGATACTTTACGCTATGATTGATCTCGGTAGTTGATTATTTTTTTATGGTGGTTTTAACTTCTAAATATTCTAAATTTTAAGCCCATTCTGAGTTCTGATTTGACAGTGTGAGGTATATTTCATTAAGTAACTCGATGTTAACTTCATTTTATTTCTTGGCATAGGGACATGGTTTTCGTAATGATCTTTTTGACATGATTGCAGATTTGAAGCCAGGATTTATAAGGTTCCCAGGTACTTAAAATATTAGTTTGTAACTTTTAATGTCTTACGAAGTATATCACATGTGTGCACAATGATGTTTAAATTAACAAAACCCAGATTCTGAAAAGCTTGTTTATCTTGCTTTTTGTCAGGTGGTTCTTTCGTTGAAGGAGAATGGCTGGTGAATGCATTTCGATGGAAAGAAACAGTTGGACCATGGGAAGAGAGACCTGGACATTTCGGTGATGTTTGGCAATATTGGACTGACGACGGACTTGGTTATTTTGAGTATCTTCAAGTAATGTGTGATCTCCATGCAGCATAACAAAATTCTCAATAATTTCTGATGTATTCTTCTCATTTCATATGTATGTTATTGTTCTGCTTTCTACAGCTTGCAGAGGATTTAGGCGCATTGCCAGTTTGGGTGTTCAATAATGGTATAAACACGTTGACTTCGATTACTATCTTTTTCTTGTTTTCCAGTAATATACTCGTCTTCCCTACTTTGTTGATTTTCAGGAATCAGTCATAATGATCAAGTCGATACTTCCATCATTTTGCCTTTCGTGCAAGTAAGCATGATTTTAAGTGCTTCTTTTTCTTTAATATTATGCAGTACTGCCAAGTCAACCTTACTAAACAGACATGCCATGCGAGTAATTCGATGCTCAAATAGCTTTGTGATGCTTGAGGAAATCTACAATCTCATCTTGGAATATTGATTGTTTTTACTGTAGAACATTCTTGATGCTATTGAGTTTGCTAGAGGAGATGCTGCCTCTACATGGGGTTCTGTTCGAGCTACAATGGGACACCCAGAACCCTTTGATTTGAGATATGTCGCCATTGGGAATCAGGATTGTGGGAAGAAAAATTATCGAGGTAAGAAGAATTTTCCTACAAACTAATGCTTTTTGCTTGGTTATTCAATCTTTACATGTTAGAAGAGGGAGAATTTGATTGCATTTAATTTTTCAACTAACTCAAATTTTCACATGAATTAGGAAATTACCTCAAGTTTTACACTGCAATAAAATGCGTCTATCCTGATATCAAAATAATCTCAAACTGTGACGGGTCTACTAAACAATTGGACCACCCTGCTGATTTATATGATTTTCATGTAAGGTTTTCAACTTCAACATACTAAATTACTCTCAGAATTCACATATCCTTTGGATGCCATAAGATTTGGTTCCGCTTCTGTGGTTAGGTTTATACGGACGCAAAATCTATGTTTTCAATGGCTCACAACTTCGATCATACATCGCGTAGTGGTCCAAAGGTGCTCTGAGGTGTCTCTCAACTGTTTTAAGGATTTATTTTCTTTCGGGTAATGGTTCTTACAAGTCTGCTGAATTACAGGCTTTTGTGAGCGAGTACGATGTAACAGGACAAGATGCGGGTAGAGGAAGTCTTTTGAAAGCACTTGCCGAAGCTGGATTCCTTATCGGGCTAGAGAGGAATAGGTATGTCAATTTTTCATTGTACTGCACTACTGCTTCGATGGTTGCATTTATTTATACATTGACCTAACAACAATTGATTTCCTGTGTAGTGATGCTGTTGAAATGGCGAGTAACGCACCTTTGTTTGTGAATGCCAATGATCGGAGGTAAATTTAATTTCTGTGTACCTGAATATTGGTCAATGATGAGTTTCCTTAAACAAAGAGGTTCTGTTTCAAGTTTAGGTTCAATGCAGATGCAATTGTTTTCGACTCTTCACAGAGATATGGAACTCCTAGTTACTGGATGCAGCATTTCTTCAAAAGCTCGAATGGTGCAATTCTTCTCAATTCCACGCTGCAAGCTAATCCCTCAAATTCTCTTATTTCATCTGCTATTTCTTGGCAAAATGCAAAGGACGACAAGGATTATTTGAGGATTAAGGTTTGAATACTTTCTGGATTCACAAGATACTTTACAATTCTGCTTATAACTACATAGTATCAGTATACAAGAATTATCCGTTCAAATTTGTTTATGTTCTACTGTGTATTACATCAAACTGCCAGAAGTAGGGCACTGTAAATCACCTGTAAATGATGTCTAATTGGACGAGCGTAGCGGTGTCAAAGTGGGCCGGGCTCATAACGTGAGCTGCAGGCCTGTGCAGGATGGCCAAAAAAACCTACTGTCTGATAGGCTGGGCTAGATAGTAGTAGACATGATTAAAGAGGAAAAAAAAGTTAATCTTGTCCAAGACAATTATCGTGTGCAATGACGTTCAATACTGCATAACAAACATGCCTTTATAATTTCATATGTAAAACTGCTGACTGCTGTCAATATAAGACACCTTTTCACCCTAATTTTAGCATAGGCAGTGAATATATATATTAGACACCTTTTCATCTTCGGTCTTGTATTAAAACACACTCTTGATTATTATATTCAATACAACTCTCTCTCTTACGAGCGTGTCACTTTTACTTTGTGTTCATATGCTAAGTATCTTGTCCAGGTTGTGAATTTTGGGAGCAACAGAGTAACTCTTAAGATTTCTATTGATGGGTTGGAAGGGAACACCATACAAGAAACTGGCTCTGCAAAGACTATATTGACATCTACTAATGTGAAGGATGAAAACTCTTTCAATCAGCCAAAAAAGGTACGATCCATCTTTAAATTTGGGAGCAATCAGTTGATTCTCGTACTTGTAACTCGAGGAAGAGACATTTCCTTCTAACTGATGAACTGTCTGGTCTAAAAGGTTTATCTTGTCCTCCCGTTCTTAGAGTTTAAGCTTTTATTAAATGGTTCGATATGGTATCTCTCGCCTTCACCCATTTGTCAAAATTATGCACATTTCATTTATTTTAATTGAAGGGCTTGCTGGCTCAAAGTAAAGTTTCCTCTTTTATTATTAAAAATGCAGGTGGCACCAGTTACAAGCCCACTAGAAAAGGCTGGCAACGACATGGATGTTATACTTCCTCCATTTTCTTTAACTTCCCTAGATTTGTTGAGAAACTCAAACATTGTCCAGGTTGCAGGATCTAATTCTGCCCAGCAAGCATACTAATTAATGTATCGATCAATAAATTATTGATAGTATTTATCTAAATATCTTTCAATATTAAGTTGCCGTTAAGACTAATTGCGTCTCTGGTTCACCTATGTTTACTTTATATTCATTATGAGAATGCTTTCTCATCTGATAACAAGTATGATGGAGTTAATAGAACAGATAAACTGCACAAGTAATTAAATTCAAAAGATGGATAATTAATTGAACATATTGATGTCTTTAAGAAATGACAAATGTTAAATGTAACAAGTCAGCAGTGAACCTGCAGGATTCTTTGAGGTGAAGTCTAAACATTCTTGTTCTTCAACTATGGAGGTGTTGATTGTCCCTTCTTCCTCAGGTGACGCTTCCCTAACTTGCTTCCTTCTCCATAGCCTAATCTTCTTCCCCAACTTTCACCCTCATCTTCGGCTCGAGCTATAGCTGAAGCTTGGATTCCAAATAAAGGTTTTGTATTTGCAACTTTCCACAATTTCTGAGAAAGGAGTAGGAGACTGGGGATCGTTGGAACCAGTTCCAGCACCATCAGACAATGTCAAAACAATTAATCCTCGTGTTCCTTCGAGAATAAGGGGTGTTTAAATTATGTATCTGATGTTAGGTGCAGGGGCACAAGGGGGGCATTGATGACTTATCGTCATCCTCACCTTCCTCCGGTTTATCACCGACAGTCTGTTCAAGGTTCCAAACTCAACAAGACTACTAAACACGAGGGTTCCACTTGTTGTAGGACTTAACCCAACATCCATCTTACGGCATGAGCGGACGACAGCCATGCACCAGCTGTGTGAGTAACGAAGAGATTGCTCAAGTTGGACACTAACAACACAATATATGTCAATGCGTGTCAAAACAAAATTAAGACCAGATGTTCGACATAATGTCTCAAAGACAGTACCCGACCATAAAATGGTGAGAAATAACCAGGAAAATGATAGAACATATCTGCATTGCCCTCATTGTACAAAATGAATACATCAAACCCAGATGCTAAGGCCGTAGTGCATAGTATTGTTATTGTTGCAAGAACGGATAGAATTAATGCAGAGATACGAGATACGGAAGTAAAACAGGAAAAAAAAAAAAATGTTCTCTCTCGAACAAAGGCGGGCAGAAGGAAACCCAAAATTTTAAATAAAAATTGTTTATAATTGTAACTTACATGGATGATCAGAGATTTCAAAAGTTGGTGATAAGGATTAGGGTGCAATGGTGAAGAGGAGGGCAATCTCTCACTAGGCGTGTTAAGTTGGGCAAGTCGCTCGCCAGAGCTAAGCATCCGGCAGGCTGCTCTTTGAATATCTGTTGGTCAATTCACCATTTTTGAATTTCAAATTTTTTTTTTGTAAGTTCGGAGTTTATAAATTACAAAACGATCATTGAAGTTTAAAACTTGCGAAAACGTCACTGAAATTTTATGTGCTTTCACAAGCGATCACTGAAATTTCATATGTTTTTATAAACGGTCACTGAAGTTACCATTACGACTGTTATGATATTAATTCAAACTTAAATAATCAAAATACGTGAACATAGAAGTTCGAGGACCTCAAGTTCAAAAACAGCTCACCTAAAATCATAACAAATCCGATCGCAATCACCTATATCTTTGAAATACAATTTACCTATAAACTAACCCTTCCATAAAATAGGTTATAAATAGAAGAATTAACAATGAATTGATTTACCTTCTTGGAATTAGATTTTACATCGGACCCAGAGTTTCCTTTTCTATTATTACGCCCTTTACCAACCCCATCTTTATGTGAACGATCGACACTCCTTGATAAAACCATCTTGATGTGGGTTTATAAGGATTTGGGGTTCATAATAAGCTACTATTGTGAAAAAAAAAGTATGATGAAATTATGAACTGATAACTTATATGGAGATGTTTCACTAGGAATGAAGTCCTTTGATTTCTAATCTCCCTCAACGAACTTGGAATACTCGATTCAAGTATGCCCCTCTCTCTCTCTCTCTTTCTCCCTCTCTTCTAATCTCCCTCAACGAACTTGGAATACGCGATTCAAGTATGCCCCCCCCTCTCTCTCTCTCTCTCTCTGGATGAAGGAGGAGGTCTAATGAGATATTTGAAAGTTTCCCTCCCCTCTAATATCGGTGATGTAATGATAAATTAGTTATTACTTTAGTAATATTATATTATATAATTAATATTAAATAATTTAATTACAACCTAATTTGTGAAATAATAAAGTTAATACCTGATTATTGAATTTGAAAGTTAAAAATTGTTGTGTGTATAATTTACTATGGGAAAAATTCACAATTAAGACATTAACTATGCACAATTCAAAAATTAGATTTTAATTTTAATTAATGCAGAAATTATGTATGTATTTATTTATTAATTATAATAAAATCACAATTATATAAATAATGGTCACATGTAAATAATCACTAGGTGCAAGCAACGTGCAATGCACGTTTGCTTAATTTATATTTAATAATTTTGTTTAAGAATTAATTTGTTATTAATAAAGATGTAATTTTTTTGATTAATTAAATAATTAATGATGTAATGTTTATGTAATTGATAAATAATTAAATAAAGTACTTCTCTCCGTCATCTCCGACCCAAAATCACAAACAGAAAACTCAAGGTATGTTAAAGGGTAAGAATATGAGTTTACTTAGGCTCCGTTTGATTCTCATTAATGTAGAATGAGAATGAAAAATATAGCCGTTATTGGACCCCACACATGAGATAGAAATTCAAAATTGATAGATTGATATGATGGATAACGATCATATTTTTCATTTTTATGGGTTTTTAATTAGAAACAAACGGAGGCTTAAACTTTTTGCATGGCTTAAGTCTTTACTCTTTTTTAAGTAATAATGCAATTCATTTTATTGCTAAAGTATGATATGTATTACGATAATATATGTATATCATGTGTTAGACTTAGTATTGGTAAGTGACGGGTAAATTTTCGAGAACGAAAATATTTTAAGGGGGTGAGAATGTAATACCCCGAAAATTTTCATAAAATATAATTCAATTTTTATATACTATATTTTAATATTTTGAAAGTTAGGGACTAAATGATACATTTATCAAATTATATTTTATTTGTGTCAAATATTTAGATATTGATGGAGTTATCGTAAATATATGAATATTGGTCTCGTTGGATAGATCGTAATTAGATACATAAATCAGATTCGAGAAAAAGTCGATTCGGATAAGTTAGCTCCAATATATTTTAGTTTGAAGGAATTATCAAAAGCTAATTTATTTTTATTATTATTTAATTATAATTTTGAAAGTAAGGGGTGGTGAAAAAAGATTTTCCGTTAAAACAAGAAATTCCGTTAGTTTTTCCGTTAAATCAAGAAATTCCGTTAGTTTTTCCGTTAAACCAACATATTCCGTTTAATAGCCACTTTTTATATATAGAAAGATATGTCACAACTTATTTATTGATCAGATATTAAATAATTAATTGGTCACTGATTAATTCGAGTTCAAAAATAAAAATATTTATAGGTTACATTTTATTTTATTGGTCATAGATAAAAAAAATAAAATAAAATTATAGGCCACGATTTATCAATCAATCACATATTTTCAGATTTTTTGATCACAAATTATCGAATTTTAAGGTTATAGTTAGACATTTGGTCACATGTAACCAAATAGTGGGTCACATACGACCATCACTTGCACTACCACCATCGCCGCCTCCTATACAGCACCACCACCATCAACAAAATCGTCGCCACTAAATCCAATCGATCGCTAACAAAAACCATGACAATCAACTATATTAAATCTCTAGCCACCAACCACCACCATCCCGTCGTCGCCACAAGATCTAATGCCACCCCATAATCGTCGTCGCCACCACCTAACGCCGGGTGAAATAACGATTATTCTGCAGGCTGGGATCAATAGACAACAACAGAGAATAAAGCAAGAGAAAAACCAAAGGAATCCATGAGAAATCTTTATTATTCAACGATTGACGAAAAATAACCCACAAGCCGGGTTATATAGCAGGATATGCGAAATTAGTGAAAATTTACCAAAAATGGTAAATTCTAATTTTACTACCAAAATAAAATACTTAATAAAAGAAACAATTCCACCAAAATTCGGCTCAAATCGAGCTCTTATTCTATGTCAAAAGGTAATTGAAATATTAGCATAAACGGCAAAAAATAACTTAAATTGATGATTCGAAAATGAAAACAGCTGAATTCGGATTGGAGTCATGGGTGTGACTCTGACAACCGTAGCAAAAGTTATGACCAAAATATCGAAACATGCCCGTACATGGCCCCAATTAGGAAATATCATAAATTATTTGCAAATCTTGCGCTGATCTGCCAACTCTTGGTATCTCAGCGCCATTAACGTACTACCAGACAGCTCGACCTCGTCTGACTCGGATCCTCCTGCATTAGTCGCCCCGGGTTGGAAAGAACTCGTCCTCGAGTTCACTTGGGTGTCTTCAGGATCCCCAAAACAAGGATTGAGGTGTTTCACATTGAAGACATCAGAAGTCTTCAAATGGCTGGGGAGATGTAGACGGTAAGCATTGTTGTTGATCTTCTGTAAAACCTCACAAGGACCAATCTTCCGCTCTTTTAGTTTATTATACTCCCCAACAGGAAAGTGAGCACGAGTTAACACTGCCCACACAAAATCACCAACTTCGAAAAGGACCTGACGACGATGGCTGTCAGCCTGAACTTTATACTTGGCATTACTCTCTTGAATGGCTAACTTCACTTGTTCATGGATTCCTCGAAGATGTTCTGCCATCTCATCTGTTTTGTGACTTATACGACCCACACGGGGAATAGGGACTAAGTCAAGTACCACAGTTAGAACCCGACCATAGACAATTTCAAATGGACTCAACCCTGTGGTTCTATTCTTCGACCTGTTATAGGCAAATTCGGCTTAAGGTAGTGCCAAATCCCACTGCTTAGGCTTGGTTCCTGCCAGACTCCTCAACAGATTACCCAAGCTCTAATTCACCACTTCGGTCTGACCATCTGTTTGGGGATGGTAGGCACTGCTAAAACTCAACCACTCCCTAGTTTCACCCACAAGCTTTTCCAGAAATGACTCATAAACTTAGTATCACAATCAAAAGTAATAGAATGAGGCACACCATGTAAACGCACAATTTCATTGAAGTAAAGATGGGCAATCCGGGTAGCATCAATTGTCTTCCGACATGCTATGAGATGGGCCATCTTTGAAAACCTGTCAACCACAACAAAAATGGAATCTGAAGCTCGTTGGGTACGGAGCAGCCCCATTACAAAATCCATACTGACATCAATCCAAGGTGCTTCAGGTATTGGCAAAGACGTGTAAAGACCCGCATTAGTAAGAGCCCCCTTTGACCGCTGGTACACATAACAATGTCCAACATGATGAGCCACGTCACTACTCACTTTGGGCCAATAATAGGTAGAGGGAACCAATGCCAATGTCTTATCCCGTCCAAAGTGCCCCATGTTATGAAGTTCACTAACAATATGATGCTTTAGTGAACAATCTGGAACACATAACTGCAATCCACGAAATAGATACCCATTATGTAAAACAAAAGCATGTCGTTGATTGTTATTTACCTCCTGAAGTATCTTCCTGAAGGAAGGGTCTGTAGCATACATATCCAGAAAAACCTCAAACCCCCACGACATTGGTGCTCATGATGGTGAGAAGTGATGTACGCCAACTCAATGCATCTACAATACGATTCAGGCTCCCAGCTTGGTGCCTTAGTGAAAATGTGAACTCCTGCAAGTATGACACCCACTTGGCATGCCGTTTACTCAATTTATGTTGACCATTGATGTACTTCAAGGCCTCATGATCAGTGATAAGAATAAACCCCCTCTGTACTAAGTAATGACGACAATGCTTCAAAGACTGGACTATGGCATAGAATTTGAGGTCATAAGTAGAATAGTTCTTCTTCGATCCTGAGAGCTTCTCGCTGAGAAATGCCACAGACGCCCCTCTTGACTCAAAACTCCACCAATGCCCACTCCAGAGGCATCACAATTTACCTCAACCACCTTATCAAAATCTGGAAGTGCCAACACTGGAACTTCTGTCATCCGTTACTTGACCAACTGAAAGCTGGATTCTCCTTCCTCAGACCATTGGAATGAGTGTCCCTTGAGGCACTCTGTGATTGGGGCAATCAAAGTACTGAAGTAATGAAGAAAGAACACTTTTTCCGATTAACAAATAGGCACGCCGTTCTCAACATATCAAAAACTGCACAAAGGTGTTCAAAATGAGATGCCCACATTGGACTGTAGATGAAGATATCATTAAAGTAGACCACCACAAACTTTCCCATGAAAGGCGTAACACCTGATGCATAAACCTCATAAAAGTGCTGGGCGTATTGGATAGTCCAAAAGGCATGACCATCCACTCATACAAATCGTGTTGCGTCTTAAACGCCGTCTTCCACTTATCTCCTGGCCGTATTCTGATTTGGTAATATTCGCTCTTAAGATCAATTTTCGAGAAGACTTTAGAACCGGACAACTGATCCAACATATCATCCAAACGGGGAATCAGATACTTGTACTTCACTGTAATCCTGTTGATTGCTCTACTATCAACACACATACGCCAAGAACCATCCTTCTTCGGCACTAGTAGAGCAAGAACCGCACATGGGCTCGTGCTCTCACGAATGTAACCCCTCTCCAACAACTCCACCACTTATCGCTGCAATTCCTCAGCTTCCTTAAGACTGAGGCGATAAGCCGGCCGATTAGGCTGACTCGACCTTGGAACAAGGTCAATCTGATGTTGAATATCCCTCATATGTGGTAACCCCGGAGAGAGATCTTTAGGCATCAAATCAGAGAACTCCATTAGCATCTGTTGTACTTCTACTGGTAAATCTGGATTCTCATCTGTTGTATGATTCTTACGAGGCATAAGAGCATAGACCACATCTTCACGCTCAATCTCTCCCAAAAAATTGGACATAGAAAGTAGGTTGGAATTTTTAGCTACCGGGACAGAAGTGACTTCTTCTCTATGGGGTGCCAACACAACTTTTTTTCCTTTGATGCTAAGGGAATACGTATTTTTCCGCCCATCATGAGCAACACTGCGATTATATTGCCAAGGTTGTCCCAGCAATATGTGACAAGCATCCATCGACACAACATCGCACCATGCATTATCAAAATATTTTCTGCCGATCGAAAAATACGCTAAACAACGATTGTCAACTGATATTGCACCGCCTTTACTCAACCACAACAACTTATATGGCTTGGGATGCCTATCTGTCTTCAACTGCAATTTTCGAACAGCTTCTTCAGACACCACATTTTCGCAGCTTCCACTATCAATGATCAGTTTACAAACCTTATCTACTGCCGTGCAGGTTGTGTGAAATATGTTGGTTCTCAACCAGTCGTCTCCTGAGTCGCCTTTCGGAGTCAACAGACTCTTTCGCACAACTACAGTCTCATGACCGTCCCCATACAGTACGACTTCTTCTTCATCATCGTCATATATAGGTTCTCCAACTTCCTCAACCTCATCTATAATTTCTTCATCAATAAAGAGATTTTTACGTGTCCGACTATCTGGTTTTCTGCAATCAGTTGATCGATGTCCCTGTTCACTACACTTAAAGCATCTAATACTCGAACCAGTATTAACTCGGGGTGGTTGCTGAGTAGGACGAGGTGCTTGAGGGCGAATTGGTTAACCTCCTTCGTTTCTGGTCACCGGTCTCCTATTCTGCTGCTTCTCTACAGCAATTGCGCGCTGATATGCTTCAGAAATAGTCCACAGCGAGTGAAGGCTGAGGACATCCTATATGGACTGTCGCAACCCTCCCAAGTATCTCGCTACCATCTGTTCTTCCGTTTCAGATAGATCATTTCGAGCCACCAACTGATAGAACTCCTTCGTGTAGTTATCAACCGATCTTGTGCCTTGCCTCAAAGAATGAAGCCGCTGAAACAAAGTTTGAGTATAGCCGAAAGGAAGAAAGTGATCTTTCATCTTCTTCTTCATTTTCTCCCAATTTGTGATTTTGACCTTACCTTGCCTACTGCGAGAACGCCTCAACTGCTCCCACCACGCAGATGCTCTCCCCTTAAGTTTGATGGCAACTAACCTTACTTTGATGTGATCTGGAACATTCTTATACTCAAAGATACGTTCCACTTCATTCAGCCAATCAACAAAACCTTCAGCCTGTAACTACCAGAAAACTCTGGTAGATCCACTCGAAAGTCGAAATCCACATGACGATCTTCCCGACCAAGACGCTTCCAGACTCGAGCAGAGTTGTGATACAGGTTTTCGTAACTGGTATCGGACTCGTGACCCTCCAGTTCGCGGTCACCGAGATCCTGCGCCGTCAGACGCTGAGTTAACTCTGCAATTTGCCTCTGTAAGTCTTCAATCGTCACCTCTTGAACGTTACGATCATGGTGTGGAACTTCCTCATTCGGAACATGCCCTCTACGACCATGACCACGACCACGACCACCAACCATGATTGACTGATGAAATCTAGTCCCAAGAAAATGCTGATGCTCTGATACCAACTGACGCCGGGCAGAATAGCGATTATTCTGCAGGTTGGGATCAATAGACAAAAATAGAGAATAAAGCAAGAGAAAAAACCAAAGGAATCGATAAGAAATCTTTATTATTCAACAACTGATGAAAAATAACCCACAAGCCGAGTTATATAACCGGATATGCGAAATTAGTGAAAATTTACCAAAAATGGTAAATTCTAATTTTACTACCAAAATAAAATACTTAATAAAAGAAACAATTCCACCAAAATTCGGCTCAAATCGAGCTCTTATTCTATGTCAAAAGGTAATTGAAATATTAGCATAAACGGCAAAAAATAACTTAAATTGATGATTCGAAAATGAAAACAGCTGAATTCGGATTGGAGTCATGGGTGTGACTCTGACAACCGTAGCAAAAGTTATGACCAAAATATCGAAACATGCCCGTACATGGCCCCAATTAGGAAATATCATAAATTATTTGCAAATCTTGCGCTGATCTGCCAACTCTTGGTATCTCAGCGCCATTAACGTACTACCAGACAGCTCGACCTCGTCTGACTCGGATCCTCCTGCATTAGTCGCCCCGGGTTGGAAAGAACTCGTCCTCGAGTTCACTTGGGTGTCTTCAGGATCCCCAAAACAAGGATTGAGGTGTTTCACATTGAAGACATCAGAAGTCTTCAAATGGCTGGGGAGACGTAGACGGTAAGCATTGTTGTTGATCTTCTGTAAAACCTCAATCCTTATTTTGGGGATCCTGAAGACACCCAAGTGAACTCGAGGACGAGTTCTTTCCAACCCGCAGTGATTGATACAGGAGGATTCGAGTCAGATGAGGCCGAGCTGTCTGACAATCAACTATATTAGATCTCCAGCCACCAACCACCACCATCCCGTTGCCGCCACAAGATCTAATGCCAACCCCATAACCGTCATCGCCACCGCCTGACGCCGGGCACAATAACGATTATTCTGTAGGCTGTGATCAATAGATAAAAACATAGAGTAAAGCAAGAGAAAAACCAAAGGAATCGATGAGAAATCTTTATTATTCAACTACTGACGAAAAATAACCCACAAGCCGGTTATATAGCCGGATATGCGAAATTAGTGAAAATTTACCAAAAATGGTAAATTCTAATTTTACTACCAAAATAAAATACTTAATAAAAGAAACAATTTCACCAAAATCCGGCTCAAATCGAGCTCTTATTCTATGTCAAAAAGGTAATTGAAATATTAGCATAAACGACAAAAAATAACTTAAATTGATGATTTGGAAAGGAAAACAGCTGAATTCAGCTTCAAAATCGATGCTCACCACGTCGTGCGCGCCGAAAATACCTTTTCGGATTGGGGTCATGGGCGTGACTCTGACAACCATAGTAAAAGTTATGGCCAAAATACTGAAACATGCCCGTAGATGGCCCCATTAGGAAATACCGCCAATTATTTGCCAATCTTGCGCTGATCTGCCAACTCATGGTATCTCAGCGCCATTAACGTACTATCAGACAGCTCGGCCTCGTCTGACTCGGATCCTCCTGCGTCACCACCCCACCAACAAAATCATCAAGTTCGTCACCACACAAATACCATCCCACCTTCACACAAAACACTATCCAACGATAAAAAAAAAATCAAGTAGAGCCACGGGCTGTGACATTCACAACTTCGCCATCTCCAAGTCGTACCACCGCCGCTATTGGACAAACCATGGGCCACAAAAATTAGTCGAAAAACGTCACAAATTGGAGAAGATTTCAAATCGCTCCCATATGCTTCCGCGCGCAGAAGCTCCGATCTTTTCATTAAGCAGTGCGGTATTGCTTAAGTGGTGGCGATGGCACGATTCCCGCGACGAGTGCTCTCACAACGGCGACGACAACGTATAACAGAGAGGAAGGCATGAGAAGGAGATTAAGAAGATGGGGAGGGAGAGTGAGAAGAATGAAATAAAATTATGGTTTGTAATTGAATTGAGTGAAAACATTAAATATATAATTATTGTGTAATATCTAATTTTTGATTAAATAAAATTTAGATGTGATTTTTGAATTTGTAAACTTAAATGTCTGGTTTTATGTAATTTCCTCATTTCCTCAACTGTAAGTGCCCAAATGTCCAACTCCAACTTTGAGCCCAAAATACTTTTTTCCTACAAATTTCAGTCTTAACCCAACTTTACTTCATAATTCATCTAACACTCATTCTTTTATTATTTAGTTTTAGTTGTTGTCCTTTTTTTCAACCGCTCCCCTCTCACAAGTCACGACTTCATCTTTACTCCTCAAGATCACTGATGTTGTAATTTTATTATTTACTTTTTGGTAATTTGTATGCATTGGTTAATGAATTTTATTAGACAATTTATTTTATTTGTATATTTTTAAATTGGACTATTTTATTTTGTAAGAGTTAAAATTGAACATATCACTGGTTGGAACAAAACCAACTGAACCAGACGACTACAGTTACTAAATACACAGTTTTGGTTCGATTTGATTATCTTTACAATTGAATTGAATCGAATCGGACCATGTCAAGACCTACCAAAAGAAAAGGTTGATCTCAAATATGGACTAGGATAAATCAAACAAAGACCAAACAATCAATTTTGGAAGGGAAAAAATAAAAAAAATCAGGTGTATACTTTAGACCAATTCACAAATCAGGTTTTTAGTTTGAAAATTCAAAAATCATGTTTTTTATATTTATATTTATTTTTGTTTAAATATTTAATTCTAATATAATTAACCCACCCACATGCACCACCCCTACCGGCGACCATTCCGACCACCACTCTTCTCCGGTAATCGTTCCGACGATCGCTCCGATTCAGACAATTATTCCGGCGACCATTCCGGTCACATATTTACTATTTAGTTAGTCACATATTATTTTTTGGTCACAGATAATAACTTTTATAAGTCACAGTTAATTCGATGGTCACAGATTTCAAAATTAATTGGTCACAAATCAAAATGCATAGGTCACATAGTCACAAATTTCCAAATTAGTTGGTTACAGATTTTTTCACGGTTACAGATTATATAATTTTTAGGTCACATGTAACAAAATGATTGATAACAGATTATCGAATAAGGTCACAGATTATATTTTTAGTCACATGACCAAAATATCCAATCACAAATTTGAAAATTTGTTAGTCACAGTTAAATATTTTGTCACAATTAACCAAATGATAGGTCATAGGTAACCACCGCGGCACCACCACTATCATCGCACCACAACCACCAATCTCACCGGCCAACATCACCACTGCCTCGCCACCGCACATCACAACCACCACCACCCATACACACACATATCTGCCACAGACCCACCAACAAATCGCCACAAACACCAACTCACCAATCGCCGCTGCCCAACTCATCTAGTACTTTTACATCAGCCGACGCTATCTGCTGGTCTTGGTGGAGCTTCATTAACCTCTGACAATCAACTTCATCAAAATACTCAATCCGTTGGAGTTGGTGGATCGCACGACGGCAGTATCTCCCAGGTACAAGAATCGCACGACGGCAGTAGCTTCATTAACCTCTGTCGGCAGCGGCTTGCTGCTGCGAGTACAAGAATCGCACGATGGTGGTAGCTTCATTAACCTCTGCCGGCAACGGCTTGCTGCCGGACCCGGTGAAGGGGATGGGGAGGGGAAATGAGGGAGAGGGGAGGGGATAGTGATTGAAAAATTAGAGTTAAAGTTTTTATATATTACCTTAGTTTTGAAAAATGAAGTTTGGTCCCTGATTTTTGAATTCTAAACTTCAAACCCCTGATTTTTTGTAATTTCCCATTCTGGAAAGGGGGTCTTGGAATCACCAACATAAATCACCCAACAAATGAGGGTTTAGAACTATGAGAAATGCTTCGTTGAAAAGTAAGTGATCCATCCACACCTTCCAATACAGCTACCTTATTACTTCACTCCAGTTACAAGTCTTGCCTTTGACATCCCCTCCTTGCAGTATTATTTATTGAATCAACCAAAAAAAAATATATTATAAATAAATCCATTTACAATAACGAAACAAATCAAGAAATAATTAATAAAAAAAGAATCAAAATCCAATTGAGTTTACCACGTCAAAACAATGCCATTTCGATTATAGAAAAAATTAATTATCCCATCCGACAGACTTGGGTTGAACAGAGGACAGTGGCTCTTACAAGCCTCTTTTAGCATGGGCGAGACAATTGAACTGGTTCGTTGCAAGAGATCGTGTTTACGATTTAGATTTAACAATTGGATTGGTTAGCTGATTGCAAAATCCTTGGAACATTTATAGATAGATAATCATCGGCATGCACATTTGGGATTTTGCAATCCAGGTAAATTTAATAGCATTAACACCCTCAGAACTGATAGAAATGATGATAATGAACAAAGTTTACTTGAGAATCCACAGAAGGGCTTTTGACGATACCTAGCATCTCTGTTCATGAAGAAAGACTTCACCTAATTCTTTTGAATCCCACGTGATCCATAGAAAAATAAGCTCAAGAAAGTAGACAATCCCACAACTGAAACAGAACGAGCATTTGGCAATAAGACAAATCGGATCCAACTGCAAGCTATTACAATATTACCCAAGTTTATAATCTAACATATTAAAAAGACACTTTTAAGTCTCAAAGAAACATCCCAAATAAACATAAGTAAATCCGTTTTTCAATAAGGATACAGTTCTTCTTCATTTGTTTAAAACCAAAGACAAAATCAGACAAACATATGCAATTCAGGTCTACTGAATGTATTATTTCCTTCATCATCCAGGATGGGATAAGCAGACACAAGTGCATCCTGAGCACCGATGTAGAGCGAATTGTAGATCTTCCAATACACTTCCCTGACCTTTCTTGCTGGATGGAACAGTCCCTGAAGACAATAGTTCAGAATAACAGAAGCTCCCAGTGCAACCCTCATTCCTTCGACAGCTTCCATTACAGCATTAATAACATGTGGGGATGTCTCGAAAATGTTTGGCCAGACATAGTTCAGCAGGTGGACCAAAGCATCTTCACATCCTAGACCAGCAACTCCCAAGGCCATATGCTTGACTGCTGAAGCTGCAGTTTGCCTGTGAACCAAATCTCGGTCCATGAGAGCATCCTCGAGTAATGGAGTCACAGCATATATGTAGTCCTTCCCCATCTCGCCAATGTACTCGAAAAGAAAGGAAAGTGACTTCAGAACACCATTCTGAACATTAAGCTCTGGCACACGGTACTCATTCATCAATGCAGGCAAAACTGTAAAAGGCGAACAGGTTTCTGCAACAATTGCAATGGCCACAGTCGTGCACACACGGTTCTGCCGTTCCTGCACCTTGAGGTTATTTAACAAAGTTGCAAGGACGTCCTGTGGTCCAATAGCTTTTGCAATATAACCAAAAGTGTTCACAGTTGCTCTACGAATACCCTTCTTATGTGCTTTGAGCATCTCGAGAAGCTCAAAACATATTCTCATCCACTCCCTTGCAGGTACAAATTCAGCCCCACGGTCAGCAATTCTTCCAACAAGATCGATACAATTCTCCTGGACTTTCTCATGGCGATTCTTCAAGATTGGAGTCAGCCGAGGAAGCAAATCCTTGATTGGAGGAGTCATTTTGGTCATACCGATAACATTGACTATGGCCTTGAGAGCACCCAAAATTGAGCCCAGAACTTCAGGATACTCCTCTCCCAAATACTCATATAATACAACACCAAGATGGCCCATCAGTTGTTCTTCTCCACATTGCTTCATAACCACAGCAATTCTAGATATTAGATCTGCTGCTTGCTGTCTCACTTTCGCGCTCTTATTGTTGAGCCGCCATTTTATGGTACCACATATCTGGGGAAGGTATGGCTTCACTCTCTGTCCAAGGGAATTCACAACTGCACCAAACCCATTTAGCATAACATTAGCATCATCACTTGTCTGCTCTTGGAATGCATAGAGAATTCCATCAATTAATAGCTCTTCCAAGCGAGCATCAATATCAGATGCCCCCAAGTTTGCAACCACTTTCTCAATCGTCTCCATGACCATCCTTCTATATGGCTCACTTTCATCTTTTAAGTCTTCAACGATTCTTCCTACTATATCAGCAACACCAACTTTGTTTGCTATCTCCACTGTAGTCTCAACAAGCTGCCTATAATTTCTCCTATCCAAAGCCATCCTCCTTACCCAGAAATTACGGAAGAACTCAGGAAGAATGTCATTTCGGATATAATCTGCCTCCACACCTTCAGTACTCACACACTGCTTTACCACTTTCAGCACAATTTTCTTCATTTCTTCATCTGGTGACTGGAACTCACGAATCAGAATAATCATAACTTCCTTTGTATAGTAGCTGGCATATATGGCATCCATAAGTGGTATAATAAATCCAATAGCCTTCAGGAAGGCTGCCAAGACTTTCCCACGGTGTGACCTTATACCCTTCCACAGTGGTTTCAACACCGAGTCAAAGCTTTCAATGCCATATGGGGCGGATGCCTCAGCAAGGGCAGCCAATGACAGAGCTGTGATTGTTCTGACCTTCTGATTTTCATCATTAAGACCATGTTCGATAATCTCAACCAATGACCTCAAGTGTGGAAGAACAGCACATCCAATTAATATAGCAATCTGCTGCACAATCTTGATTCCAGTGTGACGAGCTTGCCAAGATTTTTTGCTTTGACAAACAGCTTTCAAGAACGGCAGCAATGCAGGAATACCAAGTGCAGAGGCAACAACACTAAAAGCTCTAGCAGTGGTGTTCCTCACATACTCATCAATGTTATCAATGTCTGGACGCATTGCAGCAATCATAGTGGCCAAACCAGCTGCCTTGCTGAGATTGGAGATAATTTCTCTACCTTCCACACGAGCATAATAATCTTCATCAATCAACAGAGGCTCTATCACCACCAAAATTTTATGAACATAAGGCCGAACCAACTCATCCAATTTATAGAGCACCCTGTCAATAACTTTCACCAACAAGTGTCTCTCCTGGTCTTCAAGTGTGGGCTGCATGAGCAGTGGCAGAATACGGTTGAAGAGCGGACCAGCACCAAACTCTCTTGCCTTATCTGTGAGCTGTCTCAAAGCAGTTTTTCTCTGTGGAGGCGTACCATTTTTAACCTTTAGCAAGAGCTTCATGATCTTCCGCTCTTTTTGCTCCTCAGGAGACAACTCCTCTTCATCCTCTTCATTCAGAAGTGAACCAAAGTACTGATAATCCTCAGGTTTCATGAATGGCAAACCACCAGGCAACTCTTTTGGCACATCAAACTGTTGACCACGATTTTCTTCTGGAATAGAATACAGTGGAGTTGACATCGGTGTCGGTGTAGCAAGAAGCTTCCGGGCAGGTGTTCTGATTGGAACGTATGAAGGAGGGGGTTCCAAAATCTTATACCCCTCCTGTGGAAACATTGCATCAAGCTCCTCATCAGTTAATGGCCTGTTTCTTTCCTCAATATCCTTCTCCCACCTCAACAAATTGTACTGCTCAGGAGTCATCGCTGCATTACGCATGATAGCATTCGGGGTTGGCGTAGCAATATCCATAGCGCCAACAGGAGTAACGCCTGGGGTATAGGCAGCAGCAGGAGTAGCGCCTCCCATTGGTGTCACACTGCCCACAGTAGCTGGAGTCTCATCCCACCTCGACCTCTGCCTTTTGGGTGTTGGAGTTGCTAAACCCGCCAGCTTTGGTGTGGCATCCCAAGTCATTCCTGCAGGGGTTGCTCCTGGTGTAGCCCCACCAGCAGCCGGGGTTGCATCTGAATCATTCAATCGTCCTGGAGTAGGGGTCTCATCCCACCTATTTTTTCTTGAAATCGACGGCGTTGCATCTCCAATCCTCCCAGGCGTTGGAGTTGCATCCCACCTCCCAATTCCTGGGGTCGAATCAGGCAAGTCCCAATCTGACCCTACCTTCGTTTTCTTCGCACCACCACTCTCATCCTGCGACATATCCCACCTATTCCTCTTCTTTGGCTTCTCTGCCTCTTTCTCTTTTTCCTTATCCTTCGTCGCCGCCTCCTCTTCCTTCTTCTTTGCTATCTCCCTCTTTACCTCCTCCTCCTTCCGCTTTAATGCTTCTTCTCTCATCACATCAGCGTAAGTTCTCACTTCAGGCCCCGGAGTCTTATCCAAGAATGGATCATTTCTCTCCGGGGATATAATCCTGTTCAACCTCCTCCTCCTATAATCATCCTCACGATCGATAATCTTACCAGGTTGCTTAAATCCTGAAATCTCATCATCATCCCCAGTTCTCAGGGGCTCCTTAAAAAACTGTTTTGGAGCAGTGAAAGATGCCATCTTCTTAGCAATCTCATTCTCAGTAGCATCAAAATTGTCCTCATCATCATTCACAGGGATGGATTTATCATAACCGTCAAACTTGTTGCTACTGTAGAGATCCGTATCAAAGGTTAGAGAGGTGAGTGCGGCTAGGTCCTTCTCCATTTTTTGCCTCTCTTCTTTTGTCTTCTGTATCTCCATGTCCACATCCATTTCGTAATTTCAGATTCAATCAACACTCAAATCTAGAGATCACCAAACCCTAACCCTAAATTGACCAAAAATTCGAATCCTCCAGCAAAGAAGCAGAAACAGTATATTTCAACCACTGCGACAAAGAAATAACCACAAAGACGTTCGTAAATCATCCAAAAATATCAGGTACAAAAAATGGTAGAGGTAACGCAAAGGGGAAAAATAATCTTTTATCGAACTCAAGGCGCCAAATGAATCAAAGAAAATTATTAACATTAAAACCGGTAGCTCATAATTTTATAAAAAAATTACTGACCAGATGCGTATATAAAATCGCTGAATTAGGGTTCTTGAATAGAGTTTCGACTGACCTGATTCCGGGGAACTTCCTGTCGAGATAAGCCAAGCACGGTGTTAATTGGGTTGCGTCTGCGTAGTTGGGGTTTATATGTTGGTCCGGGTATATTAATGTGGATCCCTGCCGACTAAATGGGTTAACCCTGAAAGTCGGTTTTTGGTTCTTCTTCGAGTGACCCGCTTGCATGGTCCGAACCCGAATTATGAATTCGTATGTTAGAGCGGTCTAATAAACTATTTAATTATAAAAAAGTGGACCGTGCTATTTTGCCCGGAAAGGGTGCCCGGGTCAAACCTTGGGAGGCGCCCGAGTTTGACCCCGAAACCCTTTCCCGGGCAAAGGGGCTTTGCCCTGAAAAAGTACTAACTAAACCAACAAGTCAATCACGCCCCAATTTGGTACATATTCTTTCAAAATACATTCTTTTAAAACTCATTTTCAATCACACACTTTTCAGTAAAATAATATTTTTCATCACATCAATAATTTTTCCTTACTTTTTAACCATATATTTCTCATCATGTCACTATTTAAAATACATTTTTTTCTCAATACTATCCATCAAATACACTTTATAGAACTATCTCGTTAGTTAAAAGTATTAACATCGACAACAAAGTTTTCATTAATTTAGCTATGATAGAACAGAAGTTGTGTAATCTATTAGAGTCCGTTTGATTGCACCATGGAAAATAGGGTGGAAAGAAAACGAATTTCAGGGAAAATATTTGCCTAGAACTTGTTTTACGGGGAATTGTAATTAAATGTGTTTGATTGGTATAATTTTCCATGGAAAATGTTGAAAGTTTGAAATCCGTTTGACTTCCTTTTTTATGGAAATTGTCCATTAAAGTGATAATAGTTTCTACTATTGGGTTAAGAATTTGTTCCAATTACCAAAAAGTAAAAAAAAAAATTTTAAATAATTAGAAAAAATTACCATATTCGTTTGACTTTGTTTTACATAGAAATTGTCAACAAAAATGAAAATATTTTGTACAATGGTTGATAGAATTGGTTGCCATTGCTAAAAAAAAAAGTTGGAAAATTTTTTCCCACCTAAAAGGTTAGAAAACATTTTCCATCATTCGTGCATTAAAGGGTTGTACCTAGAAAAAGGGAGGAAAACATTTTCCGTGGAAAATTTAGCATATCAAACAGTCAAAAAGTGGAAGTAGGAAAATATTTTCCTACTTCCAGGGAAAATATCGCCAATCAAACAGAGCCTTAGTCTACAATAAATAAAAAGTTATTTTCATTTTTGCCCTTATTTATTTATTTATTTTTAACTTTTTTTAACAATATCCCTTCTTAATCTACATTAATTTTGATCAATAGCATTATTCCAATTTATTTGATTGAAATTGAAAATAGATGTTTTTCAGACAAGAAAAAAATTAATTTAATTTTAATTAATAACATTAATTTAATTTATTCAACATGAATTTGAAAAATGGGTATAGTTTAGGGAACTAAAAGGATGACTTTAAGTTCTAGTATTGAGATTAAAAGGAAAAATAGCATTCTAGACGATAGATTTTACAATTGGGAAAAAAGAATCAATGAGGCCACCAGAAATTCTGCAGAAATCTAGAAAAGTAGAACAAGGAAGAAGGACCATAAAAGATCTTAAGAGGATACCAGTGTGGTGCCTGCCGAAGACCATCCGACAGTCAAATCAGCAAAGCTTGTCAATGATTATATGAATGCTAGGCGAAAAGAGAGAAGTAACTTAAAGTAAATTAGTTTTTGATATCCATGAACGTTATATTAACCACAATATTTATAGCAGTGGGATAACCGTTTAAGCAGGATTGGCGAGGACTCTGTGAGATTTTCTGGTTGATTGGAGCTAAATATTCGATTGAGATACCCAAGATGTTTACAATAACTTCTACTTAATCTAGTCAAATCATAACGTGATTTATCATAAGATAAATTTTCTGGGGTTTGACATGTGGGGATTGGAGTGATTATTGTGATGTTCTGTACGGAATTCTGACTGAACCTTGGCCGACCGGAGGCAGAAGTAGGTCTAGTAATTCGGACGAAAACTCCTTGCTAGACAATTATACCATTTTGGATTGTCCGGATGGGCCAACACTAGCGGGGTTTGTTGAAGATTTGGGGATTTGCTAATCTTATGCAATCGATCCAGAAAGTATAGGTATTAATAGTGATTCGACCAATCTAGGTCCTGACGGTGGCTATTCTAGACATAGTTTTTTATGAAAAGAGTCATCCAAGTACTAGTGATATCTTGTTTACTAAGAACATACCAAGTAAGCTGAAGGAGAATAACTTGATAAGAATTCAGGATGCCTATGGTATTCCAACATATGTTCAACTTCGTCTGCCATGGCCACATGAAAGAGTTTCATGGAATGTCCAAGGCAGATGTTTTTCTATGAGTTTCTATTTAATGACTTTCAATTTCCGATTCCTCACATGGTTGGAACGGTGCTCGAATATTTTGAGATTGCACCTAGTCAACTCATGCTTAACTCTGGCAATTGCTCTTGTCTTTCCAAGTCTGGACTGTGCGGCACGATATCTCATTGACATGCTTGAGCTGATGCACGATTACTTTATAAGGGAGCATACAGTGAGAATGACGATTTTCCTTAAATGTAAGAAAAAATGCCGATCGATTGATAGTTGGACTTTCATCTGGAGATAAAGGTTGGAAATGGTCTCATTTTCTCGCGTCGGGCGATTTGGTTCGACCGGAGAATTATCGTTTTCCTTCAGCGTGGTCATGCGGTAAGTTTCGTAGATCGCTTAATCTTAATGTGCTTTACTAATTCAAGGCTCGTATTTCAATTTCTTGTAGGTCTTTACATCAACACACGACTCGTCTAAGTCATGTTTATGAAAGAGTACATTTCTAAGATCTTGGCGATATCAAAAGATCAAAGGGGATGCCAGTTCCTTCTGTCTTCAGAGGTTATTTCTTCTAGTGGCTTGTGGGAACATACTTCGGCAGAACCACGAGGTGTTCCTTCTGATTTCCCAAGACATACAATCCCTATTATAAAAGCAAAAGAGGTATGGAAATTCCTGGTAGTGATCTTTCTTTGATCGATCTGCTTAACTCGACTAAACGTAAGAATGTGGATCGAATCATGTCAAGAGTGGTAGGATCTTCGCTTGATGCTTTGAAAAGGAGAAATACGAGAGAAAAGTCTAAGAAGTTTTCTCATCTTACGACACCAGTAATACTCCATCTCATCTTATGATTTCTTGAGCCAGACAAAGCTACCCGATACTCCTTCCTCATCGATCTGCAAACGAGGTCATCCAGGGCTATTGTCGGAGGATGATGATTCGATCGTACTTATCTTTCTCTTCGACTCATCTGCGTTCTCTAACTTGGGAATGGTGGTACTTGGTGAAAGTCTATTATTTCTCGAAGACCGGACGCACTATGAGCAACTTGGTCTAATAAAGGCAGCGAAGAACAAGATGGCTCAGATTTCCCAAATATAATATTTTTTGTGTGTTTCATTATGGACAACCAAATCGGTTGACGTGAACTTATTTTATTGATTCCAAGGTCTGTAAGGTGCCATTTTTTTAGAAAAATGAAGCCGTCAAGGCTAGAAATGTGCGCTCATTATAGGATGCAAAAACTTCATTACGTGGAGAAGTCGAAGGTTTGAGGGCTGGGAAGTAAGATGCTGACTTGGCTACTAGAAAGGAAATAGATGAGCTAGCTGAGATGGTTCGTGAGAAGCTTGTGTTGGAGGAGAAACTTGCGAACTTGAAGAATCTTTTAGGGCTCAGATTGCTTCCCTGGAGGATCGTATGGAGAATTGCCAACTGGAAGTTGAAATAACTATTAGAGAGCCTTTTTTATAAATGATTATAAGAAAGGTAAATGTTAGATGGGATGTGGACAAAGCGATTGTTGATTATGCTGAATTGTAGCAGATGCTGGGTATGTCGAATATGGTAGAAGAGTAGCCCGAAATCAGGGTTGCGTCCGGTGAAGGAGTCGGGAATGCAGATGATGGGCATGCTTATATCCTTTTGGTAGCACATTTTCCAAGTGTGCTTCTCGGTTGGCATTTTCTTTCGTACTTATGTATCAATATTTGTATGAGCATATTTGAACTTATGTCTTTCTAAATTATGTAATGTGTAGATTTATTAGGATTGTGTACTAGACTACCTAAAAACTTGATAAAATATCGAACTTATAGAATTTCATTCCAAATAATTTTTGTTGTCTATACGAGATCTTCCTTCCCCAAGTTCAAAGCTTTCCATGTCCCCGTCGATGAGGAAAGTCTTGATCTTTGATGAGTGATACGTTTTTCCCACTTGGAGAATCTCTAGAGAGCAAAGAAAAGTTAGGGTCATTGATATCATTTATGCCGTCGACTCTTGGTGAATATATGTTTAAGTTAGTGTTGATCCTGATGGTGGTAAAAAATTTAAAAAGGAGAAGTACAAAATTAGTAAGGAAATAATGATGTTATCCTGTGATGGAAGGGTGGCATGCTTTGTTCGGTTTCACTTGGATCGCCTGAAACTTTGTCATTGATTCTCTTGAAAGCAAAGAGAGGTTGGGACCACCAATGAAATTTGTGCAATTGGCTCTTCGATGCCTAAGTCAATACCAATTTTGAATGAAAATGAAAATATAATAAATGAAAAGAGTTTTAGAAAACTTAGAAATAATATTTTTGAAGATGGCGTTCCAGCTATTGTTGATATCACTAACGATCATGATGCAATTTTGTAGGCTCCTTGTCCAATGACCTTCATAATTTGGTATGGTCCTTCACAATTTGTTTCAAGCTTTCCTGTACCAACTTCTTTGGTGTATTTGAATGCTCTTCGTAACACATACTTTCCTTCTTTGAAGGTATTGGTTCTTACTTGTCGGCTGAAGTGTTGGGCAATTTTTATCTTCGTTCGTTTGCTAGATCTAACTCATGACACAATTCAACTTGATTCTGCTCACCGGTTGTCCATTTATACGAAAATGTTGGAATGCATGTTTATACTGGTATGGCTGCTTCCATGCCCTAAGCTAATGAGAAGGGAATTTCGCAGGTCGGTGTACGAACGGTGGTACGATATGACCAAAGGAATCTAGGTAGCTCATATACCCATTTTCCCTTCGCTTCAGATAGTGTTTTCTTTAACGTTTTCATGATAGTCTTGTTGGAAGATTTGGCTTGACCGTTGGCTTGGGGATACCGCGAAGTGGAGAAGTTGAGCTTGATATTCTACTCTTTGTAGAAATTCTGAAACCCAGTGCTTATGAATAGTGACCTATTGTTGGTGACTATTTTTTTTTGGAACTCCAAACCTACATATCACATTTTTCCAGATAAATTGGATAACTTCGCAATCATGTACCTTTCAGAGTACCTCGGCTTCAATCCACTTCGTGAAATAGTCTGTGAATGCTAGCATGAAGATCTGTTGTCCTTAAATAGTTGGAAGTTTTTCGACAATGTCCATCCCTCATTTCATTAAAGGCTAAGGTGAAAGAATGTGGTTGAGCTGTTTTGGAAGAAGGTGCGAGACATGGCAAATCGTTGACATCACTCACACTTTTGACATGATTAAAAGAATCGGCCCACATTATTAGCCAATACACGACGCGCAAAGCTTCGAGCTCTTAAGTGATTGCCACATTTCCCTTCGTGAAGTTCAACTAGGACATATTCGACTTTAGCATTACCGATACATATGAGATAGGGTCCAGAGAAAGATCTTTTATATAGCTTACCATCTATAATATAAAATCTACCATCTATAATATAAAATCTAGCAGCTTTAGCCTTTGTTCATCTAGCTCCATTCTTGTCTGGTGGCAACTCGTCATTTTGGAGATATCTAACAATCGGCGTCATTCAAGATTGCTCTTCCATTGAGTGGAAACTTTTGCTTTCGGTTGGCTTTCAAATTACTGGCCATTACAAGTAAGCCACCAGGATGATCTTGATTTGTTTCGTATTCATAGCTGCTTTAAGGCCGATTAGTACATTTGCTTAGATGTTTTCGGTCCATGAAATTTACTTGATTTGGAACTCATCAAACTTGCTGGCAGAGCTGCTTGACTAACTCTAGGTAAGATGTCATTTTTTGGTCTTTGTTTAAGAAGGTGTCTTAGATCAGGTTTACGATGAGTTGAGAATCATTGTAGACATTTATTCGAGTTACTCTTATTTTCTTTGCTAAGATCGGTCTGGCAATGGGTGTTTCCTATTCTCCCTCATTGTTAATTGCCTTAAATTCACATCTGACTGCTTGTTCTACTGATTCGCTTATGGTGATGTTAAGAAAATGTCAAGGCCTGTACCATTGATGTTGCTTGACCTGTCCACCTGGAGCATCCATGTGCCTATTATTGGTCTATCGGTCAAGTAAAGAAGTTCCTTTTGGGCTAAAACCTGAGAGTTAGGAGCAAAATCAATGATGAAATCTGCAAGTACCTAACATTTTATGGTAGTATGAGGTAGAAAGGAAATATCATATTCACTTAATTCGACGGCCCATTTGGTTAGTCATTTGGACAACTCAGGTTTGTAGTGTATCGATTTCAATAGGACGAATGTTATGAAAACTACTGAATAGCTCTGGAAGTAAGGCCCTAGCTTTTGAGCTACGCTAACAAGTGGCAGAGTTAATTTTTCCAGTTGGTAATAGCGGGTCTTTGCACTTAGTAATGTCTTGTTGACATAGTAAATGGGGAGTTGTTTTCCTTCTTCTTCAAAAACCAAAACTGCATTGACATTCGTCTCCAATATCGCAAAGCACATGTAGAGTTGTTCCCCATCTTTTGGTTTTGACAAGAGTAGGGGTGAATTTGAGGATTTTTGAGTTGCTGAAGCGCTCTTCATATGCTGGAGTCCATTCGAAAGTTTTGTTTTTCTTCAATATGCTATAGAATTTGTCGCATTTCTCGGAAGACCAAAAGATGAATCCGTTAAGAGCCGCAAGTCTTCCAGTAAGTTTTTGAACATCCTTAATGCAAATTGGAGATGGAATGTTAATGATTGATTGGATTGGATTTGATCCGGATTTAGCTCGATTCTTCATTGATTTACTAAGTAACCTGGGAACTTGCCAGATGATACTTTGAATGAACACTTGGACGAATTGAGTTTCATGTTGTACTTCTTTAGAACCTCAAATAATTGCTTCAGGTGGTCTATGTGTTGCTCTATAATCAAGGATCTCACCAGCATGTTGTTGGTGTAGACTTTCATGGATTTTTCGATTGATCAGTGAACATACGATTCACTAGCTATTGATACGTTGCTCCAGTGTTTTTGAGTCTGAATGGAATGACCTTGTAGCAGAATGTACCTCGTTCAGTCATGAAATTAGTTTTCTCTTAGTCAGTTGGGTGCATCAGAATCTGGTTGTAACCAGAAAAAGGTATCCATAATGCTTAGAAATTCATATCCAGCTGTCGAGTCGACCATCACGTCGATATGTGGAAGTGGAAAGCTATCATTTGGATATGCTTTGTTTAAGTCTATAAAATCGATATGGATTCTCCATTTACCATTCTTTTTTTTCACAACGATGACATTAGTGAGCCAATCTGGGTAATAGACTTCTCATATGGAGCCAACTTCTATAAGTTTATGCACCTCTTCATTGATAATGTAGTTTTGTTCAGGAGCAAATGTTCTTCACTTCTGTTTGATCGAAATGTATTGAGGATCGACATTCAATTTGTACGTCATTATCTCAGAGTCAACACCGGTCATGTTTGTATGAGATTAGTGAAACAGTCATGGTGTTCCATGAAAAACTTGGGAAGGTGTTGCCGAGTGTTGGTTTTGACCTTGTCCCCACTTGAGTTTTGTGCTTTGGAAAGTTGGGTGGATCTGTACTTCATCTAGCTCTTCCAAATCCAAATGGTCTGTGATGACAAGTTGAAATTGTTGTAAAGGACATTGGTCAGAGCGGAGTGAATTCTAGTAGCAATCTCTAGAATCCTTTTGATCACCAAGAATCTTCCTTATTCTCCATTTATTAGGAACATGGAGTACTTGATGAAATGTCGATGGTACGGACTTCATTTCATTTATCCAAGGACTCTCCAAGATAACATTATATGCTGATGGGCTATCCATTACAAGGAATTCGGAGTGGAGGTTAACTTTTTTTGGATAAATAGGCAGCACGATCTTACCTATAGTGTTATTTTGTTCACCACTAAAATCGATTAGCACTGTTCTTATTTAATATGCAGAATTAAAAATTAACCAACAATAATTGCAACCATTTATAAATTATTGATTATAGATGAACTGAAAACAATCTAAACCCTAGCAATCAAACAAACAATTATATAAGAGCTGAAAAATAAAGAACACAAAGAATTTTTGAAGGAAAAACACACGAAGAATTCAATAGGAAAAACAAACTTTGGGCACCCTGTGCCAATGAAGGATGCACTAGAAAGATTGAACTTATAGAATTGATCTAGACATAATTAAATCTTAGTAAACTTTGACCTTCAACCTGTAATCAATGAAGAACTCATCGGTTGTGTGCTCCAAAACCTCTGGACCGCTCGAGCTCCCCTTGGGCGGCAATCGGCGATCTGTTTCTACTAAAAGCACTCAAGCACCCTTTGGGAGGACATCGAGCTCTCTTTGAGCGGTTGTAAGTATTTTTGCCTTATCTTTCTATTCCGATATCCGATTGAGGTGACTCAAAGTGTGAAAGTTTACTCAAATGGCTACAATTTTTTTAGAATTGTCATTTTTTTTTTCAATTTAAATGTTTTCTATGCAAAAAATGGGTCTCAACTTGTGGCTGAAAATTTGGAGCATAACTTGTGTAGCACTTGACACTCCTTTGACTTATAATTGCATTGAATTGATCCTATGAGATCTTCAATTATCGTTATGCGCTCAAGTAACATTATTTTAGCGCTTTTGGACATTTCATGATGTTTTTTTAGCAAACATTGACCCCTTTGAAGGACACTTCTAACACCCAACAACTCAACCCCAAATACAACTCAATTAAATGATGTTTGGACATGGAACTTGCCAACACTTTTTAGACTTAACAAATTATACTTATATATTTGAACCATCCTCAATTATTCTTTTCACGAGTAACTACTTATCATTTGAATTCTACCAATTTCCAAAACGTGTTTAGTTTTTTAAATAATTTTTAATTTTATTATTTATCTCCTGAGTATATCCTGTTGAAATTTTCACTTTACACTTCACTTTCAACATTTTCAAAGTTGAAACTAATATAGACAATAGGCATATAGAGGCATGAATATTCTTTTATTATTATTATTAACAAGAATATTGTCCAATTCAAATAGGAATGACAATGTGGCCAGTATGAGATGAGTCGACCATTTTGTCCTGTTGAGTATTTTCATCACCTTGTCCTGCCCTATACTCGATTAAAGCAGGACGAGATTGGGGCGGGATCGGTTCCCTTCCCCATTTATCACCTCTTTTATTTTTTTTTATTTTTTTTATGTCTTTCGTTAGTAAATATTATTATTATTTTTCAATTTGTTAAGAATAATTTATGTTCTTTTTAAAAATAATGATAAATCTTTTGATTTTGGTTGATAAAAAAATTTAAATTTGAAATTAACTTTAAACGAGACGGTACTATATTTCCCATACCCATCATGTACCTAGTTCGGGTTAATGACCCCCACTCCGTTTACCTAATTAGGCGGGGTAATCCTCACCCCTCCGAGAGTATCAGATTGAACGATTTTATTTTTTTATTTTTTGTCATCCCTAAATTCAACTATAGTTTCACGAGATGAATGTTAATATATACATTTATTAATATTTCTTACCTATATGATCCAGAAGATTTTCTTTTTGTACTGTAATTCTTTTTTCTTGGTTGTGTGTTTTAATAATTTCTTAACGCATCTTCAAATTTAATTTATGCTGGAATTTCACAAATCTCAAATACGTTTAACAAAAAAACTTAAGTTTTTAATAATGAATATTTATATGTATATAATATAAACCAAAATATATAGAAGATATACAACATTAATGTTTATCGTATAAATAACACGTGGAATGCACGTACAGTAAATTAATTTCTTTAAATACGCTGGTGACTTGAATGTAAAAGATAAATAAAAAAAATTAAGAATTATTATGAGAAATGTACATTTAGCATAATTACTCCTGATGCAACAGAAATCTAACATGCATAAAATAATGGAATAATTGCAGCAAAAGCCTCAAACCTTTAAACACTAGCAGACTTTTTTCAAACTTTTGATTTGTTACAACCGTCACCCCTCCAAAATATTTTCAAACGTTACCCTTTTGAACGGTAACCCTCCAAAATACCTTTAGTTAACCCAAAAAATTGATTTTGACAACATTTTAATCAATTTAAAAAAAGAAAAGAAAATGGTAACTATCTATTAATCACATTAAATAATTAAATAATAATAAAATTTGAAATTAGTGAGGTCCACGCGAAAACATTTGGTTTAGGCAATCAGTCGTTCATATGTCATTGCAATATGCATAAAACAAAATCAATTTGGTGGTAACAAATGGATTGTGGTATAGCCCTTGTACCATGATTTGTTGATGGGTTTGTTTTCGTGGGTTCAATGATCTAAAGTTGATGCAGAGTTGAAGTAAATTGTTGAAATTGGGCACGGTAAGGGATGAAATTGTTCTTTGAAATTTCCATACTCTCATCTCATTTCAACTTTTTTCTGGGCAATAAAGCTGATTTTGAACAAATAGAATTTGAAGGCGAATAAAAAAATTGTTTGGTCTAGTTGTTAGTGCTTGAAATTTTTATTTATATCAATTTTGTTTACAAAATCATTGACTCGGAAGAGAACGAGAGAATTGCAGGAGGAGGAGGATGAGGTTTTGGTTTGGGGGTTCGTTGGGTGGGGTTGACTTTTCTTTTATTTCTTTTCATTTTTTGTTCATTACTTTATTATTCAATGTGATTAATAGATAGTTACCATTTTACCTTTTTAAAATTGATTAAAATATAGCCAGGATCAATTTTTTGGGTTAATTAACGGTATTTTGGATGGAACGGTTCAAAATGACCTCACCTGCAACGTTTGAAAAATGTTAGGAGCAACGATTGTAACAAATCAAAGGTTTAGAAAAAATCTACTGGCGTTTTACAGGTTTGAGACTTTTGGTGCAATTATCCCAAAAATTAATTGAAATAAAGATTCAATTCATAACAAGTAAATAAATAATAAGTCAGATTAATCACCGAGAAATTGACAAGATGATCTTTAAATTTAAAAAGGGGAAGGATAAAGTGAAATTAAAATATATAATCCAATAAATGAATTTTTTGTTGATTCTGGAGTATCTCCTTCAAACAATCCAACAAAATTACTTTACAGTGAAAATTGTGTAATTATTTGACAACAGGGCTAGCAATTCGCACCATAGTTCGGTTAAAAGTCGGCTGTTAATTAGTTAAAAATCAATTAACAGACCATCCAAAATTTTCCTAACTTTCCTATGTTGGACAAATGTTTGGCAATTTCCAATACATCAAATTCTACAGTGGTTCATAGTTTCAAATAGGTTACTTTAACATTAAACATGTCATTCAATACTAAATGATTTTCGATAAATAAATATATCACGTTAATCATCTTGCGGAGTAGAACGTGAATATACTAGGTTCCGTAAAAAATAAGGAACTGGTCCCACTGAAATTTGGGCTCAAAATTGACCCATTTTACTAATGGATAAAACCATTTTCCAACATTTTTCCCCATGTACAACGGAAATTTTTTTAGTCGATCGAAAAATTTGACAAACCGGCCACTTGTCCTGTCCCGACCACAACAAAGGGACGCTTGACATTTGAACCGGTCAATAACCCTTCAAACCGAGCATTTTTTCATGAAATCGGAACTGGCTCAAAGGAAACTGATTTATCGTAAATTCCTTCAATTTAAAATTTTGATAACAAGATTGGATGAAAGAGAATCAAAAATTGGATGTCACATGTGGAAGAATACACCCAAATCGCTGGGTAAAACTGAAATGGTTTATTCAATTTACAAAATTTGGTGAAAATATGATAACGTGGTGACAATTTTTCTCACTTATGAAACATTAAATTTTTTAAACTGCTAATCCATTGACCCGATATAGTGGTCGGGTTATTAACCGATTCGAATTTGATAACTGTACCTTGTACCGATAAATGAGTGTGAGACTCAGGGGCGAATCCAGGAATTCGACCCAGCACGGGCGGAGACCGTTGACCCGTGACCGTTGCCCGATGACCGTAGACAATCAACTATCGTAATAGCCGAAAATATAATTCAATACATATATAAATGCACTAAAACATAAAAAGTATATACATATGAAAATATGTTTCAATACAACCCAGAATACTAAAAAAAAAAATACAACCTACTCTGTAACTGCAAACTTAGACAACTGCATTATTCGGGGTCTCATATTTTGAAAACGTTGCAATATTGTTTCATTCTCAAGTTTTAAAAAAATATCTTTCTCCACGTAAACCGTCAAATTGTCATTCAACCATTCATCTCCCATTTTGTTGCGCCAGTCGCTCTTGATTAAATTCATAGCAGAAAATACCCTTTCAACACTTGCAGTTGCCACATGTAATATCAAAACCAAGGTCATCAACCTATAAACCAACGGAAAATAACAGTAACTTCCAGTTTCAACCAACTTCCGAGCTACACAAGATATGCTATTGAGGTTAAAGAAAGCTGCATCCATTCTCACCAACATAAGAAACTTGTCAAGTTGAGGTCTAAGTAATAAAAACTCTTCACTATTGAAGTCCAAAGGATATAACTGAGCAAGACGCAGCAATTTACCCTGATCAAAAGCCGCAAATGAATTTTTTGGATTTAAACATGCAATGCAAGTAAAGAGCTCGGTAGTTGTTTCTGAAAAACGATCATTCAACTCTTGCAAGATTGAGTCAATCACATGACAATACAAATCAACATAAAAGCGATGATAATAAGTCACTTGCTCAGCTGCACGCCTAGGTCGACCTTTTACTACTACAACATCATCCAAATTAGGCACTAAAATATGTCTATCAACACAAAACCCAATCACCCTACGCAACAGAGTTTCCCAACCATTGTCTCTCATGTTCTGCAATGCACACTTACACAAATTCAATAACATCATAGCATTCTGAATATCCTGATCCTTTTTCTATAAAGCTTGTGAAAGGTCATTTGTAGTTGCAAGAATTTCAAACATAAAGTGGAGACTAAACACAAACTGAAAATCTTACATAGTGTCCATTTGTCTTATGGCAATTCATTTTTGATCTGAATTTACTCCATCTTCTGATATATTCTCAAGAACATCTATGATAGCATTAAACATATCAATGAAACGAGTAACTGTCAATAGATGCGAGCCCCATCTAGTATCACCTGGGTGAGCCAAACCCATTTCTTGAAATTGACCAGTTCCACTAGATAGTTCCCCAATATGAAGCTTCTCCAGAATATTAGAATGGTAACTTGATCGAAGAGCATCTACACGCTTACATGATGCACCAACCAAATTCACAATAATAGCAAGCATGTTAAAAAAATCACCAAGCATAGAATTCCTACGTGCCACGGAAACAACTGATAACTGAAGTTGATGACCAAAGCAATGAACATACATGGCATGTAGGTTCTCTCTTAGAATTAAAGCTTTCAAACCATTAAACTCACCTGACATATTGCTTGCTCCATCATAACCTTGACCTCGCAGGCTAGATATGCTCAATCCATATGTAGAAAACATTGCATCAATGACATTTTTCAGTGATTGGGCACAAGTATCAGTAACATGGGAGATGCCCAAAAAACGCTCCTTCACTTGCCCACTTTTGTCAACAAATCTCAAAACAACTACCATTTGTTCTTTTATAGAGTTATCACGAGCCTCATCAACCAAAATCAAAAATAAAGAATCACCTATCTCATTGATAATAGCCCTTGTCGTCTCCACTGCACAACAATTAATCAAATCCTTTTGGATGTTTGGTGAAGTCATTTGGTCATTTGCAGGAGCATTACTAAATAGTACTTCTTTAACTTCCGACACCGATCTCCATACCATTTTAGTAGCTCAACTAGATTTTCTCTATTCAGAGACTCTTTCGATTCATCATGACCACGAAATAACAATCTTTGCATCAAGAGGAATCTAGTACAATGTAGCACCGCTGTCAATCTCATCCTATAGTTTTGTTGTTGATTACTATTTTAGCTAGAAATAACATAGGAGATGCTCTGCTTTTGATTCATCAAGTTCGTACACTTTGCAAAAGATTGATTATGAGCACTATCAAAGAGACCGACATGATCTTTCAATGTCTTTTTGTGCTTCCAATCCCTAAAGCCGATTTGACTGAATACATGTCCACCTCCTTGACCCCCTCTATCGGGTTTGAACAAGTAACAATGCAAACAATACGCAGCATCATTTTCTATACTGTACTCCAACCAATGAAATTCAGAGAACCACTCTTTTCGAAAACACCTAATATCATTCCCTATTCGTCTTCTTGGAAAGTCATGTCCATATGGTTGACAAGGACCTTTCTCCAAGTATGTCATCCTCACATCATCTCTGATATTAGGATCATATGATTCGATAGGGGGACGTTTCCCTGGATCAGATTCAAGATTATCCACATTGAATTGATGCCGAGACTTCTTTGCATTATTTACTAACTTTTGTGCTAGGCTAGAATCAGTGGCGGGACCAGATGCACAACTAGAGAATGAAGAACTATGTATGGACTTTCGTTTCGGTTGAAAAAATCGCTCCATAATCTGCAAAATGCCCCAAATTATTTTTCAATTCAAAATTGATTAAAAATAGTGTACACATGGACATGGTTAATGGTTTAATTGAGTCAAACATCTTCACGCCAAAGACTCTTCAGAGTCTTCACTTATCCCTAAATCCTAATTTCCTAAAAGGCTAAAACCCTAAATCCCAAATCATAATTCAAAATTCAAAATTATACGTCGTAACTCGTAGTTAATATAAATTCTCATTTCCCATAAATTCACAAAATAGAAATATGCAGTCCAGGGGCTGCACCCATCACTTCAATTTTCATTTATCATAAATTCATAATTCATTAATTGCAAATAAAAAATTAACAAAAATTGAAAAAAAAGGAATACAACAACACAAATATACAGTCCAGGGGCTGCACCCATCACTTAAATTCACATTTATCATAAATTCATAATTCATTTATAGCAAATAGCAAATTAACAAAAACTAAAAATACAAAAACACAAATATACAGTCCAGGGGCTGCACCCATCACTTAAATTCTCATAATCTCATTTATCATAAATTCATAATTCATTAATAGCAATTAGCAGCTAACAAATTCACAAAAACTAATAAATAAATAAAACACAAATATACAGTCCAGGGGCTACACCCATAACTTAAATTCTCATTTATCATAAATTTATGATTCATTAATATTGAATAATAATAGCAATTAAATTAGCAACTAACAAATTAACAAAAACAGAAAAAATAAATAAATAAATTAGTCATATACCTTCCTCCAGCAGCCCAGCCTAGCTCCAGTCCACAGATAGCGGCCCAACCCAACTGCCCAAAGCCCAAAAGTCTACAGATTTCGGCTCCACTCCAGGCTCCAGCAGAAAGCTCTCAGTCTTCCCTCCCCACAGGCACAGCGCACCTACAGGATGCAGCCTCAGTTCGCCAGTCTCGCGGAATCGAGCCTCCAGTCGGCACTCGGCAGTCACGGTCTCTCACTTCACAAATCACAAGTCACGAAACGATTATGATTCACGAATCCACTCCAGTCTCCACTCCACCGCCACAGGCCATAGCCCAAGTCTGCCGTCCCGTCCTCCTCAGTCCTCACCTCAGAAGTCAGACTCCAAATTAATTTCACCAAGGCGCCCTACTGCCCTAGCCCCGTCGCCCGCAAGAAGAACAAGATGGCTATGGTAGAAAATGTAATTTGGATTGGACTTTTCATCCAATTCGGTATTTATTAAATGGATTCGATTGAATTGGGCTACAAAAATTGGGCCTTTTATTTTTTTAAAATCAGGCCCAAAACTTATTTGTTTCTCCAGAGTCTAGCCCAACCCCAGCAACAACCTTTTTCTTCTTCCTCCTCCTGCTGCTTCCTTCCCAGCGAACCTGAACGGCTAAACTAAACTTTGAAGAATTTCCGGCGAATCCAGCACGGGCGGCCGCGGGAGCTGGCCATGTGCTGGGTCCGCCACTGGTGAGACTACTCCCTTGTAAGGGACATTGAAAATCCTTAATACCTCATTTGATTACAGCATTTACAAGGTAAAAATTGTAGCCATTATACTTAAAAAATGTCAAATAACTAGACTGAATTGCATATTTGGTCACTGAACTTTCAGCCATGCTTTCAAGGGGTCACTGAACTTTCAAAATCACCCAAATCATCACTGAACTTTGCAAAATGTTTCCACCAGGTCACTAAACTTTAAAAATCATTTCATTCATCATTGAACTTTGCAAAATATTTCCCAATGGTCACTAAATTCAGTGATCTCCTAGGAAACATTTTGTAAAGTTTAGTGATCCCGTAGAAATATTTTGCAAAGTTCAGTGATGAATGAGGTTATTTTTAAAGTTCAGTGACCTGGTGGAAATATTTTACAAAGTTCGGTGATGATTTGGGAAATTTTGAAAGTTCAGTGACCCCTTGGAAGCATGGCTGAAAGTTCAGTGACCAAATAGACAATTAACTCCAACTATAAACTCCAAAGTATCATTGAGATAAACTGTTGTTCAATATATTTGATTAAGTAGGATCGAACATTAATGCACACAGAAGAAATTATTTTTTGATTAAGTAGGATCGAACATGATCATACGCAAAACCAAATGTTTATATTAAGTGGTAGTGCGGAAATGATTTTTGAAAAGTGATTTTTAAAGAATGTGTAACCCCGTCCCAGGCTCTCTCCCTGCATTATCGTGTGTATATAGTTTATATACGTATATCTGATGTGCACATTAATGGAGTACAAAGTCGAGAGAGGTGGACAGATTTTCAAAGACATCAGGAGATATTACTGCCAGTATTGTAGGCTTTGCCGCTCCAAGAAATCCCTAATCTCTGTTGGAAATAGTGGGTCAATTGGGTTAACTTTGACCATAATTTTAAGTGGGACCAGATGTTCAATTTATCGAAATTAATGTTCAATTAAATTATACGTTCCGAGCAAATGAGTGTAGAATATTTAATTGTGAAAAACCATTTCAATATGAATAAGAAATTATGGTTAAAAGTTAGACAATAAATAAGAGGAATAAAAGGAAAAGAATAAGAAAAATATTCCAATCCCACATAGGTTGCAGACACAACCTTGAACCACTTAATAAATTTCAAGTTTGAAAATGAGTTTGGGCCCCAAGGTGTACCAATAGTCTTTGAAACGGATGAGTCTTAAACAATGTCTAGACTAATCTAAAGGCCACATGCGCGCTGTCGCCGTCCGGTCGGCACGGCACGACACGAGCTTGGATCGGGCCGGGCAAGGCCTATGTCAATATTAATTTTTTGGATATAATTTATATAAATTTTTATTTGAATTCAATAAATTCACTCTCTTTGACAGTTTATTAACCATCCCATCAGTTTGCTAAAACTGTGCATTCTGTGGGCGTGTGTGGTGAGTTGTATGGAAACTGCTCAACTGCTCAACTTTCTCCTCTATTTAAATGGTTCTCAGGCTTTCATTTCATTACAGCAAAATCACGAATTCATTCTGTACACATACTCTTTTCCTTTCTGCATTAGTCTACAGAGAGAACTTCCGGTTCTGGTTCGCTGTCTTGTGGTAGAAATGCTGCTTTTGCAAGGGTCTGATCGTTGTATCTTGGGAGAGGTTTTACCATATACCGTAAATAACGTGTGATGGGGTAAAAACGTCTTAAGGACATAGAGCCTAGTTCTCGCCTCGATCATCATTATTCCGAACTCTGGACTTGTTTATGCATTTTGTTCTTACTATTTTGCAATTGTCAATTTGTTTTAACAAGTCATCTTCTGGAAATTTTATTCCCTGCAACAAACACTTCTAACAATCTTAAGACATTTTTTATTTTAATAAATACTTTTTCCAAAATTGTACTTGCTTATTTCTAACGTTTGTAGATTCTTGTACGCCATTACTATTCTGCAGAATTTTAATTTGTGAACTCTGACTTGTTGATCTTCTGTTTTGAAAATAGAAATGGTTAACACTGTTGGGACCAATGCAATTTCCCCTACTGTGGCTGCGACCCCTATTGTGACGCCAACTATGGCTACTGTAACGTCGACTATGACTGGTCCTTCTGCTTCAACTCGTATTCCTCACGGAGAGAAACCTGGAAAATTTAATGGGGTCGATTTTAAAATATGGCGGTAGAAAATGTTGTTCTATCTCACAACTCTGAACCGGCAAAGTTTCTCACGGAGGATCCTCATTCTGTTCAACAAGGAGAAAATAATCGAGCTTCGATTATTGCCTCGGACGCATGGAAACATTTTGATTTCTTTTGCAAAAATTATGTACTGAATGGACTGAATGATTCACTATATGATATATATAACATAATGAAAACTGCAAAAGAACTATGAGAATTTTTAGAGAAAAAATATAAAACTGAAAATACTGGATCTAAAAAATTTATTGTCGGTAAATTTTTGGATTATAAAATGATTGACTCTAAATCTGTTATTTCCCAAGTTCAAGATTTGCATGTACTCCTCCATGATTTACATACTGAAAAAATGATTGTAAGTGAGTCATTCCAAGTAGCAGCGGTAATTGAAAATCTCTCGCCTTCATGGAGAGATTTCAAAATTTACCTCAAACACAAATGTAAGGAAATGAACATGGATGAGTTGATTGTGCGTTTGAGGATCGAAGAAGATACTTAGAAATCTGAAAGGAGGAACGAGGGACCAAGCATGGAAGTTAAGGCAAACATGGCTGAATCAAGTTCAAAGAAGAACATGAAAATGAAGCACGCAAGCTTTGCTCCGAAGAAAAATGAAAATAACCAGAAGGACAAAAAGTTCAAAGGGGACTACTTCAATTGTGACAAACCTGGACATCATGCAATTGACTGTCACAAGCCTAAAAAGCAAAATAATTGGGCACATATTGTTGAAACTGAAAATCTAACTGAAGGTGTTCAAGAAATACACCTATCTGCTATAATATCTGAATGTAATAGTGTTGGAAATCTCAGGGAACGGTGGGTGGACATTGGTGCCACTCTTCACATTTGTGCTGAAAAGAACTTGTTTTCTGATTACAAAACTATCGATGGAGAACAAATTTTCATGGGAAATTTCTCAAGTTCAAAGGTTGAATGACAAGGAAAGGTGACATTGAAGATGACATCTGGCAAGGAACTCGTCCTCAACAATGTGCTGCATGTGCCAGACATTCGGAAAAATCTTGTTTCTGGTTCTCTTCTTAGCAAGAATGAGTTTAAGTCAGTATTTGTATCTGACAAATTTGTACTGAGTAAAAATGGGATATACGTTGGAAAGGGTCACATGACTGATGGGATGTTCAAGATGAATATCTTTACTATTGTACCTAAATTGAACAAGATTAATGAAACTTCTACTTCTGCGTATATTGTTGATTTTTCTTGTTTATGGCATAAAAGATTAGGACATGAAACTTTAAATCTGTGCGCAAATTAATGAACTTAATTTGGCTACCTTCTTTAAGTTTTGATCCTAATTACAAATGTGAAACTTGTGTTGAGGCTAAGTTAGCCAAAAGACCATTTCGTTCAGTTGATAGAAATACTTTACCTTTAGAATTAATTCACAGTAATATATGTGACTTGAAATTCGTACAAACCAAAGGTGGGAAAAAGTATTTCATCACTTTCATTGACGATTGCATTCGGTATTGTTATGCTTATTTATTAAGAAGTAAAGATGAGGCTTTGGAAATGTTTAAACATTATAAGAATGAAGTTGAAAATTAACTTAGAAAAACAATAAAAATTGTTCGAAGTGATAGATGTGGAGAATGTGGAGCGTCATTTGAAGAATTTTGTTCTCAACAAGGCATCATTCATCAAACAACGTCTCCTTACTTACCTCAATCTAATGGTATTACGGAACGAAAGAACTGGATGCATAAAAAAATGATGAATGCTATGTTGATTAGTTCTGGTCTACCGCATAATTTGTGGGGGAAAGCTATCCTCTCGACAAATCACATTCTTAACTAAATACCACACAAAGTAAAGGATGAAACACTTTACGAGTTATGGAAATGTCATAAACCTTCATATAAATACTTGAAAGTATAGGGGTGTTTGACAAATGTAGAAGTGCCAAAACCTAAACAAATAAAAATAGAACCAAAAATTGTAGATTGCATATTTATTCCATATACTCATAAGAGTAGTGTATAACACTTCCTTGAACATAAATCCGAGATTTCGGATATACATGAAGATACAATAATTGAATCAAGGAATGCAAGTTTCTTTGAAGATGTCTTTCCTCGTAAAGACAAAAGAAATGTAAGTTCAACAAAATGAACTTACGATACTGCAAATGATGATGAAAATGAAGAAGAACTTAGACGCAGTAAAAGGGCTAGAAATTCTATAACTTTCGGCTCGGAATTTCTAACGTACATGATCGAAAGTGAACCAAAGACATTCAGTGAAGGAATGTCAACACCAGATGCTCCTTTTTGGAAAGAAGCCATCAATAGTAAAATTGAATCGATAATGCAAAATCATATTTGGGAGTTGGTTGATCTCCCACTTGGAAATAAACCTCTAGATTGCAAGTGGATTTTCAAGAAAAAGTTAAAATTGGATGGATCAATTGATAAATATAAGGTTCGTTTGGTAGAAAAAGGATATAGAAAAAAAAAGGAAGGCATTGATTTCTTTGATACTTACTTCGATAAGAATCCTTATTGCAATTGATGCGATACATGAACTCAAAATTCATCAAATGGATGTTAAAACAACTTTTCTAAATGGTGAGTTGGAAGAAGAAATATACATGGAGCAACATGAATGATTTGTTGCTCATGAACAAGAGAAAAATGTTTGCAGACTCATTTAATCTTTATATGGATTAAAACAGGCGTCAAAGCAGTGATACCAAAAGTTTGACAAAACAATGTGGTCAAATAGTTTTAAAATTAACGAGTGTGATAATGTGTGTATAATAAGAGTACACAGACAGCTAATGTCTTAGTATGGTTATATGTAGATGATATGCTAATTGTAGGAAGCAACCATGATATCATTGTGTCTACTAAGAAAATGCTAATAAAACATTTTGACATGAAGGATATGGGTGTAGCAGATATAATTCTTGGAATTGAAATTTCCAAAACACTAGATGGCCGAGTTCACAATCTCATTATATTGAGTCTGTGCTAAAGAGATTTGGAGTCTTTGATGAAAGTCCTGTTAAAACACCGGTAGACACGAGTCTACACTTAGCAAAAAGTAGAGGTGAACCTATATATCAATTAAGATATTCTTAGGTTATTGGAAGTCTGATGTATTTAATGAACTGTACACGTCCTGATATTACGTTCACAGTTAATAAATTGAGTAGGTTCACATGTAATCCATGTAATGATCACTGTAAGACATTGAATATGGTACTTTGATATGTAAAACATACCTTCAAACTTGGATTACATTATATTAGATATCCAATAGTATTAGAAAGATATTGTGATGCAAATTGGATATCTGATATGAAAGATTCTAAATCCACAAGTGATTACATATTTACACTTAGAGGTGCGACTACGTCCTGAAAATCTTCAAAGCAAACTTGTATAGCTCAATCAACAATGGAATCAGAGTTTATAGCATTAGATAAAGCTAGAGAAGAAGCAAAATGACTTGTTAACTTCTTAGAGGATGTTCCGTGTTAGCCTAAGCCGGTGCCTGCAATTAGTATTCACTGTGACAATTAGTCGACTATTGCAAGGGCACAAAATTGCATATATAATGGTAAGTCTAGACATATACGTCGTAGACACAATACCATAAAGTAGTTGTTCTCAAATGGTATTGTCTCCATTGATTATGTAAAATCAAAGGAGAATCTCGCGGATCCGCTTACAAAAGGTCTACCAAGAGATCAAGTATACTATCTATCAAAGAGAATGAGATTAAAGCCGAACATGCATGAATCTTAATGATGGTAACCCAACCTTGTTGACTGTAGATCCCAAGATTTTGGTTCAATAGGACAACTAAGTTATTAAGACTCATTAAGCATTTAACCATCCCTTTATAAAAAGTGTTGTCTGTAGAATGTAAAATGTTAAGTTGTAACTTTTAATGATTCCTATAGCTTGGATAAACCAAGTGGAGTACATCAGAATACTCTTAATAGGAGATCACCTATATAAGTGTGAAGTGGAGCCGCTTCTATGGAAATTTGGGGCTTAAAATTCTCTAAAGCACTTATAAATCCAAGAATTGTTCAGGGCCAAAATGAACACAACTATGAGAACCTAATAAATGAATAGAAAGGTTATTATGTGGATATTGTTACCTTAGGGTACACCAACGACTGAACAGTTCAAGACATCAAGTCACTGATTAGCCAAGTAAACTCTATAGTATTCCACTAAGGCAGGTTCAAAGGCAAAAGCTACCTCTCTTGATGCAATAAGTCTTTTGCTTGTACTCTCTGTTCATATTTGCATTGCATAGTCATGATAATTTCCATTCACGTGGGAGATTGCGGAAATGGTGGGTCAATTGGGTCAACTTTGACTACAATTTTAAGTGGGACCCAATGTTCGATTTATCAGAATTAATGTTCAATTAAATTCTATGTTCCGAGTAGATGAGTGTAGAATATTTAATTGCGAAAAATCATTTCAATATGAATGAGAAATTATGGTTGAAAGTTGGACAATAAATAAGAGGAATAAATGGGAAAGAATTGGAAAAATGTTCCAATCCCACATAGGTTGCAAACACAACCTTGAACCACTTAATAAACTAGAGGTGTCCAGACGGACGGGCCAACCAGACCCGTGAAAATTCGGCTCGGATCGACCCCGGACCGCGGGCCGACCAGTGACCCCAGCGGGCGATTCACGGGTCAAGAAGGTGTGACCCGCGGGTTTCATGGGTTGCACCTTCACTGGCCGCGGTTAACCGTGACCCCGTGAAAAAAAAATAAATTAAATATTATTGTTAAGTATGTGCCAACATAATTGAGATGTACTTAAACTATAAATTATAGTAAAAATAGGTACCAACCTAGTTGGGATGTACTTATACTATAAATATTTGATAATAGTAATTAGAAATGCATTTAGTTGTTATTTGTTTAAGTTAAATTTAACTTTTCAAAGTTATAAATAATTCATGTTACATTAAATTTGAATCCTATGTAAACATTTCTTGGTATAAATATGAATTTATCATTTTGTTCAATTCTTAGTTTACATTAAAATTTTTTTTTTTGCTATAAATATGAAAAATTCTATATTTTTATAATTTTATTTATACAATTATACGGGCCAAACCGGAACGAACCATGATCGGTGACCCGCATGGGCTTGACCTGAATGGGTCAGCGGGCGGGCTTGGGTTGTAGTCCAAAATTGTGGGTTGACCCGTAACCCGTAGCGGGCGGACTTTTTTTCACGCGGGCCGTTACCGGGCTCATATGTTGGCGGGCCGACCCGGCTTGGACCACCCAAATTGACACCTCTATAATAAACTTCAATTTGGAAATGGGTTTGGGCCCCAAGAGGTACCAATAGTCTTTGAAAGGGGAGAGTTTTAAACAATGTCTAGACTAATCCAAAGGCCACACACGCTGCCGCCACCGTTCGTTCGACCGACCGGCTCGGCAAGACACAGCACAAGCTCGGGCTCGGGTCGTGGGCTTGGGCATGGGTCGAGCCTATGTCAATATTAATTTTTTAGATAAAATTTATTTAAATTTTTATCTGAATTCAATTAATTCACTCTCTTTGACAGTTTATTAACCGTTCCATCAGTTTGCTAAAACTGTGCATTCTGTGGGCGTGAGTGGATAGTTGTATGGAAACTGCTCAACCATGAACTTTCTCCTCTATTTAAATGGCCCTCAGGCTTTCATTTCAGTACAGCAAAATCATGAATTCATTTTGCATACATACTCTTTTCCTTTCTGAATTAGTCTATAGAGAGTACTTCCGGTTCTGGTTCGTTGTGTTGCACTGGAAGTGCTACTTCTACAAGGGTCTAATCGTTGTATCTTGTGAGACTCTTTACCACATACCGTAAGTACCGTGTGACGGGGTAAAAACGTCTTAAGGACAAAAAGCCTAGTTCTCGCCTCGATCATCCTTATTCTAAATTTTGGACTTGTTTATGTATTTTGTTCTTACTATTTGACAATTGTCAATTTGTTTTAGCAAGTCATCTTCTGAAAAAAAAAAATTCCCTGCAACAAACACTTCTAACAATCTCATCTCACATTCTATCTAACCACCATGTTTTTTTATGTATCAATTCATAATTTCGTAATATACACAATACCTTGTGCTTATGCTATGCTGTTTTGTGTTTTTGGTATATTATGAATTTGGATTGCAATTGGGTGTTGTTTAAAATTATTAGTGATAGTGCTATTTAAAATTATGGTCATTGGGTGAATTATAGGAGGAAGTAAGGATGACAAAATGGCTCACCGGCTCGAAAAAAGCCCAAACTGCGTAGGCTCGTGGCTCGATGGGGTCGAGCCAACGCTTGGCCAGCCCGTGTGAGCTCTACAGGCCAGCTCATAAAGCCTAAATAATAATAAAAATAAATAAAAAACTTGCATACCACTTTTTTTTCATTTAATTTTAACTATAATTTTGTTATATGTTAATATTTAGTTATTATTTATAATATATATAAATTGCATAAAATTTAATTCTTTAAAACTTTCTAAATTTGTCACGAATCTATATAAAAAAAACCGCCGGCTCGGATCGGGCCAAAAAATGCTCTAAGTATTTTTACTTGAGCAAAGCCAAAAGTTTCGGTTCGCGGCTCGGCTCGAATTGGCTCGTTGACACCCCTAGGAAGAAGTGAAGGAAAAGGAGCAAAATGAAGAAAAAAAGGAGAGTGGGAAAAGGAATGTCTGCGAGGAGTGCGGCGCTTCTTTTCAAAAGGCAGCTCACTTGAGCAGCATATGCAAAGCCATTCACATGATGTAAGCATCATTATTATTATTATTTATTTATTTATTTATTTTTATTTTTAAATATTTGTTGTTAACTTAACTAGGACCATTGTTTTCTTTATGCAACATGTTACCATTTGCTTGTACAGTTTGTTAGTTTGAGACATTTTTGTAGCATGCCGTGATTACAGATTTTCTGCACTATGATTCTTTACAATGCCTTATTCAGGCTTGAATACCATGCAGCTTGCTAAAGTCGTGCTAATCATTTTACACAATTACGAAATAATTTATAATTGGCTTTTGGAACAATAAGTTTAGAATGAAATTTGAAAGAGATGGGTTTAGCCACGGTCTATAGAAATTATGAAAGAGGTTTTTGACATAAAGCCAAGCATAGCATGGAGGTGACAATTAGTAAAAGCGCATTTCAAGCAATTGATATAATTTAAAATTGTGCTAAGGAGAGGAGAATCACATTGGCTATAACATATTACTGATGCATTATAAATAACTAGATTCACGTGCTTTTATTATGTATTGAAATCTCCATACACAAGCTTTTGTAATTCTGTAACTGTTAAACATGTTTAACTTCTTAAGATTTGCTAAACTTCATGTAAATGGTTCTTATTTTTGGTATCCTGCAATTTGAAAACTCAGTAGGTCTGCCTCCCAGCACTCCCCCGATACGAGTTATTTCCTTCCCCTTTCCTTCCTCATTTGAACCTCACCCCGAAACAAAGACGGCAAAGGTTTTTATTCCTGCTGCAAAATGTTGCAGATTGATGTATTTTGGAAAAAAAATTTGTGATACATGGTTGGGCGTGAAGCATTGTATCCCCATAGTAATGAAAGCAAGGTAGACAATATTTTTTGAATGGACTAGTATCAGGTGGGAGATTGCATGAGAAGTTGATGTGAACTCAACCAAGAATTGATCTTGGGAACTCACGAACAAGATGGAACCAACTCAAGAAAACTAGAAATCACGTCGCACAAAGATCAGTCTGACCCGTTGTTCTACCCGTATCAAGAACCGAGATTACGAGTAAGAAATCCGACCCGTTGATTACCCGGAACAAGAACCGTGAAGTGGGAATGCTATAAAAGGATTGCGAAATCTTTTGATAAGTTCAAGTTAGAACTTTAAACCACCAAGAACATGGAGGAATAAAACTCTCAAATTTAATTTAATTCTCTCAAATAATCAAAGTCTTGTTTTCAAATAATAATAGATCATATATATATGAAACTATGAAAAATCCTAATTTAGTTAGATAATCTCGTGTTTAATTCAATTAGATCACAAAAGATGCTAAAAAGATGATATTTAAGTCAAACTAGGAAACTACCAAAAAAGATAAAATTCTCGCCAAATTTTTATACTATTTTTTGCCAACTTATTCTCGGCATGTTTCTGTACGACCGCAAGCCTAAAAGTACCATGTGCTTACATATCCTTGTGCAAAATTTTGTGACAATTTCGAATTGTACTCATGGGCGAAAATACGACACCCGAGCTAAGAGTTATGCCAATTTTAATCCCCGCTACTCGTTTTTTTTCCAAATATCTTCCAACTCGTTTAGACTCCGAGCCCTTCAAGAAACTTGAACTTTGGCTTTTCAACTTCACCCATCTGAACTCCATTGCTTGAACCCTTGACTTGTGTGACCCAACCAAGTGATTGCCTAACCCGAATCATATCATTCATTCTCTCTTTGAAAAGATTCGATCGCGAATCCGAACTTGCATCAAACGAAGCAACATTAGCAACCTCAAAAATGTTAAATATTATAGACTTACCAAGCACAAGTAAACTGTAGCCTTCATTCTCGATCAAAGCAATGGGATGACATGGTCCAACTCCTCTAGGATGTAGTTTGGACCTCTTTTGAGTTTATATCCACCTTGTCCCACAAATTCTAACACTAACACCAATAGATGAAAACGTTAAATTGAACAAGATTAGTGACTTAGAATCATTTGTCACATTGGAATGCGGAACTGGATTAGTAAACTTTAAACTCACTCCTAACACACTCTACGATATGGTCACTTACATCCTCCTTGTTACTCACCAAATTTTCCATGTGATTTACAACACGTAGATAGTTAAGGTATGGCGCACCACGAGTTATTCCGCCATGGAATATTCATTAACATCCTGCAAAAGAGAATTATCCAAATTTGGCAGGGGATTGTTAGTTCTCACTAAAGCCTTCTCACACTCGACTATTCTTACATATAAGCTCACTTTTGAATTTTCTCTCCTATCTGATTTTTCACTCTCTTTTCTCTCATGTGGCTCTACTATTTTTCCCTCATTCTCAGCCACCTTACTTTTTTCTTTATTGCTCTCCTTTTTCCGCTCTTTATTTTTATTCTCTCGCTCACTTTTCAATTTCAGTTGATCCTCGGGACCTATTGTGGTGTCAAAGATACAAGTTTGATAGCTCTTCCATGCTTTACCAAGTTGTACCAATTTGTGAATCTTTCATGCTTTACTCTCCTATCATTCTGTCATGGCCTACCCAACAATAGATGTCCCGCATGCATTGGAACCACATCACACAACACCTCATCATTATACCGCCCAATGCTGAAACTCACCAAAGCCCTCTTGGTAACTCGGATATCTCCACAATTATTCTGTCACTCCAATTTTAATGGTTGTGGATGCCTCATAAGAGGTAACCTTAACTCTATTACAAGGGTCGCGCTAGCCACGCTTGTACAGCTTCATCCATCTATTATCAAACTATAAACCTTAATTTTAAGGTGACACCTAGTGTGAAACAAATTCTCTCATTGCTGCTCCTTATCATCTACCTTCATTTGTGTTGTAAGAGCACACATCACTACCAATGACTCCAAAACCAGATACTCCACACAAGTTTCACCCTTAAAATCCTCCAACTCAAGCATGACGTCACTCGCACTTCCATCATCCGACCCAATCTCTCTATTTTCTTGAAGAATCTTCACCCGTCGGTTTGGACACTGTGAAGCTATATGCCTTGAACCCAAACACTTAAAACATTTAATATCCCTCGACCTACAAGCTATATGTCCTCATATCTTTTTTTTTTTGCAAATAAGTAAATAACAAAAAAGAATTAAAAGGAAAGAAGTAACAAGAAAACAAATTAATTTACCTCACGTGTTTGCACTCGTGTATCACTTGAAATTTGGCTTTTACCTGATATTAATCTCACCACTCTTGCCTTTTATCGCTCGTCCTCATTTTTCAATGGCTCGAGAAATAATTGATCTCAATCAAATGAGACACATTCCCCCAACGAACACCACCACAAGCACAGTTCGGATAATCAACAGAATTCATGGACTGAGGTAATTGACTCAAGTTCAAGAAAAAAAAACAAAAATGATTTAAAATTTTTTCTTTATTTGTTTTTTCACGTCTAGATGTTCATGAGATATAGAGACTTTTTTAAATAGCCACATCGTGAATAGTAACGACGTGAACAATAATTTTTTTTCAATAAACAACTAACTAATTAATCTAAAGGCAATTAAACAATGAAAATTACGACTAAAAACAAGAACATTAAATCTGAATTATTTTTTTATTCAAATAATAAAAATAACTAACAAAATAAATAAAGGATATATGACATAAATTCTAGAACCTGACTCTGATACCAACTTATGTGAACCCAATCAAGAATTGATATTGGGAATCCATAAACAAGATAAAACCAACCCAAAAAACCTAGAAATCACGTCTCGCAAAGATCAACCCGACCCATTGTTCGACCCGTATCAAAAATCGAGATTATGCGTAAGAAATCAGACCTGTTGATTACTCGAAACAAGAATCGTAAAGTGGGAATGTCACAAAAGGATTGCAAAACATTTTGATAAGTTCAAGTTAGAACTTCAAACCACCAATAACATGGAGGAATGAAACTCTCAAAGTTAATTTAATTCTCTCAAATAATCAAAGTCTTGTTTTCAAATAATAATAGATCCTATTTATATGACACTATGAAAAATCCTAATTTAGCTAGGTAATATCGTGCTTAATTCAAATAGATCACAAAAGATGTTAAAAATATGGTATTTAAGTCAAACTAGGAAACTACTAAAAAAGATAAAATTCTCACCAAATTTTTATATTATTTTCCACTAACTTGTTCTCGGCATATTTCTGTGCGACGCAAGCCCAAAAGTATCATGCGCCAATGTTGCCTTGTGTGGAATTTTGTGACGATTCCGAATTATACTCATGGGCGAAAATCTGACACCCAAGCTAAGAGTTATGCCCATTTTAATCCACGCTACTCGTTTTCTTTCCAAATATCTTCCAAACCTTGAATCCAACTCGTTTCGGCTCTCGTGCCCTTCGCGAAATGTTTATCGTTGGTTTGCCAACTTTACCCATATTAACTTCATTTCTTGAACCCTTAACTCGTGTGACTCGACCAATTGATTGCCTGTACCGAATCATATTAGAAGCCCTATCGGGTGAGCCTCAATCACGCTTATTCTTTTCGAGGTTTAATTATTGTTTTAGTTTATCTATCGATGTAGATGTTCCATTATCTTCTAAGAGGGATTTCTGTTACGGTTCTCTCTCATAGTACACTTTCATCTACAGAGGCCCTTTACGTGTCTAGTGGATGTCTGCCGCTCTAGCTACATAAGGAAAGATCACTTGACTAGACATTTACTCAACGTCAAGGGAATTTATTTGAATGTCCAGTTGAGGATTGTAAACAAATATTTTCATTTCAGGACAATCTGAAGCAACAAGTGAAAGAATTCCATGACTCATTTGTTGGCAAATAGTGATATCACCGTAAATTGATTTTGGCAGAATAACATCGTGCAAAAATGAACGATATAAAATGTTAATGGTCGAGGTAAGAGTTAAACTCTTTCTCCTTAAGACGATAATGCTCCACACTAGTGCTGACGGTATTCGGGTACTTTTCACCAAGATACAACGACCTCGAGTTGTAATAATAGCACTCCAAATTACAAGACTTGGCAAACCTACTCACGTTTTGGTCTCTCTAAAAGTAAAAGGACTAAAATGTACGAAAATAACTTTTGAGGTTGAATTGAAAAATATGAATAATGTAGGGACGAAGGAATAAATTTGGATGAAGAATAAAATCAATTATGATTTTTGAAATGAATGAAAATCAGGGTATGTAGACCTATTTGTAGAAGTTGAAAGGTTGTGTCCAAAAGACACAACAGTCGAAAAATTGTGTTTTCAACAAACACAAATAGTTTGGGCATGCAATTTTAACTGTCAACTGTCAACTACCATCTTGTAGAAGAATCCACGTGTCACGCATAGAAAAATCGGGAAAAAAATAATATAAATTAAATATATTATTATTTTAAATAATAAAAATCAAATATTATTTTACCAAAATATATATCAACTTGGCTCAAGTCCAAGTCATGCCCAAGCCCATGACCACGATCATGATTCGTGCCTATGCCGTGCTGAGTCGAGCCTGCTGGTAAGATGGACGACTGTCGCGAGTGTGAGATTCGGTCCAACCTACTAGCATGTAGGTTATCTCCGCTTCAAAAACTTTGGTACCTCTTGGGGCCCAAGGCAAAGTCTCAAACTTGAGCAATATAAAGTAGTTTATACTCTTCTAGCTTTCCTATGTGGGATTGATATTTCTCAGATTTCCCACTAATTTTTATTCCAATTTATTTCAACTTCAAGTGGTCATCTTTTGACCTTAATTTCTCATTCACTTTAAATTGGTTTTGAGAAAATAAAACAATATATTAATCTACTTATGGAGTAGAACACTCTCGGCTAAAGAATTTGTTGTCCAACTAACGGGACCCACTAAATAATTGGTTAAAATTTGGTCAAACCAACTAATAAAATCCAATTTTTCCAACAATCATCCACATGAATGGAAATTAATGCAAAAGACTATGCAAACCCTATAGAGAGATCAGACGGAATGTTATCTCATCCGGATAAGTACCTTATGGGTTTGAACCTTCCGTAGTAGAATACTATCGGATTTACTTGGCTAATTAGTGAACGCAGTATCTTGAACTGTCGGCCATTGGTGTAAACCAATACAATAGTATCAACACAATAACCTCCATAACATTTTCGAGTTCTCACTGTTGTGTTCATTTTGGCCCTCAACAACTCTTTGATTTCATAAGTGCTTTAGAGAATTCAAGCCTTTGAAACATTTTCATAGAAATGGCCACACTTCACACTTGTATATGTGATCTCCTATTAAGAGTATATGACATACCCTACTTAGATGGTTCAAGATATAACAATCATTAAAAGTATAACTTAACATAAAACTTTCTGTAGAGAACATTTTCTTGTCGCAGGAATGGGTAGGATAAAACTCCGAAGTGCTTATTTGAATCTTCATAACTTAGTTGTCCCATTGAACTAAACTTTTGGAATCTCTAGTCAGCAAGGTTAGGTTACTATTACAAAGATTCTTGCGTAGTAGGCTTTAAGCCTATTCCCCTTGATAGGCAGTATACTTGATCTTTTGGTAAGCAAATTCGCGAGATTTTCTCTAGACTTTACATAATCTGTGGAAATAACACCATTTGAGATAAATTGCTTAATTGTATTATATTTTCGACGAATATGTCGAGACTTACTATTATACATACTACTTTGTCCTCTACCGATAGCCGACGGACTATCACAATGTATACTAATTGCAAGCACATGTTTAGACCAATATTGACATCCTCTAAAAAATCTCAAAGCCATTATGTTCCTCTCCAACTTTATCTAAAGCTATGAACTCATATTCCATCGTGGATCGAGCTATATATGTTTGTTTAGAGGATTTCCAAGATACAACCACACCACCAATGATAAAAACATACCCATTAGTGGATTTTGAGTCTTTTGTATATGATATCCAATTAGCATCACTGTATTTCTTATACGGTTGAATATCTAGTATAATGTAATCCAATATTTGAGGTGTATCGTTGATATCTAAGAATCCTTACGAGTGCCTTCCAATGGTAATTATTTAGGTTAATTGTATATCTACTAAGTTTGTTCACTACATATGCAATATCCAGATCAGTGCAGTTTGTCATATACATTAGAAGGCCTATTATCTGAGAGTGCTCTAATTGAGATACATGTTCGCCTTTATGTTGGGCAAATGTAGATTTAGGTCTTCCGGTATTTTAACTGGATTTTCATCATATATATGAAACTTCTTAATACAGTCTCAATATAGTGAGATTGAGATAGGACAAGTCCTTCAAATGTTTTAAGGTACGAGCATAAATGACCATTTTGCCCCTCTAATTATTGCCACTAACTTAAGTACTATTTTCCTCAATGGTCATGTGAACAAATAACATATGTCAAAACTTAGCCATCGCTAAACACTGAGCTCAAATTTTAAGAGTTCAACATAAAATACTTAAGTAGTCACTTTATCCATTTTTTAGGTTGACATTTCCCAACACGAATTCACGTTCTCTACTTCACTCATTCTCAAGTTCTCGACTCATCGAGATATTTGACCAATCAAATTGATCTCACACATTGATGAATCAAATAACCATTAAAATCATGAAAATATAAACATAACTCTGTCAAAGGATTTAGATAAAATACACAGCAGTCAACTGAAATTTAATTATCCGCACGGTCATGCTATAGAATTAACTCAACATATGGTCCGTCCAATACTTTCCAAGTGCACTAGTGTCACCTTTAACTACTTCTTTGTGATAAGGGCATATAGTCTGTGAGATATGTGGGACCATGCAGCTTAAGAAGAACATGAAGCACTCTGCATGCATGAATCAGGGATTTCCTCAGAGAGAATCAAATGTAGTTTTGAAGGGTGTTTGCATACGTTTTCAACTGTACTAATGCCGTCTTTGTCAAATCTGTTAACCCCCCAAACTAAACCAATATAACCTCCCGCTTTCTTCAGTTTCATTTGCATTCAACTACTAACGAAACTATAAATAAAGACATTGAAAAAACTTATATTAATAGTTTTGAACTTTTGTCTATTTCTAAGACGTGCTTCTCTTTGATGCAGAGATTCAATCACAATCTACGCATCAAAGCTGTTCACTGTGAGCTTAAACCATTTGCCTGCAGCATTCCTGGTTGTGGCATGAAATTCACATTCAAACATGTTAGATGTAATCATGAAAAATCTGGGTGCCATGTTTGTACTAAGGTACGTTTGGCCTTTTTCCCACTTTTACAACTTGGCAATCAGACTTCCCTTCTCCATTCTGAGAGATGTCGTGGGCAATTAATCTAATCTTTGAGTCTTATTATGTCCAGGGAAATTTTGAAGAATCTGATGAGCAATTTCGTCTTAGACTAAGAGGTGGCAGGAAAAGAACGAGCCCAGAGATTGAGACCCTGACGTGGAAAAGGTTATTCCGCCTAGTGAATCAGATCTCATTAGACATGAGGGATCGGAATACTTGTCGTGGCTACTTTCTGGAGATTCACAGGATTAGACTAATGTTGGTTTTATAAATATTGTGTCTAATAGTTGAAGAATAGAAAGATGTTGGGTGGAAAAACGGAGCAAAGTAGTCATGTGAATTTGGCTTACAATGGCTCATCTTTGGGCGGTGGAAAGATAGGAAATATGCTTCCATTGCTTTTATATTTAAATCTATAGAAACAACGTTTCATATTTGTCTTAAAGCTGTAAAATAGAGAGTTGATGCAAGAAAATTTCTTCTGGTGCTCTATTTTTGTAAATATGAGAGAGCAGAGGTATTTCAAGTCGCTTCCATTGGTAACATCAGTATACAAACATTGTGTTGGAATGTGGAAGCGGAATTATTCAAAAATTAAATTTTTTTTTAAATCAATAAACAAGATCGTCCAGTTGTTCAACCGTATGTTATACCAAGATTTAGGGATTTGAATTTTTAATTAAATCAAGAAGCTAATTATTGGATTGGACAATAGGAAAATATGATTTTTCTCATCTTTTCTCTTTCTCCAAATTTGAACACTGTATGATTATGTATTATGATTATTGTAGGGTTTTTATATCCATCTAATCTCTATTTATAGAGATAAATATGTCCTTGTAGAATAATAATTCCAATATCAAATAGGAGTCCTAATTAAAATACAAGTAAGATTTTTAATTAAAGTCCAAATCTAATTAGTTTACATTTAATTGCATGTGTGGTCCTATAACTTCAATTACAATTATAATTAAGTTTACAACTTTTATAGTAATTACAAGTAAATACAAAACTCTATTGTAATTACAATTAAGTCCAAAACTATTATAATTACCGTAATTAAGCTCAAATACTTTATAGAGCTACCACATGGACCAGATCAGACATATATTATCCAAATTCAGTAATTAGATCCTATCTAGTCGACTCTAGACCACTCAATCTAATTATTAGTCTTTGCTTTTTCAACTAAAAGCAAAAAAGTAAATTCACAAAATATATAAGATCACATAAACCAATAAATCTTTAGAGCAATGCTATTCATCCCCAGTCTATGTGGCGTTAATGTGGCATTAAATGATAGGTGAAATTAAATAAGTCATTTAATTTCACATATCATTTAACCAATCATTTACAGCCACATAGACTGGGGATGCATCCCCATTGGGGATGAATAGCATTTTTCAAATCTTTAATACTTTCACTACAACAAAAACAGCATACGGCAGCGTTCAAAAAATGTTGCCGAAAACCTTTTGCAACATTTGGACGTGTGTTGTGAATCAAGGTGTTATTGTAGAATAGGACCCCTACGGCTAGGAGTGGGCAAAACCAAAACCATCCCGATCAAACCGCCCGACCCGACCCAAACCGATCAGTTTGGGTTGGTTTTTTGCTTTTTTGGGTGGGTTTCATGTATTAGGTTGGGTAGTCGGGTCGGGTTGGTTCGGGTTATGGGTTAACAACCTAAACCCGATCCAAATCGGCCCGACCCGACTACATTTAATTTTTTTTTTTTTAAAAAAAGGGAAAACACGTTAAATTGAAAAACAAAACCCTAAAAGCCTAGTCGCCTCTCCACTCTCCAGGCTTCAGCCTTCACAATTCACACTTCTCAAATCGCCATTGAGAACTCCCGTTCGGACGAGAAGCTCCTTTCTATTTTTCGCGAGGGGACGAAATATGGTGCTGGAATTGGGCCTGGTGTTTATGACATCCACTCCCCCAGGATACCATCAACAGAAGAAATTGCCGATAGAATTAACAAGATGCTTGCAGTGCTTGAAACCAACATCTTGTGGGTCAACCCCAACTGTGGTCTCAAGTCTCGTAAGTACACTAAAGTGAAGCCAGCCCTTCAAAACATGGTTGCTGCTAGCAAGCTTCTCAGAGCCCAGCTTGCCAGTTCCAAGTGAGTTATTATGGGCACGTGACATTTGAAATCATCAGATTCACTATACCTTAAATGATTTTTTTAGTTCAATAAACGTGTTTCATACAGGCGTAGTCTGCTTTGTCCAGTGGGCATTTTGTTATCTTGTTTTTCGAATTTTCCTTTTGCAAATATGAAAGTATTCTGTACTATGAGGGGCATTACCTTTAGTATATTTTAGAGGTCACATACCTGATTAATGTTCCTCTGCGAATGGACTGAAATGCTGTTTTCAGATAACAATAGCTATTAGTTATTGAATTTCGCATATAATATAAGTTTTTATCATTTACACATAACTGAACTATTGCTCATGGATTCCAGACTATCGATTAGTTTTTTTGCATCACAATTTTAGCGTCACTCTATAATACAAGTGCTATCACAATTTTGTTATGATTTTGTTTTGTTTGTGTTGTTTGATCAGGACTGGCAATTGATATTACAAATGCAGCTGAATGTAAGTTCGACATTTATATTCTGCTGTATGTATATTTCTAGCTTATACTATATGGTAACAATCTCAATTTTCTGGCGCTTTCTTCATGATGTTTTGCCTTTGTTTTAGTAAGCTAATTAGTAAGCCCTAGTTTGATTTTCTTAAAAATCAAGATGATGAGTTATTTCTTAAAAATACCGCATGTCTTTAGCAAATCGACAAACCCAACCCACCCTTGGGTTGGGTTGGGTTGATTTGATTTTATATCAAACCGATCATGTTGGGTTTGGGTTTGGGCAAAAACCAACTCACGCCAACCTTTACCTACGGCAATGTTTAAAAAACGTTGCTGTAGGTTTTTTTTTAATAGCAATTTATGCAAATTGATTGGCAAAATTAAAAATGACTCATTATGAATAAATTCTGGAACTGCATAAAAATTGATAATTTCATTACAAATTTTTGAATCCATACATTTGAACATTAGAATGTGATACAACACCACCTACATAAAAAAGAGTTTTAAAATGAAATAAAATTAGAGGAATCCAGCACCAAGTCTACATTTCTCTCCAAACAAAAGTTATTAGTTACAAACTACCCAAAATATGAACCACCCTAACTTCCCTAAAAAATGTATGCTTCTAATTCTCCTACTACCTTCCATTATTCTGTCTTCACTTTTCCATCCGGTATATTTTAGAAGAATTTTGTCTTCTTCAACTTGTGTCACTGTGAAAAGTCTCCAAGGACTTGGATTTGCACTATCTTCCTTCAGTGCAGAGTAGCTTTGTCCAAGCATCTACAGGTTCAAAAGTCCCATATAAGATATGTTAGTTAAAGGCAATCAATATACCACCAAAATAGGCCAAAATGAAAGGTCGTTGCATAACATAGAACATGAATGCTACCATGTTAACAGAGAGCCCAAAATATGCCATTCTCTCTGCCATTTTATTCCCTGGACAAACAAAATGATTATCAAGAATATTTGGTAGCACAAAAAACTTAAAATTAAGTGATTATGCATCAAAATATTCCTTGGAGACTTTGCATAGTCACATTATTAGATGGCACCCATTAAAATATTAGTATATCTATCGTGACATGAATAGCCATAAACTCATTCCCACCTCTCTCCCGCACCGCAAGAAAATACTTCACTCTAATACTGTAATAACTTATAAGTAACAAAATTCGTGTAAAGACTCAATTTTGCGTACTCTATTTGTATAGAGAATCAATTCTTCAAAAGTCAGATTCACGTACACGTAAGGAATGACAATAATCACAATCTATAGTGAACAACTTTGTTATAGCAAAAGTTCCTACAGCCAAGACAATGGTGGCATTAATAACCAAGACAAGTGTTAGGCGACATAGTCATCTTGTTCCAACTAATTAAATACACTAAAAAACTAAAGAAAATGCAAAATATGATCAAACAAATACCAAATGTTAAATCAAAATCAAAAGGCAAAATTTCAATTTGTCTACAACTAGCACATGATGGATTCCAACAGAAAATTAACCCAAATCAACACTAAAACAAACCAAATTCCCAAAAATATGCTTAATTTAATTATGAAAATCATATCATTACTGAAAGTGAGTTAAGATCAGACAACTTACTTCCATTGTAGTGGTGAACCCCAACTTTTAACAGCATAGCGTAGTAATCAATCTCAGATTTCCTCAGTGGCGGACAATTGTTAGAAATGAGAATTAGTTTACCTATCATTATTCCCCAAATTAAAGGTATACGTATCATAAAACACAACTTGTAAGTGTCACAGTACAACAAAAATGTCATAAAACTTGATTACGCTCAAAGAATAACGTGGTAGTTGTAGTACAGCTTTGGGGTGTCGTATCCACAGGGAGATGTAAAATGTTCAAAGGATCAGGAAGAGTGAATTTTTTTTTCAATGTGTAGTGAAATTAAATGTTTGAAATATAAAATTAAAATCAATAATTTGATGCACTGAAGCGTCGGAATCCCCTCAGTTGGATTGGATCATTCACCTCAATTATTTCATTTTTATAACACAATTAGAAGCTTTCATCTCGACACTCTAATTGGAAGATATATCGTGAAAACCAATTCAATTTACAAATATAATTCTAGGAACAAGATCAAAGATCGACCATATATATTAAGCACAATGTAGTAATCAATTCGTCAATAAGGTAAAATTGAGATTAAAACTCAACAATTCGTTCAATCTAACGATAGAAGAAACATGACTAGATCTATAAATGATTTAATATTGTTAAACCAATCTCAACAACAAGTAATTGAAATTGAAACTCAATAAATATTTTGATTAAACAATGCAAAAAACATGACTGAATCTATGAAAAATCTAATAATTATTAAACCACTTTCTATATAAATTTATGAAAAGAAAAGTCTAAATCTTAGGATTATTCAGCAATAAAAGATCAAGTACATGAAATAAGAGTTGTGAAATCACTATATCCAATTGAGTTTGTCATTTGCTTCACCAAGATTGTTAGTTCTTCATGAGTTTCTTAAGCCAAAATCAATGGAAGAATGATGAATAATGAAGAATGAGCGTTCTAGGACGTTCTGGAGTCTTTTAAGGTTGAGAAATCATGCCAAAATAAGTTACCATAAGTGTTTAAGTCGTATAAGGAAACTTGAGAATTCGGGCTTTCTTTATAACTATGTGGCCGTATGGTATAAAGCATTGCGGTCGCAAGGAAAAAATTTCTCAGCTCTTTTAATTCGCAAAAAATGGCCATGCGATCGCATGATATAAATCATTGCGGCCACATGGTTAAAACGTTTTTCCCCCGGACAATTTTAAGTATTTTGGTTGTATCTTCATCTCTTGATGTCCAATTGAGACGATTCAAGATGCATTAGAAAGCTCACTCAAAGGAATATGACTTTTCTTCAGATACTATCTTCCAATTTGATCATTTTCCATGTCAAAACTGGTCTCAATATGAGACTGAAAATCGGAGCAACATTTTCGGCTTAAAAGTTGATATGTCATAATGTTTTGACTATATTTCATCCCTTTATATCTCCTTTCTTCATCCAATTGACCTCTAAAACTCTCGAGTCTTCATCATAAGGTTAGAAACAAGTTTAGAATATTTGCACTTTAGTCTCTGAACTATCACTTACCTCCATTTTGGTCATTTTCGCTCTTTTTCTTCTAATTTCCACCGTACTCATCCCTTTGCAGCCTAAACCAAAATACAAGTGTTCTTAGAACATTTATGCGCCAATAAATCATGAAAATACAATTATTAGTGGATGAAAGATGTGATAATTGCACTATTATCATACTCCCCAATTTGCTTATTGTTAGTCCCTAGAAATTTAATGCAAAATAAAATGATCAACGACTAGTCAATATTGCAAGTTAAATTATCAAGTTCTAATTTAACCACAGTTCATGCTCTTTTCAAACTTAACACCACAAAAAGAATTAACAATGTTATGATCATCCGGATATCAAAAACACATGCCAAATGTGTGAGTGTGTGTCAAGCCATAGCCATCTTACCGTCACCCTAACACATGCAACATCAAGTATATCTTAAACTGAAGGTTCGTTTCCATAACTCACGGGTATCAAAGTGTTTAGTGTGAGGTTTCTCTATATGGAACTGAGATAGATGTATACTCAAAATTGGAGGTTTAAATATTTATAAACAAGCAAGCATTGGTCTCATGATAGGCATATACCGTCAAATGATAATTCATCTGTTCATTCCACAATCCTGCTTGGGATCAAAATGGTCATTACAAAGAGTTGTAATAAAGTTCGGTTGGATTGTATGAAAAGAACGGATATAAAGATTTAACTACTTCCAAGCATATAGTTAGATATCTTATCAAACATCTCAATCGATCACAACTTCCCATAAATACCTAATTTGACATTTTAAATCCCAAAAGCAATCAATTTTTTTTCACTTTTCTTTTTTTCGATTTTTTTCTCTTTTTTTTTTTCATTTTTTTCTTAAACACTTGACACTAGCCAACTCTTGTTAATTTCCTTGCTTCTATTCTTCACAAATAAACATCTAATATTTACTACACACTTCGAAGTAAAAATGTGGAAAAATACGTGTACATGTTATACTTCAACATAGAGGGTATGGATGACATAGGCACGTGAAGGAAAATACTTTATGTGTGTATAGGTTCAAAATGGCTACTAGGGGATTGTACTTATTGAAAAGAAAGGCTAGAAATGCTCAAATATCGATTCTAAATTGACATTTATCATTTCTCTAGTAGATTCATCATCTTACCACAAACCATGTAGTGTTATTCTCAAATGAGTTTCCAATTCACAAGATCAATGAACGCTTATTACCATATTTTAGCATATTATGGCTTTCAATCCTCACCAAGTATCTCACAAGAAAAACTTTAGCAAGAGGCTCATCCAGCTACATGTGTTAAACTACCATCTTACCACAAGACTTGTGTGCACAAAAAGAATTCAGCAAGTGTCATGACATCTAGATTTTCACAAACAAAAATTAATTGTGTTGTCATTCAAGAGCATAAACATGCAGCAAATTAGATATTCAAACAAATTTTTATTTTTCAAATTTACATGTAATTCAACAAAATCCAACAGATCCTCCCCCAATTAAAATTTTGCATTGCCTTCAATGCATAAACATGAAAGCCAGATGAAGAAATATCACAAAAATGATGTAATGAATCAACATAAACTTGAATGATAGGAAGCCTGGAAGTACTCAATGGACTTGTAATATAAAGAAAATGACAAAAATTAACTAGAATATAAATGCAAAAGTAAACAGCAAAAGAAAAGAACGAACTCCCATTGGGTTGCCTACCAAGCAGTGTTTTTGTGTATTGTCGTTGGCTTGACCTAAAGTTTCCTCCTTCAACCCGTATCTAGCAAGCATGGTTTCAATTCTCTTTGTAGTGCATGAAGCTCCTTGGACATAATCACCGGTGATGTTCCTCCGCCTCCACTAAATACATGCGAAAGGTAACTAGAGGAAAGCTTAAAGTCCAGAATGGGGGCTTGCAACACAAGGTAAAGTCCTCTCGTTAGGAACTGGTAATGTAAAATAAGAACTATTACCTAACTTTTGATCTTCCCTCTCAAGATGTTTATTGGTGGCGACGTCCAATCGATCTGGTTCTAGAATTTTCTGTGTTGGTTCAATAAATATATTATCAGCTACCTTCTCAGTGAGTGCCTCAATCATGTAGGTTTGATGACACTCGTCATCCTCTTCTAACTGCTTAATGATATGGAAAATGTTGACTTCTAGAGTCATATTCCCAAATGATAGTTTCATAAGACCATTCCTACAATTAATCAAAACATTAGCAATTGTAAGGAAAGGTCTACCAAGAATAATAGGAATTTTTGAATCAACATTCACATAATCTTTTACATCCAAAATCAAGGAATCAACGGGGTAGTAAAATTTATCAATTTGAACAAGGACAACATCAACTACTCCCCTGGGTCTAATAGTGGACCTATCAACTAATTGTAGAGTTACAGATGTAGGTTTCATCTCACCCAACTTTAACGACAAGTAAATAGCGTAAGTCATGAGATTAACACTAGCCCCTAAATCTAGAAGAGCTTGTCCAAACTCATGATTCTCGATGACACAAGATACAGTAGGACAACTAAGGTCCTTATACTTTGATGAGAACCTTTTGTGCAATCACAATGCTCGTTTGATCAGTCAAGAAGTGATTTTCTTGATATTGTACTTCCTTTTGACAGTGCATAAGTCCTTAAGGACTTTAGCGTAAGTAAGAACCCGTGAAATTACATGTAAGAGAGGTAAATTGATTTTTACTTGCTTTAGATGTTCTAAGATCTCATTATGTTGGCTAGCAGATTTTGATGTAGACTTAAGAGCTTGCGGGAAAGGTACTCTCACTAGATTTTTCACTACCTCTTCATTAGAGTTACTCTCTTCAAGCTCAATAGACTCTTTTTTCAGTTTCCCTAGGTTTGGGGATTGATTCTATGATTTTTTCCTGATCTAGCGGTTATGACATTTACTTCCCTAAGATTGCTTTTATTAGATCCTGAGATTTGTGCTATATGCTGTCCTTTAGGATTTGGTTGAGTTTGAGCCAAAAAATTTTCACGTTCTACTATTTCTAAGGCACTAGTTAGTTTGTAGATATGATTTTTGATTTCCTTGTTTTCCTAAACAATTTGGGTAATCATAATCTCAAGTTTTTGGTTTGTTTTTCCATGTGCCTCCATGAATTAGGGGTGTAAGCTGTCCGATTTTACCTGTTTTTGATAGATTTTCAAACCAACCCGTTTAAACCGGTTTGAGAGAAATTCAAACCTAAACCAAAGCATTTTGAATGGTTTGAAAAAAACTCAAACCTAAACCTAACAGTTTGGTACGATTTTAAACCGTCGGTTTTGTCGTATATTTTTTTGTTTGTCTACTTTTATGTCATTAATTCATTGAATTCAATATATATTTATATCTTACCAGCAATAAATCTAAAATAACTAAATATATCTACTATAAATTTAAATGTCAACTAAATCCAAGTGAAATCATAACAATAGCTTTTTGTTCACCATTTTTAGGCTAAAACGTTACGATAACGTTACAATACAAGTTTAATAAACTAAATATAAGGCCCAAAACACCTATAAACTAAATATTTATTTGAAAGCATATAGTTTCATAATACAATTACTAAGACGTCAATAATGCAACACATTAAATGATAAACTTTACGCCTATTGGATCAAAATTCAAGACTTTAATATGCTAACTGAATAGATATCATCTTTATTAATTCAAAACACTTAAATAAACAGTTTAACAAAATATCTAAGCATACAATAAAACACAACAATTGAATTGATGCAAGTATAGTTGCCACTGGAGTCATTGTTGGTTTCTTTTAGCTTATTAAACAACTCATCCACATATCAAATTGCAAATTAACACTTTTTAGCTTCTATTGACATATTTTATCATGCCTAATTCAGTCACAAAACAAGAGCACGTCTACACAAATAGAATATAATCATGTACATAGTAGATAAATCATTTCTATTCCAATAGTTGAGAGAAATGCAAAACCCATATAATTTCAGATTTCTTACCTCAATTTGCTCAAAAAGATTATTGATCTGAAACTTTATTCGTAGCAAATATTATCACCGAAAACCTAGGATCTCTTTGTCTCCGATTTGATGTGGTGCTGATAGCTCAAGGCTGTGTCGGGTGTCGACTGAAGTTTATCTGAATTTTGAAGAGGAAAAGGACTTTTGATATATTAGGTTAGTCTTGAGGTTATTAGATATAAATTAGGATTATTGGGTAATAATAATATATATGTAATATAAAATTAGAAATTGACAAAAATACCCACACATAACAAAACTATTGAATTTTTCAAAAAAATTTATTTTTTATTTTTATATATATTTTTGCCGGTCCGATTTGGTTTGGTTCGATTCAAAATCATTTCGTTGACGGGTCCACGTGGCATCAAACCGACGGTTTCGGTTCGGTTTTCTGGTTTGACGATTTTTGCTTACAACCCTACCATGAATGCATTATAGTATCTTCTAAAGAATTCCTAGATGACGTGGATTGGTATGAAGGTGTATTAAAAACTCTAGGTGGCTGGGTAGGTTGCTGGTTTTCAGATTTCCAGCTGAAATTGGGATGATTCTGCTATCCCTTATTATAGGTATCCAAAAATGGATTATAAGACTTGTTATACGTGTCTAAGGCATTGCAGTGTTCTTCATAAACATCCCTCATCTTAGTTAGAGCAAAACACTCATGCGCTGGATGATCAATTTCACCACACACACAACATGGTCTAAAAGATTCAACACGGGCAACGATAGGTGTAGGCTTTGAGCTCTTAGTACGATTTCGATTTCTCTAGTTAAGGATTCTATTTTAGCTCTAAGACTATCTTCTTCTCTAAGATGATAAATGCCTGCGCTAGAAATATTTCCTACGGGTCGTGACCTATTAGTGTTATCAATGGCACTAAGGTCAGTTCAGGTGTGAGCTTTTTCAGCTAGGTCATCTAAGTACTCTATAGCATCATCAGGATCTTTTTGTAAAAACTCACAATTACACATCATCTCAATAAACTGAATTTCCCTAGACATTAGTCTTTCATAGAAATAACTTACTATTCCCCAGCTCTCATAACCATGATGGGGACAAAGAGCTTGTAACTCTTTGTATCGCTCTCATGCTTGGTATAAGGTTTCACTGTTTTTTTGAGTGAACGATGAAATTTGTTTCTTCAAAGCACTAGTTTTATGATGGGAAAAATATTTGCTAAGGAAATCTTGAGTCATTTCACCCCATGTTCTAATCAAACCTGATTTCAGCGAGTACATCCTGTTTTTTGCTCTATCTTTAAGCGAAAAGGGAAAAATTTAAGCTTGAATGCATTGCTATACCATGTTGAATGTAGAAGGTTGCAACCCATCCTCAAATTCCCTAATATGCACGTATGAATTTTCATTTTCAAGTCCATGAAAGTGGGAAGAAGTTGAATCATTCCCGATTTAAGGTCCATACGTGGCATATTAGGTGGAAAAATAATGCATGATGGTATGGATGTGCATGTGGGATGAAGATAATCATGTAAAGTCCTAAAAGGTGCACCATGCTCACTATCACTCATGGTGTTGTGTGATGAAGTGTCGGTTTTAACCGATGCAGAATAAAAAACAGGGTTAAAAAGATATTCAAACTCTATATCAGGTCTTTTAGTATATCTTCCACGCTCGCCTCGATACCTGCTCATGAAGCACAAGTAAAAGATAACTAAATAAATAAAAATGAAAAATAAAGAATAACAAAGAAAATAATAAACTGAAATAAAGGGTTAGAAAATGAACGAAATCACTATTTCACAATTGAATCCTTTAATTTCTTCTACAGTCTCCTCAGAGAATAACGAGGTAGTTGTAGTGTAGTTTTGGGGTATCATATCCACAGGGAGATGGAAAATGTTCAAAGGATCAGGAAGAGTGAATTATTTTCTTCAATGTTTGAAATATGAAATTAAAATCAATAATTTGAGGCACTGAAGCGTCAGAATTCCTTTAGTTGGATTGGATCATTCACATCAATAATTTCATTTTTATAACACAATTAGAGGTTTTCATCCCGAGACTCTAATCGGAAGATATTTCGTGAAAACCAATTTAATTTACAAATGTAATACTAGAATCTATATTTATGACATATTCACACAACTTTATTGGAACAAGATCAAATATTGACCATATACATCAAGCATAAGATAGTTATCAATCTGTTATAAGTTAAAATTGAGATTAAAACTCAACAATTAGTTCAATCTAATGATAAAAGAAACGTGACTGGATCTACAAAGGATTTAATAATTGTTAAACCAATTTTAACTACAAGTAATTGAAATTGAAACTCAATAAATAGTTTGATTAAACAATGGAAAAGGCATGACTGAATCCATGAAAAATCTAGTAATTACTAAACCGCTTTCAATATAAATTTATGAAAAGAAAAGCTAAGTCTTGGGGTCATGCAGCAATAAAAGATTAATTATATGAAATAATAGATGTGAAATCACCATATCCAATTGAGTTCGTCCGTTGCTTCACCAAGATTGTTAGTTCTTCATGAGTTTCTTGAGCCAAAATCAATGGAAGAATGATGAAGAATGAAGAATGAGCGTTCTAGGACGTTCTGAGGTCTTTTAGGATTGAGAAATCGTGTCACAATAAGTTACCATAAGTGTTTGAGTTGTATAAGGAAACTTGAAAATTCGAGCTTTCTTTATAACTATGTGGTCACATGGTATAAAGTCTTGCGGTCGCATGGAACAAATGCATGGTATAAATCCTTGCGGCCGCATGGTTAAAATATTTTTTCGCTGGACAATTTTTAGTATTTAATCGTATCTTCATCTCCCGATGTTTGATTGAGACAATTCAAGATGCGTTAGAAAGGTAACGCAAAGGTCTACAACTTTGATTCAGATACCATCTTCTAATTCAATCGTTTTTTATGTCAAAACTGGTTTCAATATGAGGCTGAAAATCAGTGTAACATTTTCATCTTCAAAGTTGATATGTGATCATGTTTTGACTATATTTCATCCATTTGACTCCTTTCTTCATCCAATTGACATCTAACACTCTCAAATCTTCATCACAAGGTTAGAAACAAGTTTAGAATATTTGCACTTTAGTCCCTAAACTATCACTTTCCTCCATTTTGGTCATTTTTCGTTCTTTTCTTCTAATTTCCACCGTACTCGTCCATTTGCAGCATAAACCAAAATACAATTGTACTTAGAACATTTAAGAGCCAATAAATCATGAAAATACAATTATTAATGGATGAAAGACGTGATAATTGCACTATTATCAAAACTTTATAATTTCATTTAAAAGGGAAAAGGAAAAACCTTAGGAGCTGCTGAGAGATTTGAGAACGATCTTGTAGCCAAGGGTGTATTTTTTTTATCTTCATCACGAGAGTCAGCCTATTGTTAATGCTCTCATAAAATTTTAAAATTAGAATCAAATTTTGTTTTTTAATACAACAAAAAATGCATCGAGATAATAAAAGGGACAGAGCGAGTCGTACAATTTTCTTGGCGGTGACCTTTGTGGCGGAGCTAGGAATACGATTTTGTAGAGCTGTGGTGGGAAGAGTGATCTTGGTTTAGTACGGAGACGACAATACTCTATAGAGAAAGGTACGATTGTGCGAAAAATTCAACACTCACGATTGTGTGAGATGACGTGAGGCTGAGGCTGTTGGTAGTTGTGTGGTTGGTTGTTTTTGGTGGGCGTGGTGCCGAAAGGTGGATGTGGCAGGTTGGAGAAGAATGAATGGAGACATAAATGTTGGAGAGGAATGAAATGAGACGTGAATAAATATAGAGTTTGGGTTAATTTGGGTTGTGAATATTTAAAAAAATACAAAAGTTTTCGTAACATTTACAAACGTTGCGAAAAGTGAGATCTTTAGCAACGTTTGTCAAATGTTGCGAAATATCTTATTTTTCGTAACGTTTGACAATCGTTATGAAAGGTGAAACATTCCATAACACTCAATAAACGTTGCAAACCATATATATATTTTATCTCCGTTGGATATTCGATAATTAGGTAAGAGCATAAATGACCATTTTACCCCTCTAATTATTGCCACTATCTTAAGTACTATTTTCCCCAATGGTCCTGTGAACAAATAACAGTGTCAAAATTTAGTCGTCACTAAACACTGAGCTTAGATTTTAACAGTTCAATAGAAAATACTTAAGTAGTACTCAACCCTTTTTTTAGGCTGACAGTTCCCAACACAAATTCATGTTCTCTACTTTACTCATTCTCAAGTTTTCGACTCATCGGGATATTTGACCAATCAAATTGATCTCACCCATTGATAAATCAAAGAACCATTAAAATCACGAAAATATATACATTACTCTGTTATGGGATTTAGATGAAATACATAGCAGTCAAGTGGAATTTAATTCTCCTCACAGTCATGCTATAGAATTAAATTCAACACGTAGTTCATTCAATACACTCCAAGTGTACTAGTGTCACCTTTGACTATTTCTGTGATGAGGATAAATCACAAACTCGAATAGTGAATCGGACAACACTACAGCCTTCCGGTACAAGGTGCCAACCCTTATACATTGGCAGTGAACAAATTATATATAATCAAAATATAACTTTTATCACAATGTATTTCTCAACGCAAATATCCAACTTATAACATCACAAGTGATCAAAGGCACTCTGATTTGCTTGCTCAATAATAAATAAAATAAAATAATATTTTATTTAATATAAGAATATTTTTATTTTTTATATCAGCAAAAAATACTATATAGGCACACAACCCAACAAATCTCCCACTTGTCCTAGAGTATGTGTCATTTCTTTTAACATCATGCCTTGTATATGTCCATCGAAAACCTTAGTCGATAGGCTTTTGGTAAATGGATCCACGAAGTTATCCTCAATAGCAATTTTACTAACAATCACATCTCATTTACGAACTATCTCTCTCAAGAGATGATATTTTCGTTCGATATATTTTCCCCTCTTATGACTCCTTGGTTCTTTAGCATTTGCCACTGTCCTACTATTATCACAGTACAGTGTTAAGAACTGTGTAGATGTAGGCACCACCTCGTTGTCCATTAGGAATTTTTAAAGCTACACTACTTCTTTAGCGACTTCACAAGTTGCTACATATTCAGCCTCAATGGTGGAATCGGCAATACATGATTATTTGATACTTCTCCAAATAATGGCGCCACCACCAAGTGTAAACAATGATCCTAATGTAGACTTACGAGAGTCCTTATCAACCTGAAAGTTTGAATCTGTATAACCCACTTGAATAAGATTTGGTGATGAGTAAACTAGCATATGAATCCTTATCCTTTGAAGGTACTTAAGAATATGCTTTATAGCTACCCATGTTTTGATCCAGGATTAGATTGATATCAACTCACCATACCAACAACATAAAAAATGTCAGGTCTAGTGCACATCAAAGCATACATGAGACTTCCAACTGCTGATTCATAAGGCATCCTACTCATGTGCTCTATCTCTTCAGGAGTTTTAGAGGACTGATCTTTAGAGAGTTGGATTCTATGTCTGAAGGACAAATACCTTTCTTGGAATCTTGCATGGAAAATTTGACGAGTATTTTGTCAATATATGAAACTTGAGATAAAGTTATCTACCTGTTCTATAGATTTCTTAAGATCTTCACCTAAGTCCTTCATATGAGACTGTTGGGTCAACCACACTTTCATAGATGATATTGCCTTCACATCATTTCCAATGAGTATGATATCATCTACATAAAGAACTAGGAAAATTACAATTTTGTCATGTATCTTCTTATAGACACAGGATTCGTTAAAGTTCTGATCAAAACCATATGTCTTAATCACTTAGTCGAATATTTTGTTCTAAGATCTTGATGCCTACTTCAACCCATAAATAAACCACTGAAACTTGCAAACTTTGCTTTCAGGACCATGTTCTATAAATCCATCTGGTTGTTTCATATAGACACATTCCTCAAGATGGCCATTCAAAAATGCCATCTTCACATCCATTTACCACACCTTATAATCAAAATGAGCTGCAATGGATAATAGAATTCGGATAGATTTAAGCATAGCCACAGGCGAAAAGGTCTCATAGTAATCGATGCCTCCTCGTTAGGTAAAACCCTTAGCCACTAACCTTACTTTAAAAGTTTCCACGTTCCGTCTGCTCTTCTCTTTCTCTTATATACCCACTTACATTCGATGAGTTTTTATCCCTTTTGGTACATCTACAAGTTTCTAGACCTAATGGAATGCATAGATCCCATTTCAGTATTCATAGCTTGTTGCGATAAGTTTGTATCCACATCATCCATAGCCTCTGTATATGAAGTTAGATCATCAACTTGTTTTGTAGAGATCACCTGATTTGACTTTTTGACTAACAAGTATCTAGAAGGTGTTCTGATAACCCTCTGACTTTATCTAAGGGGCAGTGGATCCTAGACTGTGTCATCATTTAGAATTGTAACATTTGTATCAATGTTGGTACAACCATTAGTTCATACCATTACCCCCTCAATACGTTCAACGTTTACTTGATCTATGGGATTAGATATTGGATCATCTCTCCCATTCAAAGCACATTGTTTAGGTGTTTCTGATACCAAATGTTGTCTGTCACGAGGTTGCATTTCAGGATTCGATGAGATGGAATTGCTCATACTCATTTCTTCCGACACGACCTTACTCTTAGACTGACGTTCATTAATATACTTATCCTCTAAGAAGGTTGCATTTGTACTAACAAAGACCTTCATATTTAGATGACTATAAAAATAATATCCCCTGATACCTTTAGGGTATTCTACAAACAGACATATCTCTGATCTAGACTCTAATTTTTCTGCCTTCCCTTTTAGCACATTAGCCGAACATCTCCAAATTTGAATGTGACGTAAGCTATGCTTATGCCCGCTCCACAATTCCAAGGAAGTCTTGGGAATAGATTTACAAGGAACTAAGTTGAGAACATATGTCATTGTTTCCAGTGTATATCCCCAAAATGAGATAGGTAGATGTGCGAAACTCATCATTAACCTAACCATGTCTAACCATGTCTAACCATGTCATCTTTCTTCTTTTTGAAATGCCATTCTATTGGGGTGTACCTGGCATACTCAGTTGAAAAATAATACCATTTTCTGTCAAATAGTCTCTGAATTTTCTTTAGAGATATTCGCTATCTCGATTTGATCGAAGTGTCTTAATACTCTTACCCAAATGTTTCTCGACCTCATTCCTCTTTGAATTTTTCAAAAACATTTGACTTTCGGGCCATTAGATAGATGTATCCGTATCTAGATTAATGATCTATAAAAGTGATAAAATACTCATAACCCCCTCACGCAGGTGTACTCATGGATCCACACACATCAGAATGAACTAGTTCTAATATTTCTTTAACTCTATGTCCTTTTGCTAGAAATGATCTCTTCGTCATTTTACCTTCCAAACAAGAATCACAAATTGGAAATGGTTCGATTTTAAGTGTGTTAAGTGGACCATCTCTAGCAAATATTTGTATCCTATTATGGTTAATATGCCTAAATCTAAGATGCCACAAATATGTACAAGTATGGTAAGACATTTGTTTATGGTTTGTAGAAGTAACATTCATTTCATTTGTGACACAATTTGAAATATAAAGACCACTAGTCAAATATTTAGCACAAATACGAGTTTGATGCTTTAAAATACAAAGCGCATTATGCGCAGAGTTTACAGAATAACCTTGTCCTATTAAACAAGAAACATAAATCAAATTTCACTCCATCCACGGGACATAATAACTATTTCTAAGAACTAAACGCCTACCACTACTGAAATAAAAGTAAATTACTCATACTGCTATCGCTAAAATTAAAGCTCATGTATTGGCGATAATTTTAAACTGCCATCACTGAGTCTTTTGCTCTCTCGAAACACCTGAATAGACATGCATATATGATTAATAGCTCTAGAGTCTACAACTACTTTTTAGCTAGTGCATGACTCATCAATAAAAAATTCACCAGCACTCTGCTTTTTAGCTAGTGCATCAAAGCAGTCTTTCTTCCCGTATTCTTTACAACTATAATAGAAATACTTGCCTTTTGATGTTCTATCTAATTTGAGCTTCTGGTTGCTGTCTGGCTTTTGTTAGTTCTCTTCCTCTTCTTTCCAACTCCTCCTTTGGCTTGGAACTAGATGAGCTAGCAATTGCCACATAAGCATGGCCACCCTTACCCTTAAGACCATTTTCTACATTTTACAACTCATTCATCAACTCAGTCGATGGCATATCCATCTTGTGCAAGTGATAATCCATAGTAAATTGTGAAAACATATCAGATAAAGAATTTAATATCATATCTACTTGAGTTTCATGTTCAATAGTTGCACCCAGATTCTCAGTCACGTTGAAATGTGCAATCATAGTCAACATATGATCCTTTACAGGTGTTTCAGGTTTCATGTGTATGTTTTGCAAGGTACAGATGGCCTCAAAACGAGCCCTCCTACTTTGATGTCGAAACATTCCCTTCGGAATTTCTAGTATGTTATAAGAGGTTTTTTTACCTTCAAGATTTTGCTATAACACGTTGACATTGAGGCCAAGATGTAACAACGAGCTACCTTATCAGCTGCGATCCACTTATTATACATAGCCTTCTTGGTTTTGCATGTTATCCCAATAGGTTATTCGGGACATTCCTCCTTAAGCATAAAATCAAGTTTTTTAGTAATAAGCACTCACATCAAATTACATTTCCAATCTACATAATTATCTCCGACAAGTTGGTTTTGTTTTAGAATAACGGAAAATGCGATGAGAGACATTTTACAGAAAAATAACCATTTTTTACATATTAAAATTGAGCACCGAATGATAATTTAGCATATGGTGCATGAATGCATATGTAGATCCATCTAAATACAATAGTGCAACGATAACTCAATCATCATAATTCAACGTGCATCTTTATAGAAAGGTCATTCTGTCCACTAATCAAGTTGAGACCCTCTCACTAGACAAATTATATCGACAAAAAATATCTATATTAAGCCTAATATCATTTTATTTGGTCACCAAAATTATAAGCAAGAGCCTATATAGGAGGTTCATAGATAATTCGGATTTGAGTGTATAAGCTTTGTCTCAATCTCTAAATATTTGAAAATAATATTGCCATCTACAGGATGATGAAAAATTATAATCTATCTTGACGATCTTATCATAAAGAAATTCAATCAAACAACTCGAACAACGAGGCCCTCCTATAGGGAGTCTGTTGCAATAGCAGCACGAGGCAAACATATTACTTTGCTTATGGATTGACCAAAGGAAACCATGGATTTTTATTTAAATAAACACCATTTGCCACTCAATATTTTTAAAATAATGGATTTTAATTTTGAATAATTACCAACTGTTCACATTAATTATATTAACATACATTTCAATTATTACGATTTTTCCATCTAGAAAAATTTAATCTAAATTAAATTCATTAAGGAAAAATCGATGTTTAATGATATGCATCATATTCTTAGTATCATGAGCGATATCACAAATAAATATATATATATATATATGTCATGATGTCTAGAATGATAATATTTCAAATAATAATTTAAAGCATTCATAAGCGATAAATTAACAATTGATCGTGGCCACAAAACGACTCAAGAATTAAATTAAAAAAAGAAAAGACTAATTGGACCTTAAGTCCAATATTTAATCTAAATCTTCAGTCCAAAAAACTCTAAGAATCCAATAGCAACAATCCAAATAGCAATAGGACTTCACTACCGTACTTGGAAAAAAAATAATTAATTTCAAATTCGACTTATCCAGATCCAACTTGATTCGTAAAAAGAACCTGGACGAAAAATCAACCTGAATTCAACCAATGCCATGCAGGCAGTCTGTCCAGGCAGAATCCCCTTCGTCATGTCTTCTAAGTCTTCAATCGTCAATCGATTTTTAGGATTCAACAATTACAAATTGTTGAATTACATAATTTCTATGTCCCGTAGAGTCACAATTTTGAATCTAATTGAATAGAAAATTAAATCAAGTTAATGGAGTCTTAATCCACCTATCTTGTTACACACTCGAAATAACGAATTACATCAAGAACTAACCACAAATAATTAGATCACAATTTAAAATAATTCAATCATTCAATTATTACATAATAAAATATTCCTAGACATCGTTCGACTAGAACATTTAATCAAGATTCATAAATAACAAACACGTAAGCGATCTAGATCGCTCTGATACCAGTTGTTGGAATGCGGAAGCAAAATTATCCAAACGTTAAAAAAATTCTTTAATTCAATAAACAAGATCGTCTAATTGTTCACGTGTATATTATACATAGAATTACAGATTTGATTTTTTTTACCTAAATTCGATGATCAATTTTAGAATTGGATTTGAATCACGAACTTTCAACTTTTTGGATCACGAGTTTCCAGCTTTTAATTGCAAGAACTTGATACTTCAAACCTCTAAACCTTCTATAGTAATCTCTATTTAAAGAGATAAAAATGTTCCAGTTTATGTAGAATAATAATTCCAATATCAACTAGGAGTCTTAATTAAAATCCAAGTAGGAATTTTAATTAAAGTCCAAATCCAATTAGATTACATTTAATTACATGTGTAGTCCTAGAACTTCAATTATAATTATAATTAAGATTACAAATTTTAAAGTAATTACAAGTAAGTACAAAATTTTATTGTAATTACAATTAAGTCCAAAACTATTATAATTATTGTAATTAAGTTCAAATACTTTATAGAGCTACCATAGGGACCTAATCTGATATATATTATCCAAGCTCCAATAATTAGATCATGTCTAGTCGACCGTAGACCACCCAATCTAAATATTAGTTTTTGCTTTTTCCACTAAAGTCAAAAGACTGAACTCTCGAAATTGATAAGATCAGAAAAGCAAATAAATCTGTAATACTTTCCTCTGATCTGTTGTATATGTATTTTATTCCCTTTTGAGATTCGATAATTAGGTACGAGCATAAATGATTATTTTGCCCCTTTAGTTATTCCCACTAATTTAAGTACTATTTTCCATAATGATCATGTGAACAAATTTCAGATGTCGAAATGTAGCTATCGCTAAATACTGAGCACATATTTTAACCTTTCAACAGAAAATACTTAGGTAGTCACTCTACCCATTTTTTAGGCTGATAGTTCTCGACACAAATTCATGTTCTCTACTTTGCTCATTCTCAAGTTCTCAACTCATCAAGATATTTGACCAAACAAATTGATCTCACCCATTGATGAATCAAAGAACCATTAATATATACACATAACTATGTCAAGGAATTTAGGTAAAATACATAGCGGTCAAGTGTAATTTAATTCTCCGCACGATCATGCTATAGAATTAAACTCGATACGTGGTTCATTCAATACACTCCAAGTGTACTAGTGTCGTCTTTAACTATTTATGTGATAAGGACAAATCACAAACCTGAATAGTGAATCGGATAACACTACAACATTTCAATACAAGGTGCCAACCCTCATACATTGGTAGTGAACAAATTATTTATGATCAAAATATAAGTTGTCACACTGTACATTTCAATGCAAGTACCCAATTTATATAATCACAAGTGATCTTAGGGACTTTAATTCGCATGCTCAATAATAAATAAAATAAAAAACATTTTTATTTAATATAATTTTTTTTTTATTTTTTACGTCAGCAAAACTATACTATATGGGCATTCAACCTAACACGTTGCACCAAAAATACCCTACGAGCTAAGTTAGACTACAACTATCTTTAATTCTGAAAATTGAAACCACTTGATTAGTATGGAAATGAAGAATTAAGAAGGAAAAACCAACAATGAACTTGAAGCTGCCCGAGTTAAAATTCAAAATATAAGAACTTGAGTCTTAAGTACATCATCCAGATAATTAATGTACGTCAATGCAAGCTGCCAAAAACGAAGATAAAAACTGGTCAACCTCTTAAGAACAACGTTATTTATCACAATTCAATATCAATACCATGTTTATTCATCTCTTTAGGACCAGAGGCAGAGCCAACACCCGATTAGGGTAAGCGACCTTGCGTGTTAGGCGTCGCCGGAATAGTGGAAGGAAGGAAGAAGGTGAGCCGGCAAGGTTTGGGGTTTTTTTTTTTTTTTAGTTTTGCCATTTTGTTTGAGCTTATTCTAGGCCACCTATCTTTAAATGATCGAGCCCAATCCAATGATCCATGATATACCAAAACCAATTTAAAAGCTAAAGCAAAACGCTACATACGTGGCCACAAACCCTCCTCTAGGTTCCAATTTCCGCGCCTCCACCTCTTGCTCCTGCTGCCATGCGAGTTGCGAAGGGAAGCAGTACTCAAAGTAGCTATGTCGACGAGTTACCATCGACAAACTCAGGACGGTCGGACCTCTTGTGAGTAGAGACTAGTGATTCCCTATCTCTTTCATTGTTATATCGTTCTTTTTTTTTTTTTTTTTTGGTTTTGGTGTTATTTTTTATTTTTGAGTTATAAATCATGATTTATGTTCTATGAGTTAATTGGCAATTGGCATTTGAATGAGAATTGTTAAAATGAGATTTGTGATAAATAATTTATGTTGTATGAGTTATGAGTTATAATATATTATTTATGAGTTTTGATTTGTGATATGAGAATTTACATTTAGGAAATTATAATAAGTGAAAAAAATCAATTCTAATTGAAGCTTTTTGTTCATTTTCCATGTCAATGATACTTGTGCCCAATCACTGAAGGATGTCATTGATCATTGATGCAATGTTTTCTACATAGGTTAAACATATCTAGTTTGAGAGGTCAAGGTTATGATGGAGCAACCAATATGTCAAATGAGTTCAATGGCATGAAATCTTTAATTTTAAGAGAGAACCCATATGTTATGTGTTCATGGCTTTGCTCACCAATTTCAGTTGGCAGTTGTTTCTATGGTACATATGAATGATATGCTTGGTAATTTATTTAACATGCTTGTTATTATTGTGAATTTGGTTGGTGCATTATATAAGCATGTATATGCTATACGATCAAGTTATCATTCTAATATTTTCGAGAAGTTTAATATTGGGGAACTTTGTGGTGGAAGTGGCAAGTTTTAAGAAATGAGTTTGGTATGCCCAGGTGATACTAGTTGGGATTCACATCTACTGACAATTAATCGTGTTATTAATATGTTTAATGATATCATAGATGTTCTTGAGGATATATCAGAAGATGGCATAAATTCAAATCAGATATCAATTGCCACAAGACATCTACACTGTGCAAGATTTTGAGTTTGTATTCAATCTCCACTTTATGTTTGAAATTCTTACAATTACAGAAGACCTTTCACAAGCCTTACAGAAAAAGATCATTATTCAAAATGTTATAAGGTTATTGAATTTGTGCAAGTATGCATTGCAGAACATGAGAGACAATGGTTGAGATAATTTATTGAGTAGGGTAATGGAGTTTATCTTGGTAGACATATTTTAGAGCCTAATATGGAAGATATTGTAGTAATGAGAGGGAGACCTAGGTGTGCAACTCAATTGTGACTTTTTATCATCGCTTTTATGTTGATTTGTATTGTCGTGTGATAACTCAAATCTTGCAAGAGTTGAATGATCGTTTACCACAGGCAACTACTGAGCTCCTTATTTTCCTTTCGTGTTTAACTCCAAGAGATTCCTTTGTAGCTTTTGATAGGCTAAATTGCTACATCTTGCTCAATTCTATCATTTGGACTTCAATACTGAATAGTTTTTATTACTTCGACCTCAACTTGACAATTTTCTTATGCTTGTGAGAATGGACAAAGTTTTCTTTAACCTCAATAGTATATCTTGTGTAGCTCAGAAGTTGGTTAAAACAAGAAGTTCTTATTATTTTCCATTGGTTTATAGGCTGATAACCTTGGTTTTGATATTACCTGGGGCAACTGTAATTGTTGAAATGATATTTGATAAGTTTAATTTTTACACTTATTCGAGATCTAAAATAACAACATTTGATAGTTATTTTAAAAAAAATATATTCTAAATTATTGTATTTTATGTTTAATAGGTGAAATTCTTTTAATGGAAAATGAATTGAAGGAAGAAAGCAAAATGTGGCATAAAATGGCAAAATTCAAAGTACAAGGACTAACTTGCATTACGTGAAAAAGTTGAGGATTTGGAAAGCAAACGTTAATTAATTGGGCCTCAATTTGGATGGACTTTCGTTTGGTTAAAAAATTAAGTTTTACATATAAAATATATATACAGATACACGTAGCCAAATATATATACACACACACACACACACACACACGCATAAACATGAGAGAGAGAGAGAGAGGAGAGAAAGTCAAAGGCAGCAAGATAAATACATGCACAAAAAGTTGGTGGCAGAATATTGGAACAAAGAAAAAATGCACGCGCACACACACGGAAAGCAGACACGGAAACTGAGACAGGCAGTAAACAAAATTTATTCCAGATTTGTTCACATTTCGTCAATTTCCGGTAATATCGTTCTACTTTTACGTGTTTAATTTCAATATTATGTTAGACTAGATTTTTACATTGCTAAAATATTGATGAACCATTGTTTTGAAATTTTTAGTATTAATTAATTATTTTGACATTAATTTATTTGAAAGCGTTGATGTTTATTATGGTTTAGTTTGCTTTTCAATTAATTGGCCACTAGTTAAATTTTTTGTGAATTTTATTATCATAGAGGGATGTAATAGAATCGCTAGCACGTAATAATAAACATTGTGAGGCTCGATGGAGGATAGAGATATACTTCTATGTTTCACATGATTTTTTTTAGATATTCTAGCTCGTTTAATGCTTTATTATAAGTTGATATCTTTTATAGAGATATAAAAAGGTCACATATATGATTATATTTAATTGCTATCGAGAGAAGATTTAAATAAATTTGGAACTTTGACATGGTAACAAAGAGTCATTTTAATTATTGTATTAAAAATGGATTAACAAGGGAGATTCTACATCTTAGCAATGCATCTCAAAAATTTGATAAATTTTACTTTGATTTATAATACGTGATAAATTAGGTATAGATTTATTACAAATTATATTCGATTAAGGATATTATTAACTTTAATTCGATAAAACACATAGTACTCGTGTATTCGACACTCTATACACTACTATATTACTTTATCACGTACTATAAATCAAAGTAAAGTTTATCAAATTTTTATATATATAATTTTTAAATTTAACAAAAGTCCATCCAAATTGAGGCCCAATTAATTAATGTTTGCTTTCCAAATCATCAACACTTTCACGTAATGCAAGTTAGTCCTTGTACTTTGAATTTTGTCATTTTTCGTCACTTTTTGCTTCCTTCCTTCTAGGGTTGGACAAAATGTCCAGACCAAACCAAACCAAACCAAATCAAGCGATTCAATTATGTTCTACAAAAAAAATTAATAGTTTTGATTTTTCGAACCAAAAACCATTTGGTTATAGTTTTGGTTCGGTTCTGATTCTGGAATCAAGAACCAAACCGATAACCAAACTTGGTTTATAATTTTATTTTTGGTATGAATTTGATTTTATGTTAATTGAAGCTAGCCCAAATCCCAATAGCCATTATTTTGGTACAGTCCATAACGTGTTTAGCCCATTAATTTATGGGCAAATTAGGTCAAGTACGGCCGGTGCCATAAAATTGATTAATACACTTAGTATTTTAATATTTATTTCTCACGTATTAATTATGGTATTAACTTTTAGATATAAAAAGAAAAATATTTTAGCCTTCGTTTCAAAACCCTTCTCTTCCAAAATCACATCTCACAGTCCCAATTCCTCATCTCTCGTTGCTTTCGCACTCCCCCACACTAATACTTCAAATCCTTGAAGTCGCACATCACTCTCAAAAATATGATTATCTAGTTAATTGTCAAAATTGTGTGAATTATTTTTGCAACTATGGCGCAAAAAACAGAAAAAATAGAGACGGAATTCAAGTTGTGTTGGAGACCATAACGCTTTGTGTTAAACGTGGTGTTGCAGTGTGTATTTTGAATTATGTTTGTAGAGTTTCTCAAAGTTACAACATAAGTAATGCAGTATTAAACAGTCAATGATTATTTGATGGTAAGTCCTAAGTTGCTTAGCTTGATCATTTTGTCATCACCTCTGTCTATTAGTTTCGAGTTTTAACTTCATATTTCAATTTTCTCATATAGGTCTAATGGCTTTAACTTTATATTTCAGTTTCATACTTCATTTTTGTCGTGTAGGTCTAACGGCTTCATGTAATGGAATTGATTGGACAGATGATGAAAATGGAACTCGATATTATTAACTTCTCGCAATGACAGATTTTGTTTGTTAGTTTGAACTTTTATGATCTTGATTATTGATAATTTGAACTTGCTAAATGTTTAATACTTATATTTTTTTATTTAAGTATATATTAGTAACTTGTGGATATGATGCAAGTCTAAAAATTTAAGTAATAGTACTAGAACCAGACCAAACCGAACCAGAATCAAATGGTTCGGTTCAATTCGGTTCCGCATCTTAAAAAAACTATTTGGTTCCATTATAAATAAAAAATATTGATTCATGGTTCGGTTCGGTGTGGTTCTATTTGGAACTAGAACCAAATGGAACCACGTCCACTCCTACTTCCTTCAATTACTTTTCCATTCAAAGAACTTCACCTATTAAACATAAAATACAACAATTTATAATATATTTTGTCAAAAGAACTATCAAATGTAGTTATTTTAAGTCTCGAATAAGTGTAAAAATTACACTTATCAATATTCTCTACTATAAATCTAATCAAAAGTGACTTGCACAATAAAATAGGAGATGATTTGTTGAATGACAATTTGGTAGCTTACATGGAGAAATAGATTTTTGGAAAAATTAAGAATGAGACAATATTGCAACGTTTTCAAACACATAAGACCTCATAGAATGTAGTTGTTTAAGTTTACAGTTACAGAGTATAGTTGTATTGTGTATTTTTTAGTATTTTGGATTGTATTAAATTATATTTTCATATGTACATAATTTTTAAGTTTTAGTGCATTTACATATATATTAAATATTTTTAATATTATTTAATTAAATATTAATAAACGATCTAGCTACTACGATGGTTAATTGTCGACGATCAATGGTCAACAGCAAGGTCCACCCTAACTGAACTTAGATTTTGGATTCAAAACTGTTTAGGATGTTGGCCTATAAATCACCACCCATGATTACCACTACTTGCCTACAAGTTACAACATTGATTTTCTTCTTACCCCATCTCCCACCATCGTCGACAGTCACTGCTTTTCTTCTCACCCCACCTTCCCGTTGGCAACCATAGAAATACAGAGGAAAAAAAAAATGGAAATAAATCATATTTACCCATTAAATGAAAAATATTTTATGGTATACTACAAAAATATTTATATATCATATATAATATATGTTACATAAAACAACACAAAATACCGCTTCCTGAAATTCCTCAAATATTATTTTTGTAACTGAAACTAATTATGAGCCAATTATTTCTGCCCTTGGCCATTTCCAAAGCCCGCAAACAAGCATTACAATTAGAGGCAATTATCCATAATGGTAAATTTGTAGCATGGAGGGTCGTGTTGGAAATGGCAGTAACATGAGCCATTCATAGACCATTAAACAAATGTAGTTTCAGGCTTCGTTCTTCCTAGTTTTGAAGCCGTGGTGTCACATTATTGTACAATATTCAAAACAAAATTTGTCTACATGTTTCTTATAGAAGATTAGAAGCTGAGTATTATCATTTGACGTCCTCAATTAATTTTGGTTCGAGATATGCCCTTGCATGAGTTTTTTTTTTCCTTGTATTTTCCTAAATAATTCTTATTTGTCCTCTAGCCTAGATAGTTTAACTAGTTCTGAGAATTAGTATGGAGAAAATGCCCTGATTAATCTTTCCATTCGCACCAGTTAATTGTGTATTTGACTTGTACTTTCAAGACCAAAACTTTCCGATACCAAATTTTTGCATAAAAGTAAATTAACCAATTACATTTAAAAGGAAGTACGTAATAATTGATTATTTGCATTGAAATTCTAGCAAAAGCATAAAGATGTGTGTTCAAAATACTTGAGAGAAGTAGATACTAGCACAAGGAACATGTTTTACATTCTTCCCAAATTAATGAATAAAAAATCAGTAATGCAAAGGCAATATAACAGACGCTATGTGACTTTGTAATGTTACACACCCATTTAACATCGCACGAGATGCTTAGAAGTCAAATAATTGTGATTTTTGTAATTTTACATGTCCAATCAACCAAAATCACAGACATTAACAAAAAACACATCACAAAAATTTCGATTCAATCCCAAATATAAAGTGTATGATACCGAAAAACAAACGTAAAACTGTGTTAAAGTGTAATCCAAATTCTGTTGGGTATTGGTGATTTGATTGAAAAGCTTTGAAAAAGTCTAAAAGATGGATCAAGGGGAAGAAGTCGTTGCATTTTGGCCCCCTATGTTCTCATCTCCCGCTTTATCGCTTAGAACAAGGGGTTTGACACTCACTGCGTGCAAGTTTGGCACTGCTCGCTGCCCGAGAGGGCGTGATGTGAATCCACGCAAAAATGAAGGTTACAAAACCCACAGGATATCAAAATATGATCCAAAAAAGTCTAAACAAACAAAGTTTATGAATTTGACTCGAAAAATAATTAAACAACCAACACAATCAATATGATATGTTGACCTTTTAATTACACGATTTAAGAAATCTAACCTGAAATTAAAGTTCCACTCGAAAATATTAAACAAAGAAACCAAAGCAATTATGAAAATATGTTGACCCCGTGATTACAACAATAAAAAAATCTCACTTGATTGGTTAAAAAAATCTCACTTGATTGGTTGAACGCCACGAGTTCGTTAGGATTCTTCCATGAAGAACAAAAGAAATGAAGCAATATAGTCTTTCAAATTAATTCCATAATAATGCTGTTTCCGTTACAGTGAAAATAATGAAATCTATTTATACTAAACCCTAATTAAGATGGTTAAAACGGAAATAGACTCCTAAGATTACAAATATATAAAATAAAATAGAATCCTAATCAATTAAGGTAATTTCGAAAAAAAAAGGAAAATTTTGGCTCCTAAAATAGCTATACGACCGCATAGTATTTTTCTATGTGGTCGCATAGCACAACTTGAAATTCCAATTTTGCTTTCGGTAAACCTCTATGCTATCGCATGGATGGAACCACTATGCGGTCGCATAGTGGCACTTGACCCTAGACTTGTTATCTTCACTTTCATGGACTCCATATCGTGAACACGTAATTGCATGATTTTGTTACCTCTTTTGAGGTCTCGATTTCGCCATCCATCTCCTCAACAAAATATTGCACTCTCAATTGATTGCAGCCTATTCCAGCTCACATCAGGGTGCCACTGTTGTTTGTCTCAAGTTCTGTTTCGCGATTTGACAAATTATTTTGATAATTTTTCCATTTAAAACTCTATTTTTATTCATTGTGATACTAATAAGTTGAAAACATAAAACAATTGTATTTTTTCATCTTATAGTGAATTCTCCTCTTCTTCCCATGAGATTTTCCATGTAAAATCTGTATTCTTGTTTACTTTCATATTCTCATATTGCTCTCATATTCTTGAATTTCTAAAAAGTGGGATCATAGTGAGATTCAACCAACTCAATTTGATGTTTGTTTTCTGCAATGGCAATTATGAAGTATAATATTCCGCTTTTGGATTGCAACGTGAGATTTTTTCTATGGTAGGTAAAGATGTGAGTAGTGTTCGCTCAGATAAATTTGGATAATTTTTTGTTTAAATTTGACAAGAAGTCCTCAACTTGGACGCTGGAGGAGAAGCAACGTAAGGATCGAAATGCTAAGTCACATATTCATCTTCGTTTTTAGAATCACATTTTTAGGACGTTTTAAAGGAGAAACCCGTCTCTACATCATGGCTGAAACCGAGAAATTATGCATGGCGAAAAGTCTAACTAGTAAATTGCATTTGATGCAATGATTGTATTCTCATTATGTGACAGAAGGTACATCACTCGAAGATCATCTAACCATTTTTAAGGAAATTGTTGTTGATTTGGAAACGTTAGAGGTCAAGTATAATAAACAAGATTTACGATTGATTTAGTTGTGTTCGATGCCTGCTTAATATATATATCTTTTAGAATAAGATCTTAAACAGTCTTGATACTCTCGCCATGAAGAAGCATATAATGCTCTATTTTAAAAAAAGATGTAGTATCTTGTTGGATCTAAGGCTTATGGAGATGACCTTATTGTTCATGGTGAACATGTGAGTGGCAAATTGAGGTTTAATGACACTAATAAAATCTTTAATTATTACAAGAAAAGGAACACGTTAAGAATGATTGTTATAAGTTGTAGAATAAGGATAAATCAGTTGCTACAAATTATGTTATAAGTAGTAGAATAAGGATAAATCAGTTGCTACAAATTAGAAAGAAAAACAACTAGAAACTTTAGGTGAAACCGGTATTACAGAATATTGCTACAATGATGTAGAACTTTTGGTTGTTTCTAATGATGACTCCAAATCTGACGATGACTGGATTCTAAATATACCTTACACATTTCATATGTATCCAAATTGGGATTGATTTTCAACATATGAAACAACTTCTAAAGGTATTGTGATGATGGAAAATAATATACCTCGTAAGATAGCTAGTATTTGAATGGTCAAAATTAAGATGTTTGATAGAATTGTCGTGACATTTGACGACGTGAAACATGTTCCAGATTTGAAGAGAAATCTTATTTCCTTGAGTACTCCTAATTCAAAAGAGTACAAATACACTAGTTAAAGTGGAGCCTTGAAAGTTAGTAAAGGTGCCCACATTGTGAGAAGGGATAGAGAATGTTTCAATTATATGTTTTGCTGAGTTCTATATAATCTTTGGATACCAATCGATAGAAATTAGGCACTCAATTAGATTTCGAGTTTGATGTAGTACTGTCGAGTTCAAAAGTTATACATAATATCATCTTACCACCACAACTAGTGGTGCCACAGCATTCAAATGCTAGAGATTGACCCGGTGATATTAGGCCTTCACGAGGATACACATAAGTTGATTTAGTTGCTTATGTTTCAAAAGTTATTTGTGATCTTGTTGTTTGTGATGATAATTAGAGCAACTTTGACACCCAAGGTAATCTTACTAAGCGGCGCTTGGATTTAGTTGATATTCGGTTATTGAGTTTGCCCTAATTGGGCTTTATAGAAGAGGTGAAGAATTTTTCTATTGGAGAATCTTACGTGGCAAATTTTTTTGAAGAGTGAAGAGTAATTCCTTACATTGGAATTTATTTCAAGATGGAGATTTGTTGAAATGTGACCCAAATTTAGTTGGGTATTGGTGATTTGGTTGAAGAAGCATTGAAGAAGTCTAAAAGATGAACCAAGGAGAAGGAGTCACGGCATTTTGGCTCGCTGCGCGCTCATCTCCCGCTTGAGCGCTCAAAATAGAGGGTTTGGGAGCTTGGCACTCGAGCACTGGAGGCGTCGCTTGCTACCACGAGGGTGCCTCCTTGAGCACCACTATTGTCCTGCCCAAGTTCCGTTTCGCGATTTGACGAATTTTTTTGATAATCTTTCAGTCTAAAACACTATTTTTAGGGTTTGACGTGTACTCTATATATAGTTGGCTATTCAATGTGATAGGAATAAGTTGAAAACACAAAATTATTGTATTCTTTCATCTTATAGTGAATTCTCCTCTTTTGTCTGTGAAAATTTTCACATAAATCCTCTGTTCTTTTTTACTTTTATATTACTATATTATTCTTGTTTTCTTGAATTTCTAACAAATTGTATAGAACGAAATATGTGAATGTGTAGTTTTACTTATCTAATGCACATTGCACGATATGATATATTTCAGATTTTAAGAAAGATGGCACGTAAAATAATTTATATTACTCTATAAGTAACCGAAATCAAGCATGAGAAATATTTCAATCTACTCGATTCAAGCCACAAAACATTTGGTTCACTAAATATGGAGTGATGATTTGGATGTCAGTAATTGATTCATAAAAATTGGGAATTTTTCGAATAAAACAGATTGTGTAAAAAACAAAAAGGAAAATTGTTGTTTATATATGCCTCGTTCCATTGTTCTTGCGTTTGGGAGACTTCTTCTTAGAACCGAGATGAAGGAGAACTGCTTAGACCAGAATTTTTATGAACAATAGCTCTGAGAACTGGCGAAATGTCTTTGGTCGATGAACGGATCATCCGCCGTGCAAGAGTTTGCATCTCTTCATTTTTCAGCTCCAATGTTTTAAGAGATTTTGCATTATCCAGTGTAGATGGGTTCTCTATGGCAAATTGAGATGATGAACGATATGGGGTTCCCATATCAAGAATTTATGACTTCGATTGTAAAATTATACCAATGCTAATGAATTTTACAATATCAATGAAATATAAAAGCATATGCGTCAATTGTGAAAGGAATTTGCATTAAAGACTTCAATTTATGTAAATTAGTATGTACATACTATGCATTGGAAGGATAATGAAGCGCGAAACTTGTGGGATCAGACAAATACGAGGGAATAATGTTATTTAACCTACTGGAGTTATAATCACAGTCTATGTGATGCTAAGTAATAGACTAAATGAAAAGTAGAATTAAATGATTTATTTGACTGTACTTATCATTTCATGTCAAATTAGCATCATATAGACTTAGTGGGGCTAAATAGTATTATTCAATATGATAAAAAATTTTTAATGGTAGAATTGACAGAAATGTGATTTAAGAACTACTATTTCTACTTTTATAATTCAGTATTAATGGAATAAAAAAACATGAGGTAAATTATGAGTCTGTTATGTAAAAGGTGTATGTTATGTGATGTAATTTTCACACAAAAAAAATGGCAGATGTATATATGGCCTTCACCTGATAAAAAAAAAAAAATTGTTAATAACTTATTTTCTAAATGAAAACTTAAAATGTTGGGATTGGGATAATTTTACCAATTATTATTTTAATCTGATATAAAAAAAATAAAAATAAAAATTATCTTCGGGTTATCCAATGAGTTTCTATCTCTAGGATGCCATTTGAAAAATTAGGCATAGCTCCTTCACTGGACAAGTAAAATAAATTTGTGTTGGATAAACAACACTCACATCAAGTTTTACACATGATGTACTTGTGCATATGCATATGAATTACTCAACAAGTTTCTATGTCTAGGATGCAAATTGTAAATTTAATCACTGCTTAAGGATTCTTTGAGTAGAAAGGTAAAAGATAATGTTGGGCAAACAAAACTTTTGTTATGTTAGACATAATTCATGTTAATGTGCGTCAAGTAAGGTTCGACATATAAAAAGTTTTAGTGACGTAACATAAATAGTAAATGAGCCAAGCCACGATATTCGAGTTTTACTAACAAAATGATCGAATCTTGATTATTTTTAGGTGCAACACAAACATGTGCAAGCCATCTTGAGCTTCGATTGTTGTCAAATTGAGCAAACAAAAAATAAATGTCGAGACCCAACTCAACCCGTAACATGTTACAATCAATAAGGAATATAAAAACTGTTACATAATAAATATTATTTCTTGCAGACTTCCCTTGTGACTTCGTTAAGCATAAGATTCTTATGCCTAAAAAGTAATTTTATATCTTAAATTAACAAATATATTGAAATTTCAAACTACATTTACACGTCCTTACCCTATATATATTTTTTTAAATAGTTTAGAAAAAAAAAAAAAAAAAAAAAAGTTGGGTAAACTCCTTGAGTTGTCCACACCAGTGTTAAAAAATTAGTTGTAGAATAATAAAACACAAAGTTACAAAATTTATCGAATGATCAATAAATAATAAAAAAAATTATTTTAATCATAGAAATTCAAGTTCAAGGTCTCAAAGTCCAATCACAACAAGTATGATTCAAACTATTGACATTTCACATAAATTCCACACTTTTTACCGGTCGACCAACTATCCTAATTTGATCGTTTATTACGAATAATTATTTTCTCTTATAAATGATATTTTATTTAATTTTTGATAATTTTTAAATCACCCAAAGTCAGCGTCCAAAATTTAATAAGTATCCAACTTCTCATAAATAGTACCATTGACAAATAGTCAAAATCAATGAGAAAAAAATTGGAAAGTAGACCTAAAGCTTTAAATTAACTAGTCCTCCTGTTCCCCCAAAGACTCGTTTGTTTTCATTTTCACACAGATTAAAAAATGTAATTAGTATAGTGGGTTAATTTCACAAACGGTCACTGAACTTATCTAAAAATTACAAAACGGTCACTGAAATTTAAAACTTACAGAAACGATCACTGAAAGTTCATGCGCTTTCACAAACGGTCACTGAAGAACCGTTATGATTTTAATTCAGATTTAAAGGACCAAAAGACGTGGACATAGAAGTTTGACCACCTCAAGTGCAAATTTTTTTTTTAACACAAATACACTATATTTTTATATGAACTAAAATAAATAAAAGTGCATTAAAAACTAGGAAATCTATGGACGATCACACAAAAACATAGAAAAATATTTATATCTCATATTTAAATTTATGGTCTCGTACGTATATAAGCTGAACGAGAATTAAAACATCACTTTTACAATTTTCATCTAATTTACTCCAAATGTGGCACTTAATAGTAAGAAATTTGCACTTGAGGTAGTCAAACTTCTATATCCACGTATTTTGGTCATTTAAGTTTAAATTAAAATCATAATGGTCCTTCAGTGACTGTTTGTGAAACAGATTAAAACTTAAGTAACCGTTCGTGGAAGCGCATGAAACTTAAGTGACCGTTTTTGCAAGTTTTAAACTTTAGTGACCGTTTTGTAATTTTTAGGTAAGTTCAGTGACTGTTCGTGAAATTAACTCTAATATAGTTGGAAACATAATTTTTTTTCTTACATTTTTCTAACATACTCCTAGAATAAATAACAGTTTAAATAGAAGTAATTCATATTTATTGATAATAAGAAACAAAAGATAGCGACATTAAAAAACTAAAAAAATTAATTATATTTTTAATATAGAAAGGGGTCTATAACTTATGACAGACGAAAAAGGAAAGTAACCTATCTTTACAGGATAAAGGAAATTATAAAATTGTCTCATTGTCGATTTTGTAGGAGAAAAAACTATTAAATATTAGTGTCAATCCCTTACTTGGTCAATGGTCCCCATTATTTTAAAAATATATTTTTCTCTTATTTCAATCATATTTTCCAATAAAATAATATTACGCGTAAGTTTAAATTTTTCTCTTATTTTTTTAACCACACATTATTCATTATAATACTATTTTAAAATACATTTTGGACAAAAAAAAATGAGCTCAAATAGTAAATTTCTTCATATATTTATGATATTGTGCCCCTGTTTTATATACATTATTATCTCATTAAAATAAAAAATATGATCGTTATCTATCACATCAATATTTAAATTTAAATTTTTTATCTTTTGTGTGAGTCCTAATAACGATTATATTTTTTATTCTTATTCTACAATAATTTGACTTTAACAATGCCACAATGTACTCCCCAACATCCGCCGAACTACATGGGTCAACTCTGAGAATCAAGATTATATTATGGCCTTCTTATGATGAAAGGGGAGGAATACGCAGATTGTCAATTAATATGATGGGATTTCAGAATGGAGTTGGCAAGTTGAAATGAATCGATTGGAAAAGGACAATCAAGCACAGCTGCCATAGTTGAATATGAATTATCAATTTTGCTAGTACATCGATTTTCATAGCTTTCTTCACATAATTTGATGGGACAGATATAATCATATATCATTGATTTTAAAGTTGAATAGTTATATTAGTACATAATCATTTATCGAATTTTTTATCGAATTGACAAGTGGCGGCCCTCTATTGAAGGGCACATGTATCATTGATTTTAAAGTTGAATAATTCTATTAGTACATAATCATTTACCGCCCTCGTCAATTCGGTAAAAAATTCGATAAATGATTATGCACACGTAGCACAGTTGTTTAAAGTTTGAGCCACATTATTTTTTTCATTATCATTCTTCTATTAATTCTCAATCACACATTTTTCAATAAAATAATATTTTTTATCACATAATAACTTTTTTTTTTAACCATATATTCTCATCACATAAAAAAGTGCATTTTTGACTACAAAATACTCATTCAAATTAATAGCCACATTTCTTATACATATGAGGTGTTAAATTTAACGTATAAAAATAATGTACAAGTATATTAATTCATGAATTATTCCCCTACAAAAATCCCATCAAAATCTATGTGTAAAATGACGCGGATTAATTAGAAGAAAAAATTATAAACCAATTGAAAAAGTGAAGAAATAAGAAAAATGTACGAAAATGTGCATGATTTTCATCAGCTCGAGTATCAAATTTACACCAGTGAGTACATTTCGAAATCATTTTTCGATTCTGCACATTTTTGTGCAGGGCTTTTGACCAATATCGTTATTTCTCGGGTCAAATTTTGTCATTTAGGATCCCATTTTAGCATTTTTCTACCTTAATTAGTTTTAAGTGTATTTTGTCATTGTAGTAGCTTTTCAAGCTTTATTGAGATTTATCTACAGAATTATGATTTTGTTTTTATTATGTTAATTTTAACTCTTTAAATGTATACTAAGAGTTTGAAAACCCAACAGATGTTTTGATCAATAATATTTCAACTTTTCTGTTGATTGGTGAATTTCAATATTTCTCATGTCCACTCAAATGATATTCAAGCAACACCCGTTCGTCTACTACGAACAAGACCTTTTATTGTTATTCACGTTTTCGTCCTACGTCATAAAAGAAAAGGGAAAAGAAAAAATTCCCATAGAAAATCAAATCTCGGGACGGGTTTCAGATGTGACTCATTTCTTGCCCTCGTTCTTGTTTATGTCATCTTCGAGATTTTCTTGTTCTATTCTCACTTAAGTGGGGACGGGATGGGATGGTCCCATTTGGTGTAACTCCCTCATTATTTTTTTGTATTTATTTATTTTTATCTTTTATATGATTATGATATTTTTAATAGGAATATGATATTGTTTGAGTTTATTAGTATTATTTTTAAATTTCAACAAGGCGAGAATTGGGATGGGACCATGATCCTTAGCTCATCACTTATTCAGGGTGGTTGAATTCTTAAACATGTCCTTGTTCTCACCCTGATTAAGTTAGGATTTTTTTCGCCTCGTTCCTAGGGGGTAGCAACCGAGCCGATCGGCTCGTAAAAAATGAGCTACGAGCTGAGCAGGCTGGCTCCTTATGGAGACAATTTCATTTTTCCCTATAAATACTCATCCATTCATCCATTTTTTTCACTAAATTTACTATCAATCTCTCATTCTCTACTCTACTATCTACATTTCATTATCAATATCATTCTCTACTCTTCTACATTTTATTTTTAATCAATTTTCTACACTACTACATAATCTACATTCAATTCTCAATTTTACTTCAACATTCAATTTCAATTATTCAATATCAATTATCCTATTACAAATTTCCAATTCACAAATTGATCAACGCTCATTTGTTAAAAACTTGTTCGGTGTCGGAGGCGAATCACCTTTAACGCCCCACAGTCAATTTGGGAATGAATTCGTCGGTCTAAATGAATTACCCATTCCAGAAAATATTCAGGATTTCGATGCTCATAAAAGTAGTCATCCAATTGATTTGGAACATGATGATGAACATGTATTAGATATTCTCGATGCAAGAGGAAAGAAAATGGGAAAAAGCAAGTAAAATGTTCGGACCATTTCAAATTGGTTCAAACTGGTCGTATAGTCGATGGAGTTTTAGAAACCAAAGAAGTATGTAAATACTGTCAACAGCAATTGGCATGGCAAAAAGGCATTGTAACCATCCACCTCAATCGTCACTACAAAACATGTGCGTCCAAACATGAGTTTCTTCCTGCTGGTCAAAGCAACTACAATTTAGTAGTCCATACATTGGTGCTACTACTACTCCACTTTCTACGTGGATATATTCAGAAGAGAAAGCTCGAACGAAAATGGTGAAGTTCGTTGCCGCAACTGAGTTGCCACTAGCAATAGCGGACAACCAACATTTCGTTTCCTACTTGAAACAATATCTTCAACCGACGTATATTAGGGTAAGTCAAAATACTTTTCGTTCTGATACAATAGAATATTTCGTTAATTCAAAGAAACTATTGATTGCTAATTTTAAAAAATATAGGGGGTGTGATTTCTTTAACTTTGAATATGTTGGAAGTGATTAATAAAAGAAGTTATATAGCTATAACTGCACACTATATAGACCTATTTTGGATCATGCATAAAAAAATTTATTGCTTTTAAAATTATTGAGTTCCCGTACAACGTTAATAATATATTTCATGCTATTATGAACATTATTAAAGAATATCATTGCGAGAGTAAAATCCATTCTTTTACGTTCGACAACGGTAGTGTAAATAAGGTTGTCATCGATAAATTACATAGAGTACTTTAACCCGATTTCGGTGGTTTTTTGTTTCATATTCGATGTGTATGCCATATTTTTAATTTAATAATACAAGACGGTTTAAAATATGTTAAGGATGGAATTTAACGAATTAGGAATGCACTAATATATATCACGATTGCACCTAATAGAAAACAAGTATTTGAGGAATTTTGTGCCCAAGTTGGGGTGACGCATACAAAAACATTAATTAGTGACGTAGGGCATAGATGAAACTCCACTTACTTATTATTAAAATCATGTGAAGGTTTTGAACATTTAATAATTAAATTTTATAACAATAAGCATATTAGAGACGAAGATGATATTATTTTGACTGAGTCTGATTGGAGTTTAGTTTTTAAAATTAAAAAAAGTTTGACAAATTTTTATGATTATACAAATATTTTGTCTGGTGTTTATTATTTCACTAGTTGTATGGTCCTCGAACGCCTTTATATAATTGTTATGACTTTTCATAGATTTCAAGATGACCCCGATTTTAGTTCGGTTATATATTCCATGGAATTAAAGTTTAGAAAATATTGGGAAGACTTGCATATGTTATTTCCATTAACATGCGTCATGGACCTCGATATAATTTATCGGATACTAAATTTGTAATTGATCAAATTTCACAAGCTTTACCTTTTAATGTACCTATCACTTATAGAAATTTGGAACAAACTTTGTGTGAAATGTATGATTTATATGTTCAACGAATGGGTACTCATATTAATTGAGTACCCTTCGGCTCTACAACTACTCCTCCCACTGATATAGCAAATGAAGACGCTGAAGTTTTAAATTTATTCGAATGCATGAACTCATATAGATATGATTCAACTGCATTTGCATGTGGTTCCTCTAGTACTAGTAGTAGTTTATCTTCTACTGCATGTACTTAAACATTGAGTAGTAGTCCAAATACGTTGTCTGCCAAATTAATTGATTACTTTAATCGTACTACGCCTAGTAACAAAACAATTAGGAAAAGTTCAGAAGAAGAAATTGAATTTTGGCGAAGGTATGAACGCCAATGGCCAGTAGTTTATACAATGGCAAAAGATCTACTAACACATCCGGTTAGCACTCTTCGAAGTTTGCATTTAGTGCAGGTAAGAGAATTCTCTCCAAGGTCAGGAGTCGACTGAAAGAAGATATTTTGGAAGTATTAATGTGTGTGAAGAACTGAGAAGACGCTCATTTTCGACTGCAAGATAAATATGCTGAAATTGTTTGTAGTCAAGTAAGTGATATCTAATTTAATCATATTCATCACAAAATTTTATTTTAACACCTTTATAATTTCTTTTGTAAAAATTGTACACGTAACAAGTTGTTCGTGTACAATTTTTAACTCCGCCTATTCAAAATTGAAGTAACCGGTCTCAAGCTCGGATAAAGGAGGAATGTTTATCTTTTTTTTTTATTATTATTTTAAAAAAGAAAAATGTATATTTAAAAAAATGTTTAGAAAATGACCAAATGTATATATATATTTAGGTTTATAAAAGGTATAGTAAAAGGCACAAAAAAACGACAAGCCAACGAGCTAAAGCTAGGCTCGGCCCTCGAGCGGTGAGCTCGTGGGCCGGGCCGAGGTCGCCCTTGACAAACGAGTCAAGCGGCTGCTTGGCTCGTGCTACAAGTAAGGGCTGAGCTGGCTAGGCTTGGCCCTTTGTCACCCCTACTCGTTCCATTCATAATGTTGTGTATTTTCAAATAGACAATCACCTTAACAAGTAAATTTGTTTTGCTTGGACAACCATGGTGTAATTCTAGTACCATGAGCATACACCGTGAATTAGACTTGAGATCTCGGGAGCCTGAGGCCAAATTATATGCGAACTTTTGTAAATAGTTAAAAATAAAGTTATATTCAATATTAATATTGATGCGGATCAATTAGAAAATAAAATTCTAAGCCAATTAGAAAAGAGAAATAAGAGAGATGTACGAAAACATGCATAACTTTTAGTTCAGTTATCAAATTTCCGTTCAAGAGTACAATTCGAATGCATTTTTTGAGGTCAAATTTCATCGTTTTGAGGTATGTTTTAGCATTTTTCTATTTTTAGTTAATTTAAGGGTATTTTCATTATTTTTTTGCATTTTTTTCATTTTTAATTGAATCTATCAATAGAATTAGATTTTTAATATGATTAGGATTTATTTTGGGTCTATAAATACATGTTAATATTGTAAGAATATTACATTTGTTTTTATTGATTAATAAGATATTTTAGTTTTTCTCATTAATTGGTAGATTCCAATATATATTACGTCATTCCAAACAAAATTCGAGCAACACCCATTCGTGTGTTATAAATAAGACAATTTTATTATCATTCACGTTTTCGTTCTATGTTAGTGGTATCAACGTGATGGCAAACGATTATAATGGTGCTTTAGAGATGAGAATTGAGGTGATTGAGATTGATCTATAAAATTTAGGTAATTAACTCGTGGATGTAGTGCCTGAAATGTTGGAAGTGATCATCTTAAACAACAATCATCCATTGACCTCGTTCAGGTTGCCGTCCCTATAAATCCTTTCGGCCCCAATCATTATCATGGTTGTTATGATGACTATGATGGTTACAAAGTCAATGCGAAGATTTCTATTTTTAATGGGAGTTTAGACGTGGAGGTTTTCCTTGACTAGTTGAATGAGACAGAAAGGCTTTTTGAAATTATGGATGTTAGAGAAGTACGTAAGGTTGCAACTTTGTTGTACAAACTTAAGGGAGGATCAGGAGTTTGGTAGTAGAGTATATGTGATGAAAGTTATAGGTTGAGACAACCATCCATAAATACATGTTCATTATAAAGAATTGTTGCAATGATTTTTTCCTAGACACTATTTGCAGGCCTTGTACAGACAATTTTTGGATTGTAATTAAGGAAGTCATTCGGTGGTTGCCTATACTGAGGAGTTCTTGATTTGCAATATAATGGAGGCTGATGATTATCAAATCAAGTGATTTATAAGGGGATTAAAATAATAGATTCAAGACAAGATGGGGGTTCAACCCATTCATTCATTAATGGACACTAAGGAGTTGGCGTTCCAACTATAATAATTGTTTATACTACAAAATACGACATCCTCTGCCATTTAGGAGAAAGTCAGATGACAGAGTTTGAAGGGCACAATAAGGATAGAATCCATCCTAAACCGAGACTAAACCACATGTACTTAACAATGCAGTGGAACCAAAATAGATAGTAGCAGTAGACAAGTCAAATGTTCAAGCAGAAAAGAATCAGTATGCAAAATCGGCTGTTGAGAAGTGTTACAGGTGAAAAAGCCCAGGTATAAATCGAATGAGTGTCTTGAAAGAAGAACTGTACATGTGGTATAAATAGTTAACGAAGAGGATGATGACAAGAGTATGTTAGAGATGAGAAGGGGACGATGAAGAATACATCGATGTAGTTTGTGGGAAAGAACAATGAGATTTTGTGTGTATTGTGTAGAAAATATTATGTTCACCCAAGTAAGTAGGAATAATTAACTCAGCGTAGGAAGATCTTTCAAGCTAAGTGCCAAGTTAGTGATGCTGTTTGCAGTCTGATCATAGACAGTTACAGTTGTGAAAATTTGATTGCCAAGAAAATGGTAGATCATCTGAAGTTGCCAACTGAACCACACCCAGCTCCTTATCAGATTGGTTGGATTGAATTCTTACAGGAGCTTTATGAAGGAGGTGAAGACTTTAGGCCATCGTAGCCAAAATACTTAGCAAAGCAATCGACGGGCGATTTTATAGTACATTGTGACTTTTTGTTTAAAGATGATTAGTTGTGTATTCCGCTCACCTCACGTGAGAAATTAGTAAAAGTGTTGAATTCTAAGGGAATAAGTAGTCATTTAGGCCAAGACAAGACAATTATCAACCCTGAGGATCATTACTATTCACCACAGTTGAAGAGTAATATCGGTAGGTTTGTAAGAAAGTGTCCAGATTTTCAAACGCAGAAGTGACATGGGCAGAACATCGGGTTGTATATGCCTTTGCCTATTTCGGAGCAACCTTGGGAAGATCTTTCCGTGGACTTTGCATATTCCAGTAATGCACCAAATGTGGCGAAATTATTCTTCCAAGAGATTGTCAGAATATATGTGGTTGAAAAGATGAAGAAAAAGTTGGAAGCCTCTAATGCAAAGTATAAAGCTATTTTCGATACAAATAGGCGCCATTAGACATTTCAGGTAGGTGATGTGGTTAGGTGATCCTCAGGAAATAGCGTGATGGAGGTCAAAAGAAGATGTATCACAAGTCGTATGAGCCTTTTAAGATTCGGTGAAAAATTAATAAAAATGGACATGTCTGATTATGCCCAAGGAATAATGCGGTAGTTGTAGTGCAACTTTGGGGTGTCGTATCCATAGGAAGATGGATGAATGAATCAGGGAGTTCAATAATTTAAGGTTTTCGTGAATTGATCGTAAAGAATTTGTTTATTGATTTAAAATGTGAATATCAATGGATTAAATGATGGGATTAAAATCAAAATCTAGAATAGTGAAGTATCAGAATTCCCTCAATTGGGTTGGATCAATCAACATCAATAATTCATGCATTTTCTACTTAATTAGAAGTTTTTATCTTAACTCTCTAATCGGGGGGATTTAGCAATTCAAAACAATTTAATTCCACATGTAATTCTAGAATTTAGATTTCCTAGATCAAATTCCCACTTTTGTTTATTGAAATTAGATTTAAAAAGCTACCATATATTTCTAACATATAGCAGTGATTAAATCACACCAATAAAGTATTTGGAATTTAAACTCAAACCAGTATTTCAATTGTTCAATGGAAGAAACATGATTAATTCCATGAAAAACTTAATAAAAGTTAAGTCAAACTCAAATTTAATTCATGAAAAGGAAATATAAACCCTAGAATTTTTTAATAAATAAAAAAACACATTACATGAATATATGATGCCGAAATCTCAAATTCCAATCGAGTTCCTTCGTAGCTTCACCAAAAGATTTAGGGGCCGTTCTCTTTGTGTTTCAGTTTTGTGTTTTGAGTTTTGAATTCATTTTGTATTTTGTGTTTTGAGTGTCTGTTTTGAAATTTCTGAAAATACGTTCTTTTTGTCATTCTGAAAAACTGTTTTGAGAAATATGAAAATGGAAAACGCGTTTACTTTGAAATTTTGAGAATATTTTTTTAATATTATTTTATTCAAGAAATATGATTATTCAATAAATTTTAATAGTTTAATATTAATATAATATTAAATAACATATAAAATTTAAAGTTGGTGAATCTTGAAGTATTTGTTTCCAGATATAAAAAACACATTAAATTAAATTTGATAAATCCTTATTTTTGTCCTTGTACATAACTTGTGACAATAATTAATTAGCATCAAATAACAACCAATGCTTCCTTGCTTTAGTAATGAGCTAAAATAACAATGATCAGACCTAAGTTATGAAAAATCATTATCTGATATGTTTTGGGAGCCCTGTTAAGCATGAAATAGAGTGAGACACATGAAGAGAACTTCGTCATGATTGGGTCAAGCGCACTTCTAACTCTACCAATGTTATTTTATTCATATTTCTATTCTCTTGTCCATCTTAGTCTTTTTTAATAAAAAAAAGTAATTTATCGTTAATAAAAAGAATTGCATCCTTCAAGAGGACAATGTATAATATCCATATACTTCATTGACATCCATGTTTGCAATATCTACGTGTAATAATGCAACAATCAGAACCTTGCAAATCCTTAGTTCACAAATTGCAATCAAGGAAATTAAAAGTTCTTCAAATGAATCAAACTAACAAATACTAAACCAACAAAAACCAAGGCCACAAAAGACACACCAGTTGATATTGCAAAATAAATTCCAGGACAATATAAATTTTGGACTTGCTTGCCATGACCTCGTGAAGTTCAACAATATTTGGGGTGCTTCATCGTCGAGATTTCACGCTTCACTTGCTCCATCATCACTACACGAATCACATTCTCCATCATCCACTACAGTCACCACGGGAGAGAGATCGTGCAGCCAGTTCTTCCCATCAGATGGAAAATTTCTCATCTCCTCAATCTTATCATTGAATGGACTCTGTGTTTTAGTCAACAACTCTACATACAAGTTAATGACCTGCAAAGCAAGAAGAGTGAAACCAGGGCAGACAAAAGTCATCATATGGAAAGATTATCACTCACATAGGACTGAAGTCACAAAAATGTCCAAACTCTCATAGGACTGAAGCCCCCCCATGCAAACTGGCTCATATCATTCATGCTCACCCTGATAGGGAGAGAACGAAACTCAAAGTTCCATTATCCTCATTAATCAAATACATATAGACAGGAAAATAGTGTGCAATCAACTAGAATGTGATTGGAAATATAAGCAGCCTCCATATGATAAAAGATCACATTCTAGGGAATCTTCCTCATCAAAAGATCAAATTCAAAAAACTGTTAGGTCTCACATCTCAAAAGCTGTGATCTACTCGAAAATGTGAATAAATGTAAAATATGAAGAGAAAGGGAGCAAAAAATAAACCTACCTGGGCATGGCTGAAGATTGTTCAATCATTACATGTTTGATCTGCGGGTACATAGAACTGAGAGCAGCAAACCTCGACTGGAAGATGCTCGAAAAAGGACACCAAGAAGCATAAAACAAAACGGAAGTATATACAATCTCCTAACTGGAGCTCATTACTCTGTCAAATGATTCTCCATCCATCTATAATGTCAAATGGATTGTCAATAAATGACGGGACAATTAAAAAAACTAAGATTCATAAATAAGAATGTCACAAGAGAATGAAGTTGTATTGAATGGAACTACAATTTCACAGGACATATCTTGCAATTATCATTGCTCATAACCATAATCACACCAGCTGCAGCTAGCAGTGTAATGGTCAACCAACATCATTATTCATGAAGCATTATTCACACTTGTATTATAACTGGTGGTCAATGGTCATAATTCATGTTGAATTTAATAAATTGCTTCAAGACTAATATAATCTTCAAAAAAGAAAATATGGTTTATTGAAACCCCATTCCCAAGAAAAAGGAAGATAAAGAAAAAAAAATCAAATAACAAAGAAAAACATAAAGCAACAACAATTGGTTTTCCTTCTTGTATCTACATAAATTTGGAAGTTGTGCAGAGCTCCATACATGGGAGTAAGTCTGCTTCAACATAAGCCACACCCCCTCCATTTTCAAATGATATTGGAACTAGGTTTCCAGAGTCAGTTACGCCTTTCCTAAGGCCTATACCCAAAGAAAATGAGAAGAAAGTTAAAATTCAACTTCTGGAAGACCGAGATGTATAGAGTTTAACTAACCCAGCATACCGTGATATTAAAATGCTGCAAGAACTAGACTAGCGTACAGGGTGTGCAGTAAGGATTCACGAATTCCATATAGCCAAGTGCACGAAAATAATAATCTTAAAACCTTATCAGGTGAAAGACAAGGCCAGTACTTCAAAACAAAAGCAATATTTCACAAGAAAATAACAAAAACATAAAAAAGGAATTCTTTTCAAGGGGGATTCCAACTATTCAATGGAAGTGTGTGAATAATTATGAAGCATAAGGACATGAAACCAAGAAAAATAATAATAAATGTCATAGTTTTCATCAATTGCACATTGATCACATAAATTACTTTTTGCAAGAGCATAAACAAACAGGTGTGCCTAATATTGCAAAAGAGATCAATAACCTTTTTATTAATTCCTGGGAAAATTGTTATATTCATGCTCAATTTCCGGCCTAAAGGAAAAAGAAAGTTATATTCATGCTCATGTTATATTCATGCTCAATTACCCTATATTCATCCCCATATTCCAGCACAAGCAAAAAGAAAATTCCACAATTCATTTGATAAATCCCTATCTGAGCACAAATTCACCCATTCACCTATATGAACTCCTCATAAGCAAGCTCCAAAACTCATTTCCACTGCGCATCAAATCAAACACATTTTCACACTGCATCAAAAAAAAAAAAAAACCTAAAAAATTATGAAAATGAAAAAGGAAAATGAACACAAACACATCTTTGTAAACAGTTTATAGATACATTGTTTGCTAGTGTTCTAGTTGGGTTGATGGCTTGAAATCGACAAGTACAGCTCAACAGAGTCGTATAGATTGGGCTGCCCCTTTTGAAAACCATCCATTTCATCGGGATATGCCTAAGAATCATCCTTTTTCTTCTTTCCGAAACTTCCCATTGGTTTGAGCTTCCATGAAAACACTAAAGCCTTCTCCTACTCAACCTCCAATGATTTATTATTCATCTTCTTCTTAACCGTCCCTCCAGAACACACTCCAAAGAAATACCTAGATTTGAAGATAATATTGAGATGAGCCTTTGATCCTTCAATCTGATGAAGTATTGGAAGAGGAAGGCAGAGCAAACCGTGGAGAACTGCTCCGGAATGAACGTTACGGGTGGGGGAGAGAGAGTGGGAGGAAATGAGAGAGGAAGCTTGTTTTTTAACTTGGGGGCGTTTTCTGCATTTTGAGTCCTCATCGTGTTTTTGCCTGAAAACGGTGAAAACGGGGTTTCTGACGTTTTCCATTTTCAGTACAATTTTTTTTTGTTTTCAAAAATGCATTTTCAAAAATAGGAAAAAGAACGCGTTTTCACTATTTTGAAAAATAGAAAACAGAAAACGGCCTAAAAACGGCAAAGAGAATAGGCCCTTAGTTTTTCATGAGTTTCTTGAGCAAAAAGAATGAAAAAATGATGAATAATGAAGAATGAGGCTTTCTGGAACGTTTTGGGGTCCTTTTGAGTTGAGAAATCGTTCCACAATAAGTTACCATAAATGGTTGAGTCGTAGAAGGAAACCAAAAATTTCGTTACAGAAATGACATATGCGGCTGCAAGGTATAAACACATGCAGCTACAAGGTATAAACTCATGTAGCCGCATGGAACAAAGAATTGCTACCCTTGGATTCTCGGTAGATGATCATGCGACTGTATGGTTTTATAACCATGCGGCCGCATGGTTATAATGTTTGCCCACTAGGCAGCTTTCAGTATTTTGGTTGTATAATCCTTTCCCGATGTTCGATTTAGGTGATTTAAAATGTGTTGGAAAGATAACTCAAAGAGCTACAACTTTGCTTCAGATACCATCTTCGATCTCGATCGTTTTCCATGTTAGAAACTGGACTCAATATGAGGCTGAAAATCGGTGCAAAACTTTTCAGCTTGATAGTTGATATGTGACAATGTCTTGGCTATATTTAATCCCTTTGACTCCTTTCTTCATCTCATTAACCTCTAACACTCTCGAATCTTCATGACAAGGTTAGAAACAATTTTAGCGTATTTACACTTTAGTCCCTGAACTTTTGTTTTTCCCCATTTTAGTCCATTTTCATTTGTTTCTCCTTATGTCAGCTACATTCATCACTTTGTCCTATAAAACATTAATTACATAGAATTAAGCTATATTCCAACATTCTAATCAACAATTTTCCATGCTTTGACAGTGAAATAAATGTGTAAAAACGCACTTATCAAACTCCCTCAAACTTGAACTATTGTTTGTCCTCAAACAAAAATATAACTCAACCCTACGTGCAACACGGTCTAACAACATGTTGTCTATCAGGTTTGGAATTTGGTAATCAAACAAATGAACAATTACAATAGTACAATATTTAAATCAATCTTCACATGTTACATGCATAACTCGACGTGTGTGTGTGTGTGTGTGTGGAAAAACTCATATTGACATGTTAAGGTTGTGATTGGTTCAACACCTGATCCATAGTAGTCAAATATATCATTTCCTCGCTCGAAAGATACACACCCCCAAATTTATATTTTTCAATTAATTTTCTCGGGGTGCATCCTAAGTTGAATTTACTCAATTCTATCCTTACTATCTATTAGTTTGGATAAACCTTACTCCTACAAGTTCACACTTCAACAAGTCGAGATTCTCCTATATTTTTTTATTAATTTCACCTTAAAGACTAGACTAAGTTACTTGCTTCTTATCAAATGTGTAGTTTTGTCAACTAGATGCCTAGGGCGTAATCAATGTATTTTAGTATATATATTTTTTCTTTTCATTTTCATGTTTTTTTTAAAATTTTTTTGAGTATCTTTTCATATGCTTTCTATATAACCCATGTAGCGAGATTTAGACCGATAACTCCCAAGTCAGATGACCATAGGGCACCAAGTTTTAAATCACCCTCATACGCTTAATCTCCCAAGTTATATAGGCTCGAAAAGATGCTTTTTATGTACTCAAAGATTAATGCAATGCCACTTTTTTTTTAGACATCTAGTTTCTAAAACTAACATCTTACTTAAAACTTTCACCTCGTTTTCATCTCATTAGATTTTAGACAATCCACACATTATTTTCATGCAAGGAATCCCTACTCATCTCAATGTTCCTTTGTAACAGTTCAATCATCTCCAAACTAACTTATAGTTGGATTATGGAGTAATACACTAGAGGTTACTTGGGTTTAGATACTACGTTCAACTATCCTCTACATAATGAACCGCATCACTAACTCAATATGCCAAACATGAGAAACATGCATAGAGAATGTCAAGTTTTACATAAATAGGTTTAGACTAATCCGATAACACACTATTTCCATCATTCACTGTCGATACCTATTCCAATAATCACATCATAGCCGACATAGTTATCAAACACACACAAGCACACAAAGTAATAATTATAATCTAATGCTAAAAGATAAAAACTAGAAATAAATGATTTTTTTAGCACACACAATCATGCAGAAATTACAGTAAAATGACGAATGCGATACTTATGCTCACAACGGAATCCAAATATGCAATTCACAACATCCTCCCCCAACTAAATTTTGCATTGTCTTTAGTGCATAAACATGAGTGCCAAATGAAAAGAAAGAAAGGTATCATCTGACTATTGCAATAAATTAACATAAGCCAAAAGAATTAGAAGACCGAAAGTACTCAATGGGATGGTTATGCAAGGAACAAAAAGAAATTAAAGGAAAATGCAAAACAAACTTACAATAAAATTCTAGAATCTAAAATACAGAAGAGTAAGGTGAATGACGTACTTGGTAGACGTCAGTGATTGTAAACCGGGTCTACAAGAGGAATTTCTTCCACCACAGGCACTTGTTGCCTATATTAAATGTTGTTCATTCACTTTGAATACCCTACCGTCTTTAGGGTCCTCAATTTCAATAGCCCCATATTCAAAGACTTATTTCACCACAAAAGGCTCAGTCCACCTAGATCGAAGTTTCCCTAGATGCTTGTGAAGTTGAGAATCATACAAGTAAACATGCTAATTTGGTTCAAACGTTTTTCGAAGAATGTGTTTATCATGAAATGCTTTCATTTTTGCCTTGTAAATTTTAGAATTCTCGTACGCATCATTTCTCAACTCTTCCAACTTGATCAATTGAAACTTTCGAAGCATACTACCCTCTTCTAGGTCCAAGTTAAAACGTTTGATGGTCCATAAGGCTTGGTGCTCGAGCTCTACAGGCAAATGACATGGTTTTCAAAAAACAAGTCTATACGGTGACATGCCTAAAAGGGGTTTTAAAGGCAGTTCGGTAAGCCGAAAGTGCGTCACTTAATCTCAAAGACCAGTCTTTATGATTGTGGTTTACAATTTTCTCCAAAATTTGTTTAATTTCCCTATTAGCCAATTCAACTTGTCCACTGGTCTAGGGATGGTAAGTAGTTGAGATTTTATGAATGACCATGTACTTCTTCATTAAAGCATCAAATGAACAATTACAAAAATATGTGTCTCTGTCACTAATAATAACTTATGGTATGCCAAACCTAGATAAAACATTTTCTTTGAGGAATGTTACAATCGTTGGTTGTTTTATTGTCATTAGCTATACAAGCTGCAGCCTCTACCCATTTAGACACATAGTCTACGGCCACAATAATGTACAAATAGCTTAAGGAATGTGGAAAAGGGTCCCATAAAGTCAATACCCCAACCATCAAAGATTTCTATCACTAAAATGGGGTTTAAGGGCATCATATTACGCCTGGACAAAGTACCAAGCTTTTGGCAGCTCTCGCAAGATTTACAATAGACGTTAGTGTCTTTAAACAAAGTGGGCCAATAAAAACCACATTGTAAATTTTTTGCAGAGGACTTCTTCATTGAAAAATGACCTCCACATGTGTGGGAATGACAGAAGTTGAGTACGCTAGGTATCTTTTCATCGGGGACAAAACGTCTCAAAATATGATCAGGGCAGTATTTGAATAGGCATGGATCATCCCAATAAAACTTATGTACCTCAACCAAAAAAATTTCTCTTATCTTGTGCACTCCACTCTCTCGGGATTTGACCTACGACTAGGTAGTTCACAATATGAGAAAACCAGGGTAAAGAGGAAATATAAAACAAATGTTCATCCGGAAAGTCATCTCTAATTGGCAGTTGATTTACATTGTCCTGAAAAGTTAGCATAGACAAGTGGTCTGCTACCACATTCTCTACTCTCTTTTTTAATAGTGATGTCAAATTCCTATAAAAGTAAAATCCACCTAATTAAGCACGCTTTAGCATCCTTCTTTGAGAAGAGATACTTAAGGGATGAATGATCTGTGAAGATTGTGATAGGAGAACCAATAAGATAAGATCGAAACTTATCTAGCGCAAAAACCACAGCTAGTAGTTCCTTCTCGGATATGGAGTAGTTCATTTGACCACTATTTAAGGTCCTACTAGCGTAATAAATGACAACAGGTATACCCTCCCTTTGTTTCTCAAGCACCGTACCCACCGCATAATCACTAGCATCATACATAATTTCAAATGGTAATGACCAATCAGGTGATTGCATAATGAGAGCTGAGGTTAGCTTATCGATTAACGTTTTAAACGCCTTTTGGCAAGCTGGGTCCATTCGAAAGTGGCATCTTTGACTAAGAGGTTGCATAGTGGCCTAGAAATGGATGAAATTTTTTTGTATAAACCTTTTATGGAAACCTGCATGGCCAAGGAATGATCTAACATCTTTTGTTGTCATAGGTGTTGGTAATTTAGAGATTAATTCAATTTTAGATTTATCAACCTCTATCCCATTAGATGAAACAACATGACCTAAGACAATTCTCGAAGGCACCATAAAGTGACATTTTTCCCAATTCTAAACTAACCCATTTTCCTCACATCGGGTTAAAACTCTCTTCAAATTCAACAAGCATGCATCAAAAGAAGTCCCGAAAACAGTTAGGCCATCCATAAAAACTTCCATGCAATTCTCCACCATTTCACTAAACATACTCATCATGCATCGTTGAAAAGTCACAGGAGCATTACATAATCCAAATGGCATCCTATGAAATGCGTAGGTGCCAAACGGACAAGTAAATGTGGTCATGGTCCTCTAAAGCTATCGCTATTTAATAGTAACCAGAGTAGTCATCCAAGAAGCAGTAAAAGGGAAGACCAGCCACACGCTCAAGAATTTGATCCAGAAATGGAAGGGAGGAAATGGTCCTTGTGAGTTGCAACATTCAATTTCCTATAGTCAATGTACATGCACCATCCAGTCACTATTTTTGTAGTGACCATTTCATCTAGTTCATTTTTTACCACTGTGACTCCTGATGTTTTAGGAACCACTTGCGTTGGACTAACCCATTTACTATCCACAATCGGGTAGATAACACCTGCATCTAATAGTTTTAGCACCTCGTTTTTAACTACTTCTTTCATTGATGGATTCAGCCTACGCTATGGATCTCTTTTTGGAGTTGTTCCCTCCTCTAAGTGAATTTTATGTGAGCAAATTAAAGGGCTTATACCCTTAATGTTAGCTATAGTCCATCCTAATGTAGATTTATGTTCATTCAGAATATCTAAAAGCTGTTTACCTTATGCTACATTCAATTCCGAAAAAATAATTACATGAAAAATATCACCTGGTCCAAGGAACACGTGTTTTAGTCCTGGGGGCAGTAGTTTCAACTCCAATTTTTGACTCTCAACGCTTGATGGTTGTTGTCCTCCAGTCCTAGCCAACAATTCTTAAAACTTAGGTTGCCTTGGTGATGTCCCATAGTCCTGAAATTTAGCAAAAACCGCACAAGTGTTAGCATATTCTTCATTATGGAAAAATCCAGGGATTTTCAAATTTATAAGAAAAGAGTTTAAAGGGTCGAAGTCAATAGTTGCAGATGCTTCCTCGTGAGTGAGTGTATCAACCATGTACGTTTGATGACATTCAAAATCTTCCATGGGCTGCTTAGTGATGTGAAAAATGTTGACTTCTAAAGTCATATTTCCAAAAGATAATTTTATCAGACCATTACTGCAATTTATAAGAGCATTAGTTGTAGCAAGGAAAAGTCTACCAAGAATGATAGGTATTTTAGAGTTCACGTTCACATCAACCTTCAGATCTAGTACTAAGAAATCCACAGGATAGTAAAATTTGTCTATTTACGCCAAAACATCCTCAACTACTCTGGTTTTTATAGTGGACCGATCAGCTAACTGTAAGACTACGGATATATGTTTTATTTCACCTAAGCCTAATAGTAGATAAATAGTATAAGGCATGAGATTAACACTAGCTCATAAATCAAGAAGAGCTTGTGCAAACTCACAGCTCCCAATGGTGCAAGAAATTGTAGGACAACCTGGGTCTTTATATTTTGATGGGACTCTTTGTTCAATCATCATACTCGCTTGCTTAGTCAAGAAAATCGTTTTCTTGACATGATGATTCCTTTTCACAGTGCACAAGTCTTTAAGGATTTTAACATATGTAGGAACCTGTGAAATCACATGCAAGAGAGGTATGTTGGTTTTTACCTGCCTAAGGTGTTCTAGGATTTCATTATGTTGACTAGTAGCTTTTAGAGTATGCTTGAGAGCTTGAGAAAAGGATGCTCTACCTAGGTTTTCTTCCACCTTATCACTAAGACCGTTTTCTTCATAACTACTAGAGTCTTTTTCAGTTTCCCTTGATTCCTTAGGCTTAATGATTGGTTCTATAACCTTCCTAGATCGAGTGGTGATGGCGTTTATTTCCTTAAGGTTATTTTCTTCTACACCTGAGGTTTAAGCCTTGTGTTGTCCCTTAGGGTTTGGTTGAGGTTGAGTTGAAAATTTTCCACGTTCTCCTATCGCTAAGGCATTGGTCAATTTAGATATATGGCTTTTCATTTCCTTACCCTCTTCAATAACTTGATTACTCATAGCTTCAAACTTTTGATTAGTTTTTCCATGTGCCTCCATAAAAGCATGTAAAGTATCCTCTAAAGAATTCCTAGAAGTTGTAGGCTGGTATGACAGTGCATTAAAAACCCTAGGTGGCTGGGTAAGTTGCTAGTTTTCAGATTTCCAGCTAAAGTGAGGATTTTTCCGCCACCCTAGATTATATGTATTAGAAAAAAAAGAGCGTATGGCTTGTTATACATACCTAAAGTATTGAAATATTTTTCATAAACTCCCCTCATTTCAGCTAGAGCAGAACACTCATACACCAGATGATCAATTCCACCACACACACACCACATGGTCCAAAAGACTCAACACGGGAAACAATAGGTTTAGGCTTTGAGTTCTTAGTACGTATGGTTTCCATATCTCTAGTTAGGGCTTCTACTTTAGCTCTAAGACTATCTTTTTCTCTAAGATGATAAATGTTTGTACTAATGCTATCAGTGGCGCTAGGGCCAGTCCAGGTGTGATCCTTTTCAACTAGGTCATATAAGTACTCTATAGCCTCGTTAGGATCCTTTTGTAAAAATTCACGGTTACACATCATCTCAATAAATTGACATTCCCTAGATGTTAGTCCTTCATAGAAATAACTCACTATTTGCCAGCTTTCATAACGTTGATGGGGGCAAAGTGCTTGTAACTCTTTGTATCGCTCCCATGCTTGGTATAATGTTTCACTGTCTTTTTGATTGAATGAAGAAATATGTTTCTTCAAAGCACTAGTTTTATGATGAGGAAAATATTTGCTGAACAAAGCTTGAGTCATTTCACCCCATGTTCCAATCGAACACGGGATCTTGCTTTTGTACATGCATAATTTGCATATAATAGTACAATTCATTCTTCAATAGGGTAAATCACCTTTTGCTATTGTTTATATGAGGATTCTTGAACAAGTAGTTGACTTAGCCCGACTTCCAAATTCTATAAAAATGAGTATAACAGCTGAAAATTAGCTGAACAACTTGTAGAGGTGATTGAAAAGATGAAGAAAAAGTTAGAAGCCTCTAATGTAAAGTATAAAGCTATTGTCGATACAAATAGGCACCATTAGACATTTCAGGTAGGTGATATGGTTAGGTGGTCCTTAGGAAATAGCGTGATGGAGGTCAGAAGAAGATGCATCACAAGTTGTATGAGCCTTTTAAGATTCGGTGAAAAATCAATAAAAATGGACACGTCTGATTACGCCCAAGGAATAATGCGGTAGTTGTAGTGCAGCTTTGGAGTGTCGTATCCACATGGAGATGGATGAATGAATTAGGGAGTTCAATAATTTATCGTTCTCATGAATTGATCGCAAAGAATTTGTTTATTGAATTAAAATATGAATATCAATGGATGAAATAATGGGATTAAAATCAAAATGTAGAATAGTGAAGTATCGAAATTCCCTCAATTGGGTTGGATCAATCAACATCAATAATTTATGCATTTTCTACTCAATTAGAAGTTTTTATCCTAGCTCTCTAATATGAGTATTTAGCAATTCAAATCAATTTAATTCCACATGTAATTCTAGAATTTAGATTTCCCAGATCAAATTTCTACTTTTGTTTATTGAAATCAGATTCAAAAAGCGACCATATATATCTAATATATAGCAGTGATTGAGTCACACCAATAAAGTATTTGGAATTTAAACTCAAACCAATATTTCAATTGTTCAATAGAAGAAACATGATTAATTCCATTAAAACTTAATAAAAGTTAAGTCAAACTCAAATCTAATTTATAAAGAGGAAATATAAACCCTAGAATTGTTTAATCAATGAAAAAACACATTACATGAATATATGATGTAGAAATCTCCAATTCTAATCGAGTTCCTTCGTAGTTTCACCAAAAGATTTAGTTTTTCATGAGTTTCTTGAGCAAAAAGAGATGAAAGAATGATGAATAATGAAGAATGAGGCTTTCTAGAACGTTTTAGGGTCTTTTTGAGTTGAGAAATCGTGTCACAATAAGTGGTTGAGTCGAAGAAGGAAACAAAAAATTTCATCATAGAAATGACCTATGCGGCTGCAAGATATAAACTCATGCGACCGTATGGAACAAAGAATTGCTACCCTTGGATTCTTGGTAGATGACCATGCGGCTGCATGGTTATAATGTTTGTCCGCCGAATATCATTCAGTATATTGGTCGTATCTTCCTCTTTCGATGTCCAATTTAAGTGATTCAAGATGTGTTGGAAAGCTAACTCAAAGGGCTACAACAGTTTTTCAGATACCAATTTCGAATTCGATCATTTTCCATGTTAAAAACTAGTATCAATATGAGGCTGAAAAAAAATCGGTATAAAATTTTTCAGCTTGATAGTTGATATGTGATAATGTCATAACTATATTTCATCCCTTTGACTCCTTTCTTCATCCCATTAACATTTAACACTCTCGAATCTTCATCATAAGGTTATAAACAAGTTTAGATTATTTTTACTTTAGTTCCTGAACTTTTGTTTTTCCCCATTTTAGTCATTTTCACTCGTTTCTCCTTATTTCAGTTACATTCATCACTTTGTCCTGCAAAACACAAATTACATAGAATTAAACTATATTCCAACATATTAATCAACAATTTTTCATGTTTTGACAATGAAATAAGTGTGTAAAAACGCACTTATCAATGTCCTTGATCTTCCTCAACATATGAAAATTTTTAAGATGTTTAATATTGCAGGTCTTTATGAATATGTTTCAAACAATGATAAGCATTTGCATACTGATGATAATATAGGGCCGATTTGTTTTAAAATGAAAGGGAATTATGTGGATCAATGAGAAGAGAAAAAAATTTAAACTAATTTGAAAAGCGAAGGAATAAGAAAGATGTACGAAAACACGCATAACTTTCATTACAATTGTTGAATATTCGTCTATGAGTACAATTCAAATAAGTATTTCGGTATCAAGTTCCGGTGTTTAGAGGTCTGTTTTAGCGTTTTTCCATTTTTAGTTAATTTAAGGGTATTTTTGTCTTTTTACAAATTTTTAAGTTTTTATTGGATTTATCTATGAAATTCAATTTTCAATACTATTAGGATTTGTTTTGAATATATAAATATGGATTAAGGTTTAAAAACATTACATTCATTTCTCTTGACTAATAAGATATTTCAGTTTTCCCGTTAATAGGTAGATTCTAATATTTTTTATGTACGTTCAAGCAAATTTAAGTAACACATGCTCGTATGTTATGAACAATACACTTTTATTATCATTCACGTTTCGTCTTGCATCAAATGTTCTGGTTGATCCTCACCGCATTAGATGAAAACTTAACCAACATATAGTTGGGGCCGTCCTTTTATTAAATTTACTTCACTCGTTGACAAGAAACAAATTTAGGCCAATTGTATTAAATCAACATTAAATCAATTAAAATGAACAATTAGAAGGTTAATAAGTAAAATATGAAGTCCAAAGTGACTGCCATACATACACATTGGATGACACCGGGTGGATATTGGAATATGGAAATTACTGGGGAGCGATTCTGGACTCTCGGATACGATGCTGATTTGACTTGGGTACCAAAAGTATAGGATAATATTATTTAGTATCAGTGATGTTAGAGTATTAATTTATGTGACATTATGTGATATGTTTAATTAAAGATGAAATTATGTGATTCATTTAATAATAGTTTTTATTTAATGACATTTACTGCCACTTAAAATGATATTTTAATACTACTGATGCCAAATAACATTTCTCAAAATATAAGGAGATACTGTAATAAAATAATATTATCTAGCATCAGTGGTATTAGAGCACTAGTTTATGTGATTGCACTTTATACATTCAATTAAATGAGGAATTTATTTTTTAATGTCATATAATTACCACCAAAACTAGTGTTTAATATTAGTGGTGATGAATAACATTATTCATAAGATTAACATTTTAGTGGGATTAAAATTAGATTTTTAATAAACTTTAATAAAAGTTGATGAAATATATGATTGAAAAGTTGTGGATTTCATGAAATATATTGTTAAAATTAATTGTTGACTTTAACCTAAATTAAAATCTAGATTTTAATTATTACCAACTGGGGGTCAAGTGTTTTATTTATTTTTATAAAAGGGAGTTGCATTATAGGGTGGTTAGTACATAAGACACTATTTTGTATGTTGATCGAAAATTAATTGTCCACGAGCATAGAGAGGTTAACGCTATTTTCTGTTAGGTTGTAACGGTTGCTATTATATCAATTAGGGTATATCGTTTTGTCTTGATCATGGTGAAGACATTTGGAGTAGTGATACTAGTACACTTGATATATTTAGAAGCGTATTGAACATGGCCATTTTGTGTAAAAAAAACTCTTCAAATAATAACTTTGTTAGGGCGGATTAAACTTCATTTTGAACGCTTCATGATTTACCTTAAGCCATTATGGATTGATAGTTACTATAACATCTAGAATATTTGATGTATAAATGAGTGGAATCATATAAGGAAAAGCTGCTTGGCCCGGGATTGTATCCCAGGTCAAACCAAGGGCGCCATTGGGCAAAGGAGCACAACTCATCATATAATAGGGTCAAATGCATCGATACGATGGTTATAGAGAGTAAGCGAATTGGTATACGATTAGTTCACGTTCGAAATTTGTTGCTCGGTTCAAAGTGTAAAATAGTTTGTTTTAGTAACCTTTTAACTTCGTTAAGCATAACTGCATAAGATTGCTAAAAAATAAATTTATATCTTAAATTAACAAAGAATTTGAAATTTCAAACTACATTTACTCGTTCTTATCCTATAATAGTTAACATTGAACGTTATTATCAAATGATTTATAAGTGCTGTAAAAATAATATTTGAATATAAGTGAATGTTAGTTTAATTTAAAATTAATACCATGTAATATATGTGATAATGAATGTTAAATCATTTATTTAATTTTCAATTAAGTAAAACTAGATGTTAATTAGCATACATGGATGTGAATAATGAAATGCATTCTTAAATGTGAAACTCTAATTAATTTATAATTAGAATTAATAACACTGAAATACATAAATGAAGATAAATTTTAATTAATTGAGAACCAATAATAGAGAATTCATAATTAATGAAACCAGACAAGTGAAATGAATCTGTTAAATGTACTTGTACATTGATTGTAATTAAATGGTTAAATAAATTAAATATATATTGAAAAGTGAAAAGCAAAGTATTAATAAAATAACTAAATTATAGCAAGGTTAAAATCGTCAAAAAAGGATTCTCACTTGGTATGATATTTAATATATTACTAGGTGCAAGCAACGTGCAATGCACGTTTGCTTAGTTTATATTTAATAGTTTTATTTAAGAATTAATTTATTATTAATAAAGATGTAATTTTTTTGGTTAATTAAATAATTAATTATGTAATGTTTATGTAATTGATAAATAATTAAATAAAATGCTTCTCTCTATCATCTCCAACCCAAAATCTCAAACAGAAAACTCAAAGTTCATATTATGCACAATAATATTATACTATATTCTAAAAACAAATTACAAGAAAAAGATGCCCCCAAATGGAAATACATTTTGAATATCCAATAACATTTAACATCTATCAGGCAAACTTCAGTTAGCTTCGTATTCTTATTTTTGTGTCTACATGTCAAAAGAGTCACGATCATTATTTATTTCACGTGACTTACATTGAGGAAATACTTCTCTCTGAGTTTTTCACCTGCAAATACACATATGAAGTCAGTACAATTTGTCATAAAACTATAGTATACAGAGGGTATGTGGGATCGCGGGGTGTAATCTTCGTTCTCAATAAGCTCACATATTACATTGTGCTCGAGATGCATAATTGTGAGTGTTACAATTTGTTGACATCTAATCTCCATCATGTCATTGTTTTGTCCTGCACACTCCAATAGACAATACTCAGTACATCGAAAGTAAAAAATAACTGATTTGAGTCTGTCAAATCTATTGTCATAACTACGCTAAAACTCTGACATAATAGGGTGGAATTTGAAAAGCTTCGACAAAAATGATGAATATTAATGACATTTGGGATTAAGGCCTAATGAATGTTTAAATCTACGGTGAAAATATAAATGTGCAAACCATGTTTTTAAGTTTTCTTGTGTCACAAATCTAATTATAATTAGGTTAGGAGATAAGGTTAGGCAATGTGTATGACATTAGAAAGAAAAGAATTTAATGCAAAAAAATGATTTAATCTACTTAATTTGAAGAAAAATAATACTTATGAGTGGATTGAAGTTAATAGAAGAAAAAATCAAAAAAGATGTTAAGGTATCTATGTCGTGCATTAGAGGTTAAAGGGAAATTAGATTAGGGTTTTGTAGCAGTGGGCTTCCCGAATTAAAGCCATTAATTGCTTGTATTGGAAAGCTTAAAAGTTGTTAATAAAATTGAGGTCAAAGTCAACAATCAATTTTAACGAAACATTACGTAGAACCTACAATTACAAGCCAATATCCACTCGTTCACAATTCATTTCACGAAATTCACCACTCATTAAGATTTTTCGATCATGGAAGATTAAAGGGGTTTTTCGGTTTTTGGGAGTTGATGAGGCATGGACTTCTTGTGTAAATTTGATATGTTAAGGTCCTTGACTGCAATTTAAGGATTAGGGTTAAATTTTAAGTTTGAGCCCCTAAGGTTTTAAATAAATTCAAGTTGGAACTTAATGTTATGGGTTTTCCGTTAAAACAAGAAATTTCGTTAGTTTTTCCGTTAAACCAAGAAATTCCGTTTCATAGCCACTTTTTATATATAGAAAGATATATTTATTTAAAATAGTTTAGAAAAGTAAAATATAAATAAAAAGTTGGGCAAACTCCCCGCTCTGTCCACACCTTTTACAACATCATCAAAATGTCTATCCTGACAAGTAGGTAGTTTTAAAAAATTATCCGCAGAACAATAAAATACAAAAATAAAAAAAAATAAAAAAATAGAACATTTATCAAATGATTCATGAAAAATAATAAAAAATTACTTTAAAAACCACTCAAAATCAGTGTCTAAAAACTACTCGGTATTGATTTTTCTAACTTCTTATAAATAGTACCATTAGAAAATCATCAAAATTAATGAGAAAAAAATTGGCAAGTAGACCTAAAGCTTTAAATTAACTAATAAAATTGTCTCACGATCGATTTTGAAGGAGAAAAAACTATTAAAAATTAGTGCCAATGAATCTCAATTAATTTTCTTCATATATTTATGATACCATGGAATCCACCCACATACGCAATCCTATGTAGGTCAACTGAGAGAATCAAAGATAAACGAGAATTACGGCTTTCTGATGATGAAAGGGGAGAATATTTGATGTCAGTAATCGTTATTTGATTGTCCATTAATATGATGGGATTTGAGAAAGTACAATAGGGTACAATCAAGTACAGCTGCCATATTTGACTCTGTGAAATATTCCACCACAAAAATTTCATCAAAACCCGTCCAAACGTCGATAACAATTTTTAAAATGTTGAGAACGTTTTGAAATGTCAAGAATAACAACTATTAAACATAACTTGTTAACAAATGAAGTGTCAAATGTCAAGATAAGTTGGTCCAAATGTCGATAACAACTTTTAAAATGTTGAGAACGTCATGAAATGTCAAAGAAAAATTATCTTCTACCGAAAATTGTGGAAAGCCTAATCAACTGCAAATTTGAATGAGATTAAATTTTTGGAAATGAAATTATAATTTTCTTATCAATTGGAAGCATATAATTATTTTTTAGTGTTTAACGACTTTTTCACTCCATCTTCTTCATTTTTTCCCCAAAATTCTTGGTCAATGCATAATAGATAATTAAAAAAAATGAATCCATGAGGTATTAGTTAATATTAACGTAGTTTCTCATGGAAGCTACTTGTGTCTTCTCGAAATTCGTGACAAATTGAAAAAAAATTGCTTCATTTTTCATTGAGGGTATAATAGATAATTTGGTACCAAATTTGGCCATTTTTGCAAGAGTAATCAAAATTAGACATTTTTCAATTGACAAGCATGAAATTGGCCATTTTTGTAAATTCCCAAATATAAAATGATGCAAATCAATTAGAAGAAAAAAAATATAAATTAATTGAAAAAGAGAAGAAATAAAAAGAATTCGACAAAAACGTGCATAATTTTTAGCTCAGGTATCAAATTTATACGAGTGTGTACATTTCAAAAGCATTTTTTTTTATTTTGTACATTTTTATCGTATGACTTTTGACCAACATTGTCAAACTCCATCGTTTAGGGGCCTGTGTTGTTTTTTTTAGTTAGTTGAAGGGCATTTTCGTCATTTTAATAGTTTTTTGAGTTTTATTTAAATTTATCTATAGAATTAAAACTTTTTTTTTATTATTAAAATTTGTTTTAACTCTTTAAATATATGTTCAGGATTAATAATATTTCAAGATTTCGAGAGCATGAGGCAAACTTTATCAGGAACCCTTTGTAAATAGTTGAAAATAAAGTTACATACAACATTAATATTATGGCAGGTCCTCACCTATGTGGAGCATTAGACAAAAACTTTATGCAACATATCTTTAGGGACATCCCTGTTTGTGTTACTAGCTAAAAAGAAACAAATATAGGCCAATTTTATTTAATCAACATTAAATCAATTAAAATAAACTTCGTATGTGTGTGTGTGTTACTTTTCTTGAAATGATGAAATCTTGATTATTTTTAAGGTACAACACGACAAATGCATATTGCGGTTGTTTCAAAATTAAGGAAACAAAAATAAACCCAAGTCAACACTACTGTTACCTAACGTGTTACACGATAATATTATTTCTTTCTGATAAATCCATAATCTATTTGACTTTGTCAGTGTAATCACAAGATGATGTCCTATTCCTTAAAAGTAATTTTAAATTAACAAAAAAAATTGAAATTTCAAACTAGAGGAATAATTGGAGTGACAACTAAAAGCTTGTAAAATTTTTATCAAACTTTTGCTGGAATTTCGGCAAAGTGACGACAATGAACTTCTAATAAATAACGTCAAATGGATGTAAAGTTGAGGCAAGTGTTTAACATTTTGTCCTTAAATTGAATTTACCCCACAAACGTGCCTACGGTTTATGACTATCAACTCCCAAAATACAATGACTTCTTCTTATGTGAGTACCACTTCAACATACAAGAACAACAAACCAAAATTTGGTTTATGTACTCACTAATGCAAAAAAATAAAAAAAAATAAAAAAAAATGAAGAAAATTAGAATTTTATGCAATATATATACAAAATTTGGTTGAGATAGAGAAGATAATGTTATGCTATGATTTCATATCATTGGTGTGAAGAAAATGACGTATCAAGGGTTCTATTTATAGAGTATGAGGGATTGTGGACGAAGTGCGAACAGAAGCAACTCTTGCCGTCGCTAGCGTGTCGCTGACTTCTTGCTTGAGCAACATTGACACATTTTCATTAGAGCTTCTCCCATCAGCCTGTTGCTGGCCTCTCGCTCGAGCGACAGACGCGCAATAGGCGAGCAACATAGATAGTTATATTTCAACCCGTGTATCATCTTATCTATCCAACTTTGGACCACAACTTTTCATTCATTCGGAATTGATTTTGAGATTACAAATACACTACGATGATCTACTCAATGAGTAGAACAAGTTGGTCTATTTACATATATAATTTGTGAAAGTCTAAGATTGACTAACCAAGAAGGAGGTGAATTGGTTATAAAAAGAATTTTGTCAAAAACTCAAGTTTTAATATAATAAGCAAGCAAATAGTAGAAGACAACTAAACACAAATAAGAAAGTAAGTAGAACAATGTAATTTGCACAAAGTAAAATCGTTGAGTAAAAAGGATAGAAAGAGCAAACGATATAGTTATGGAGGTTTGATCTAATGCAATGATTTACGTCCCCCATTACCAAACTCTCCGACACGAGCAAAGCATTTTTAACTATATTAATTGACTTATAGTGCAATTCAACCCATTACAATGCTTTCGGTTACTTACAATCAAGGAGCACCAATCATTTTACAACGTTGAGCTTTTCGGGACATCAACATGACCTACAATTCAAAATGAGTTTACAAGTAAAATCTTCTCTTCTTAGTGAATAATGAATACAATGTTAAGTATAAGAAGAGAAGTAGGCAAATACTTTAATGGATAGTAATGAATGAAACTCAAGAGTTTGGTATGTAGATCTTTGATGTATAAAATGATTTTCAAGAATTAATTTTAATCAAAGATTTTTTAAGAGCAAAATGATTTGATAATAAATGATATGAGAGATCAATGTTAGCTCAATGAGTATCAAATTGAATGTTCAAAAGTTATTTTACAAATGGTAGGTGAGTTGGTATTTATAGCAATTGAAAAATGCCAAATTTTTTGTCAAACCGAACAATCATCTAGATGTCCGGTTCAGAACTGGACGACCCAAACTAGCCATTTGAACAACTCTGTCAAAACGGTCAAAAAAACTGACCGTTGCTGGCAAACTGGAAGTCCGGTTTGCCATTCGGACGTTCGGATGACCAGAGATGGTCTGAGTCGTTTTTCTTTTTGTTTTGTTTTCAATCAATAATGTTTTTACTTGATATTTCAAAGTAAGTTTGTTTTGATAGTTTTCAAAAAAATAGGTTGGAAAAATTTCCTTTTGAAAAATTTATGATTTGGCAGTTATCAACCTAAAGTTCATTACGTGAATCATTTAAAAAGTTTAATGAAGAAAAATCTATACATACGCTATCAAGAAAATATATGAATGTGCTCTAGATAGGAGTTATTTTGTTGCCCCGAAGAAGAACAAATTCACACAATAACAATATTTAAAAATAATATTGCATTGTCATTCTTGAAAAATTATAAGATTTGCACATATTATATTCTAGACGGATTCTATGTCAATGTTCTTAGTGAAACAAGACTCTTTAAACAAAATTCTACGGAAATATTGCATTAATACTCTTGAAAAAGTATGAACCTTATACATCTTAAATTTCTAAATAATACTTTGTTATTGCTTCCTAAATAAAAGTATGAGTTAATATTCTAAAAGAATATTGGATTGATATTCGTGAAAAATGTGATTCTATATACTATGTAAGAGTTGTGTTATTACTTCAGAATCAACGGTGCAGAAATTTGGAGAATTGGACAGTTGTTATCAAAATATTGATATTTTAACGTTTCATGATTCGATTTTCGTGGAATTTGGACACCATGTTTATAACCCATCTTCTTCGAATCTAATGATTATGATTAAAATCAAATAGTCCATTCGTGAGAAATATGTACACGAACAACAATCAAATTCTTTTAAATTAGTTGTTTAGTACAAGAATTGTTTATTGTCTCAATTACAAAGATTTTAGTATTACATTAAATAATTATTCTATTACACGCATTCACCTATCAATTTCAATTGATAAACTGACGCGTTTTCTTTAATTGATTGTTAGGTAAAGATACAATCATTACATTGTGCATATTCAATTTTTGTATCTGATTTGTATGTTATTATTGATCACAATATAAAATATATTATTTGTACATATTTAATGGATATGTTTAATTTGTTGTTGCTTTCAAAGAAAACACAACGTTTTACTATTCTAAAAGAATATTATTTGCTCCTAAAGAAGCACAACTTAATATGAAAAAAATTATGGGTATGTTTGAGCCCCATTTTTTTAAGAATTCATTTTGAAATAATAAATTGATGGAGAATGTATAATTGAAAAATAAGGAAATATTTTGCATTTGCATGTAATATTACTTTATTGAATAATATGTAATTGAAAAGAAAAGAGTGGAAAATGTGTTTTGAAAATAATGGGATCAAACAAGGGCTATGTTGATACTCATGTAGAAACACAACACAACCAGCCCCATTTTTTTAAGAATTCATTTTGGAATAATAAATTGATGGAGAATGTATAATTGAAAAATAAGGAAAAATTTTGAATTTGCGTGTAATATTACTTTATTGAATAATATGTGATTGAAAAAAAAAAAGAGTGGAAAATGTGTTTTGAACATAATGGGATCAAACAAGGGCAATGTTGATGCTCATGTAGAAACACAACACAACCACATATATAATCAAGAATACTATTTTGTTATTCCCGAAGAATATCAAACGAATATTTGATTTGATGTATTTTATGAAATTTTCATAAGAGTGAATATTATGTGATATGGATGGACAAATTTACTATTGCTAGTAATTTGTTTTCCACTAAATAAAGAGAAACATACAAAGTTTTTAGTAGTATTTCTTAATTGGTATACTATACTAATATAAGTACAATTAAAATAAATATTGTATTGAACCAGAAGTTCAATAACTATAATATTTTATTATTGGCATGTCCAGTTAGACCATCAATAGATCAATAATGATGCAAAACGAGAATTCAAGTGAATATTTAATGAAAATTCAGGAGATTCTTCAATCCAAAATTTTTATATATAATACTTGTTTTCTATATTATAAATTGGTCACTAACTATCACTAGCTAATGTTGGGATTAAATCCTTACAATCTTGAAAATAAATAGGGGTGATATATGGAGCCTGTCATCCTCTATGGTGACCATCTAGATATTATTTGTATCTAATAAATATAATACACATGATTGCAATGTGATTGCAACCTCAAGTTTGCAAAATTAGTGTTCAAATTTTAAATTATGAGTATAATTTTCTGATATAAAATCAAGACTATGTGTCTTGTTAATACTAGCAAGTCTAAATCTCAACTTTTCAATAAGTATAAGTTGGGATGACGATAAATGGTTTAACACTATTGTTTGTTAAACGTCTTTAATTAATTTCTCAATTGTTACTATTGATAACAAAGTACTTTCCATTTCTGTTTAGGAAATATTATTAGTATCATGTCAACATCAAAATTTCCCCCCAATATTTGGATTATGGCCAGAGTTTGATATTTTCATCTAATTATTTTGATAGTGTAATATATGTACAATTGATCTATCACAATGCATTGAGATTAAAAGTAAAGAATACTAAGAATAAATATATAGTTTGAACTCTTATGAAATATATCAAGCCCTAAGGGGTAATATATTATAACGTGGTCTGCTAATTCTCAATTTGATTAAATAATTTTCTTAGTATTAAGAGGGGAAATTGAGAAATTGAAAATAATATACATAATACATCATTATATTATCTAGATCTTTGTAAACATAATTCGAACCAGAAGTTTCAAAGATAATTCATTTAGATACATTCTCTATTTAAAGAGATCAACTATATCTCACACACCAGCTTAAAATGCTCCAACTCGAATTGATGTCTTGGAAAGACAAGTTGATAATATTATATCTGATATATCTAAGGCACGCCTGAAGCATGAATACGTTTGATTCTAAGTAAAACTCTTCAAAAGAAAATGGTCCTATTTAGGAAGCGTATATTTTTTTACATCCTGAGAAGACAAGTCGTTAATATTATATCTGATTTAAGGCATCTTTGAAGCGTGAATACGTGTGATTCTAAGTAAAAATCTTCAAAAGAAAATGATGCATATAAAGAAAATGGTCTTATTTAGGAAGCGTATATTTTTGGAGAACATATAAACATAACTAATTATAAAACATCAAAAGAGGTTCACGTACTAGAAATGTTAAAAGTGGAGATCTCTCATTAAGTTATGTTAATGTGGAAAAGAAATAGAACCGATAGGAAAAAGTTACAGACAACACTTTTGTACTTAGTGTACTACATATTATAAAAGACGAGATATCTAAATAAGTTCGTCACATCATATTGATAGAAGAAATGATTGACCAAATAAATGGATGCAATCCTAACAAAATTGAATTTACTAGAGAAACCTAAAGTTTATGGATCTACTTTCCAAGTCCTACACTCCAACTATCGTCTCTTCCGTTCTAGTTTCGTTTTTCAAGTCTATTTCTCAAGCGTCAAGCCTCAATGGTCAAGGTAATTTTCTGATTTCTCGAATGTTTTAAATAATTTTTTAATTCAATTATTTGTTGGCAACCATTCAAATGTCAACCAAAGTGTATAAATTCAGTGTACAAATGTCAAGATTCTTTTTATATATGCGTAGCCCACCCAATCAAAAAAATGATTTTTCCTTGTTCTTACCTCATCGATCGTAGCTTTCTGTACAAAGCCCGCTGTCGTGCACAACACTGCTCAACATTTGAGGATTGACGTAAATCGTTTTTTCGTTTTGATATATTTTTTTTCTGCAGTTTCAATAAATTATTTCATTGTATATTTCTTTAGGTTTTCCAAATTTATTTTATTTTGCTAAAGTTAATTTTTTGCAGTTTGGTCTGTAATTCTTATTCTTCCAGATTCACGTCATTAATTTTATTTTATATTTTTCCAAATGAATTATCATTTAAGTGTATTTTGTTTTTGTAGCAGTAAATTATTTAATAATATATTAACATAAAATTGCTCTATTTTACTGAATAATCAAATTCATTCAATAAAATATTATAAAATAATTTAAAAAAATTTAAAAATAAATGTGTTTTTCCATTTTGTTTTGAGAAGCATTTTTTTCAAAATAATAAATCAAAAGCATTTTTTGAATTTTTAAAATAGACAATTAATACCGAAAACTAAAAATCGAAATACAAATCAAATAAGATCTAAGTCTTTTTGAAAAATAAAAAATACAAAACTCTTAATTCAAATTATATAATAAGTTTTCTTGATCTCTAGTAGTTATTACAAGTCTTGTATTCTTCAAGTAAGTTCTTATTTTTAGATTATTGACGACATCTTGATCCCACTCATCAAGTGCAATCTGAACTTGGTGATAAAGAAGATTCAAAAGTTGCAAGAAAAAAAAAACTGTTGACCAAAGTTGGGAATTCAAAAAATTCATACGATGCCCCGTAGATATTATGCTTTTACACGTGATTTTTTTTTTAAAATTTTTTTTTTTTCATGTTCTTCGGGATTAAATATTCAATAAAATCTAGTTCAAATTCTATTAATGGTTGGTAGAAATACGATGACCCAAATCGTAAGAACTGTAAAGTAATTTTCTAAGTAAACTCTTCTACAAAAAGTATAAGGCACTGCTTGGTAGGGATTAAAATTCAATTAAAATTGGAAATATAATCATTATTGGGTTTCACTCGTCTAATAAAAGTCAACAATAATGGCTAATTTTTCAATTTTAATTTGATTTTAATTCCTACCGAACGAGCCCTAAATAAAAGTTCTATTAAACGGGCCCTTAGACTTGACTTGAATTGCTTTCCTTTTTTAATTTTTAATTTTTTTTCTTTGGGTACACGTGATCATCATGCTCATAGTTTTCTTACTGTTAAGCCACTTTCTTTATATCCAAAGACAGAGTACCTTAGTTGAAACAAAATTGTAAGTTCAAGTGGTTATTGGTGGAAGGGAAAATGTGTTTGGTGACCTAAGTGTTGTTCTAACCAAGACGCGGATTGAAAAGAATCAAAGAATATTTTGCTTCATGTTAGGATTCAAAAACAGATCAGCCACTATTAGTAAATCATCATAGCTAATCACACTTTAGTCGTTGAGGTTGAAGAAGTGTAAAACATTGTAACCCAATATATACGTTTTTCACCGCAGAAGTGTGACTTTATTAGGTTCGGTTTGATAGGGTACATTTTCCATGGAACTTTTGTAGTGTTTGATAAGTAAAATTTTCCCAGAAAAATGTTTTCCAACGTTCCAAATTTTTGATGTTTTGGTGAGTAAATATTTTCCAGATTTTTTTTTTTTCAATTGAAAAAAATTCTAGACATAATGGTAAAAATTTTTTTTCACTTTATTGACAATTTCCATACAAAACAAAATCAAACGAATGGTATTCGATATGATTTTTTTTTTTTCAAATTTTTTTGACAATTGGAACAAATTCTAGACTTAATGATAAAAAAAAAATTTATCATTTTAATAGACAATTTCCATAAAAAATGAAGCAAAACGGTCACCAAACTTTCAACATTTTCCATGAAAATTATATCAATCAAACACAATTAACTACAATTTTCAGTAAAATAATTTCTAGGCAAATCAATTCCCTGTAAAACATTTTCTTTCCATTCATTTTCCACATTTGCAATCAAATAGACCCTTATGTTTTTGAAGGGCGAATAATGTTACTGAAACAGGGTTTAAAAACATGAACTTTATGGATAGTTTTTTTCTAATTGTCCAATGATATTGCAACACGTGTTTCCCTATTTTTAAATCCCCGTCAATGACTCTGTTTGTGTAGCATAACTCTTAAAAGGCCTCCACAGGACGAGATGACAAAAAACCCGCTTCTTCAATTGAGTCACCGTGCAGAATGCGCAATCCCTTATTTAAAAAAATAATGTCGTCTAACTAGTGTTGCTGAATAATATTACTTAATGAGGTTAGTATAATATAGAAGTTTAAACTGAATGTTGTATTTATTGTGGTGTTGAGCTATTATTGGTTAGCTGAAAATATTCCATATTTGGTTGTATTAAACATCAGTGATGCTCGATATTATAAGGTTTATTATAATGAGTTTAGTATAATATAGATGTTTTACACTGGAAACAAAAAAATTACAGATTCCCCCTTTTACCCCTCCCCTCAACTGCAAGGCTGCAATGTCTAAACCAGGATTTGAAAAGAAAAATCTCAGGTTACACAGCTTTCCAAGACTCGAGAGTAGGAAAGCTGAAAAAGGAGTCAAATTCAAATTCAAAGCCACCAGCACCGGACGGAGACGGGGGAACATTGGCCGCCGGTAGCTCAACAGGCTGAAATGAAGTGGACCCCATTTGGTCCAACATAAAAGCTGAGGTATCAAGGGTTGGCAAGCATCCACCATCCTGCATGTCATTCATAGCTCTTTGCGGCTGCGGTTTCAGCCCTTGCGCCGATGGATTCAAATCTCCGAGTCTCAACCCCGTCACCTGCTGCACCATCTGCCTGAAATTCACCGCATCCGCCGTGATAAACGTTGTCGCCGCCGCCCGCTTTGAGGCACGCGACTTCTTCTTTGTGATCTTCCCAACTGGCGCCTCAAAACGGCGCTTCGCAACCGGAACTCCTCTTCCTAAACCTTCAGCCGCCGTGGGTGTCTTCGCCGTCGTTAATACCGGACTAACCAAAAAAGATTCAAATATGCCCGTTGAAAAATCATGACTAGAGTTATCATCAATTGCTGGATTTGTGAACGATTTCTGCAAAGCTTTTGTTAGTGCTTCTGTTTCTGTACTAGAAAAGATATCGCAATACCAAGAATCGGAAATTGTTGGACGGAACGGCGCCCATGATGGTTCCATCGCCATTTTTGAAACTTCCCTTGTATTTCTTCCAAAACCAAAAACGAATCAACAAATAGAACCCAATTTATTTGTGAAGAAAAGAGATAATTAGTTCATGAAACGATGGAAAATAGCTTCAGGGGTGGGAGATTACGGAAACTGAGAGTCTTTGGTGGGAGAGGATGAATGAATGATAAGAGTGAGGAGGATGGGCAGGGTGAGAGCTAAATAAATAGAGCGGTGGCGGGTAAGGAAGAAGGAGCCGCGTAGCAGTCACTGTGGACACGTGGCAATTAAAAATAAAAAATAAAAAAACCATGGCTTAATTGTGGGGGGGGGGGGGGGGGGGGGGGTTGGAAATCAAAGTAAACTCATTTTGATATCCATTAAAATTTTCGTTTTCATTATTCTATTCATTTTCAACTACATATTTTTTAATAAAATAATATTTTCAATAATATTTTCTTATTTTTCAATCATATATTCTTCATTATTTTATTATTTCAAAATACATTCTTCCAAAATAACGTAGGTTAAACACACCATAAGTTAAGTTCTGTTTGGCATTTATTAAAATTATAATTAATTTTTTTCTCTTTTCTTATTATACGTAAATTTAAAAATTTTCATTCTTTATTAACAGCATATTATTAAAAAAATTATTATTCGAAAAAATATATATTTTTTAATTCTCATTATAATTACGAACAACCAAGATGCTGGGTGTACAGAAATAAACATACAGAAATGCAACATAAAAGAAACACAAGTTGGATCATTTTATTTTATTTTTTTTTGAAATTTTTTTACTCACATGGAACACTCACCCATTTCATCCATGTGAGTGTCATGGCACTTTTCTGTACAAATGGTACAATTGAATTTTTTAAGTTGCCGTACTGATAATTTAACTATCCGTACAGCACAGTACTGTTCTGTGCTTTGCTTTTACGGTCAAGCAGAGTCACGGCTCCTATTTGCGTTGACTTTCTCCAGACGATGCCAGTTTTTGTTATTGAATTTTAGGTGAGAGAAGAATACTTAGTCAAAATTCGAGAAATTTGAGGTTTCTTTAATGTCTAACCACTTATTAGTTATTAAAGAATTCATACTTTTTTTAGAAAGCCAATTGAGTTATTAAAGAATTCATACTTAGAACAAAGAGTTGTAAAAAAGTATCGCCCATTTTCTACTAAAATTCATCTTCTTAAAACTCGTTTTCAAGCACACATTTTCTACTAAAATAATGTTACACATAAATTCAAATTTTTTCTTTACTTTTTAACCAAAGCAAGCCGTTCGGCTCGCCCAATTTTTTTTTAAAGGTAAGATAAGCTTTTTAGAAGGAAGAAAAATAAAATTTTTTTGGACGAGCCGGCTCGTGGCTTGCCAAAAACGAGCCGAGTAGGCTCAGCTCGGGCTTGTCTAAAACGAGCCTAGCCGACGAGCCAACTTGACTCGTTTGCCACCTCTAAAACACCCTCTCAAAAATTACTATTCCATAACATATTTTCCTCCAAAATCTCATTTTAATGGAGTTAAAACATGAGATCATATCAAGACACTTAACTTGAAAGATGTAAGAATATGTTTGAACCTAATTTTTTGGGAGAATAAAGAACGTGTGACTAAAAAAATTGTGTTTATGTATAAAATAATTGTATTGAAAGAATGGCTGATTCGAAATAAATTTGTGAAAAATGAGTTTTAGAAAAATAGATAGTTGAGTTTATGTATAAAAAATTGACTACAAAAGAGATCTTTTTTTTTTTTAATAGATAGTTGACTGTTTCAAAGTTTGCTATGTGCTTCGTAAACTTTTTACTATACACATACAAAATAGCCATTACCTTTTGAAAAATGTGCGTCCTTCAATATTACACTTTTTACTATTAATTATTTGAAACTTTGGATCAGTGAACCTGCAAAGTTTATCAATTTTAATATCACACGTGACAATAGGGAAAAAAATAACATTGATTATGTTGCATTGTATCGTCTTAGGGCTAAAACTGATGTTGAGTTACTGAATCATTCTCTATAGGAAAGGTGTGGCTAAGGTACCGAGATAAAAAATAAATAAGGTCGGCATCATTTGGTACAGAAATAATCTATGATTTGGTTTGTTTTAAGCTTTCTTTTTAGAAGTTTTGATATGAAAAGAGCGTAATTGGCGTTTATTTGGAATGTGGACCTTCATCACACATGAAGTGTGATGGATGCTCTTGTGTTTTTATTTTAACTTCTATGCATCTGATGTATCTGTGAACTTAATTTCACCTACAATAGAACAAATCAATGTAATTAGTAAGAATCAAGAAAACTAATTATAGGAAATCAAAGAATTGAAGAAGATGAAGTTAAAAATTAAATCAATGTTTCCCCTTTTCTTTAGGCTCAGAAAACATGATCCACCACCACAAAGGCAACACCAAACTTTGGAGAAGCACAAAGGTCACACCAGGCACGAAGGACAGAGGCAGATTTGCACAATGCAGGAGAGGTTTAGCACTAAGCAAGGAAACTCGGTTACTGCTTCTTTCTTAAGGCACTAAGCAAGAATGTCTTTTTGGTGCATATTGACCGAGGTCGAGAGGTCTCAATTTATAGGTGAGGGGTGGAACTGATTTCCCAGAATTCTCTCCAAGGACAGGCAACACGAGAACAAGAATTGGTTGCCAAAAGGATAATGATAGAGTTCTATGAATTTGAAAGAGGAAGAGAGAGGTGAAGACCTTATCACTTTATCTCCACTTAGTTGGGTATTGAGCATCTAGCCCAATGAGCTGATTCCTCTAAATACCCAACAAGGTTTGGACTACAAACGTTTGTGGTGTGGATTTCAACATTTTTCAATCCCGGGCTTATAGCTTATGAAGTTAAACGGGCTACTGTTTTTCATCATCGCCTAGGAGTTATTTAGGCATCACAAAAATACTCAACAACCTCCACCTCGATGCCAAACAACCTGCAAGCCAGATAAGATAACAAATAGCTTAAGGAAAGAGACTTACAAGTTTGTACCGATGTTTAGAAGATCAAGGCAACTTCTAAACTTTACCAATGTGAGCACTTTATTTCCCATGTCAGCAGGATTATATTCTAAAAGGACTTTCACAAGTTTTACCAGTTCTTGAGAAACCATATCTCTAATGAACTTCAATCTAACATTTATATGTTTAGTACGTTTATGAAAGACATGATTTTTGCATAGGTGAATAGCAGATTGACTCTCATAATATATTGTCACATTGTTATTAAAAACACCAAGTTCATTTAATACACCTTTAAACCACAAACATTCTTTAAAGACTTCAATAGCAGCAATATATTCAGATTCAGTAGTAGATAAAGCAACAACATGTTGAAGTTGTGATTTCCAACTAACACATGAATTACACAAAGTAAACACATAGGAAGATGTAGATTTCCTATTATCTCTATCACCGGCATAATTAACATCAGTAAAGCCTTTCAATTTTATTCCTTCAGTACTAAACTTATATATTAAACCAACATTGCATGTTCCTTTTAAATATCTAAACAACCATTTTAAAGCTTCCCAATATTTGGGACCAGGATTGGACATATAACTGCTAAGTGTGCTAACAGCATAAGTTAAATCAGGTCTAGTACACACCATAAGATACATAACAAAACCAATGACGTTTGAATATGGAATCTTTTTCATATATTCCTCCCCTTCTTCATCAGCAGGTGATTGTTTTTTAGATAATACAAATTGATTTTCCAAAGGCAATGTAACAGATTTGCATTCATTCATGCCAAACTTTTTCAGAATTTTCATGATATATGGAGTCTGATGCAAAAACAAAAAAGAATTAGATATATCTCTTTGAATTTCCATGCCTAAGATTCTTTTAGCATTTCCTAGGTCTTTTATATCAAATTCGTTATTCAAAATAGTCTTAATATCATTTAATAGTTTCAGGTTGGGACCAATCAAAAGCATATCATCCACGTATAGCAACATAAATACACAGTTATTATCACCTTGATAGTATAAGCAATGATCAAATTCACTCCTTTTAAAACCAATAGTTTGAACAAACGAATCAAAATGTTTGTACCATTGTCTAGGAGATTGTTTTAGCCCATACAAATAACATTTAAGAAAACACACATGATCAAGTTTTTGTTTATTCTCAAAACCTTTAGGTTGATCCATAAAAATCTTTTTATCAAGTTCACCATGCAAAAAAGCAGTTTTAACATCAAGTTGTTCGAGTTCCCAATTAAAATGCGCAACTAATGCAAGCATAGTCCTAATAGTGGTGTACTTAACAATTGAAGAAAAGATTTCATTATAATCTACTCCTTCTTTTTGTGTGTAACCTTTGGCCATAAGTCTAGCCTTAAACCTTAAAGTCTCACCTTTGGTGATTCCCTCCTTAATTCTAAAAACTCATTTACACCCAACAATTGACTTATCTTTTGGTCTTGGGACTAACTCTCATGTTTGATTTTTATCGAGGGAATTAATTTCTTCTTTCATCGCTTTCACCCAATCCTCAGATTGTTCACTCCTCAATGCTTCTTCATACATGTTTGGTTCCCTATCAACTAGTTCTTCATAACTAGCATAAGCAAGTTCAAAGTCAAATTCTAACCTCTGAGGCATCCTATATGTTCTCCTAACTTTGTCTCTTGCTAACTGGTAATTAGACAAAGGATTTTGCTCTTCTTGATATTTCTCTATAACCTCATCTCCCTCAACATTTTCATTATGACTCTCTTCTAATTCAGGATTTTGATGCTCCACCTCAATTGAGGTGGTAGGGGTTTGAACACTTAAATCTACTCGGGATTCGTCAATAGTGTTTTCTTGCTGTTTTTTTTCTCAAAGTGTCATTATCTGATTTTAGACACAGCATATCAGACTCATTAAATGTAACATCACGACTTACGATAATCTTAACTCCAGGTTGACTTCTATCCCAAAGCCTATACCCTTTAACTCCCTCAGGGTATCATAAGAAAACACATTTCCTAACTCTAGGTTCTAATTTTCCCTCATTTTGATGAGAGAAAGCAGCACAACCAAAAGTTTTTAACATAGTATAGTCAGCACATTTACCATACCATTTTTCATGCGGAGTATCACCATTTAATGCAGTAGAAGGTGTCAAGTTAATCAGATAACACACAGTCATAATAGCTTCACCCCAAAAAGAAGATTTATGAATACCAGAACTCAACATCATACATCTAACTTTCTCAAGTAAAGTACGATTCATACGTTCAGCCACCCCGTTTTGTTAAGGTGTATAAGGAACAGTTTTATGTCTAGTAATTCCATATTTTTCACACATATCATCAAAATCATTATTACAGAATTCAAGGCCATTATTAGTCCTTAGATATTTTATCTTCTTGCCAGTTTGAGTTTCAACTTGCAATTTCCATATTTTGAAAATTTTGAAGGTTTTAGTTTTATCCTTTAACTAATAAACCCACACCCTACATGAATAATCATCAATTATGGATATGAAATATCTATTACCACCCATTGTAGGGTTAGTGGTAGGCCCCCATAAATCAGTATGAATATATTCCAAAACTTGAGTAGTTTTGTACACCCCAGATGAGAAAGATAACTTATGATGTTTACCAATCACACAGTGATCACAAAAAGGCATATTAGACACACAGTCTTTTTCGAATACACCTTTATCATTTAGCAGTTTAAGTCATTTAATACTTATGTGAGCTAATCTATTGTGCCACTCGTGTGTGTCATCCGTGTTGGTCAAATTTATAGAGGAAGATGCACTTTTAATAATCTCAGCATTAGCCACATAAATACCGTTTCTTTTAGTACCTTTAAATGTGACAAGAGCACCCTTAATCATTTTTAACATGTTTCCAATTTTACCGGTAAAACCATCGGTTTCTAATGCTCCTACCGAAATAAGATTCCTAGTCATTTCAGGAATATATCTGACTCCATGTAACTTAAACACATAACCAGTGTCAAATTTTAACGTGATATCACGAATTCCAACAATTTTATATGCATCATTATTGCATAAAATAGCATGACCACTTTCAGACTCTTGCAAATTTTCAAACCAAGCTTTATGTGATGAAACATGGAATGATGCACCAGAATCAAGTATCCATTCATGCAAGTGTGATTTCACAGTCAAATTTATTTCAGTAGGTTCAGAATTCAATAACACATAAACTTCACAACATTCATCAGAAGAAGTTATAACATTTGCCTCATCGTAAACCCTTTCCTTTTGTTTGTTTTTCTCAGCATAATAGTTTTTAATGAAATATCTAGTTTTACCGCACCCATAGTATTTTCTACCTTTAACTTTACCTTTTGACCTAGACAAACTTCTAGTTTTCTTTTTATTACTTGATGCGTATCTATTCTTGTTATCATGAGTTCTAGACTGAGACCTTCCTCTCATCATATGAACCTCACCATTTTTTCTCTCGACTCTTTCGGCTCGTATTTCCATATCTTTGCTTCTTAACGAGTCTATGACAATTTCAGGTGTTAAAGTATCTCTTCCGTATTTAATAGCATTTTTAACTTCTCTATAAGTGTCAGGGATAACATTTAACAAAATGATAGCCTTATATTCTTCAGATACTTTTCACCACAGTTAGTGATATCTTGCACGAGTTTATTGAAAACATCCAAATTGTCATCCATATCTTTTGGAGAGTCGATTTTGAAGCTAAAGAAGCTTTCAAGTAGAAAAAGTTTGTTTGGAGTGGACTTAGACACATAAAGTTCCTTCAATTTTTCCAAAGTTCTTGAGCTGATTTTAATTTACCAACTTTTCTTAATACAACATCAGACAAATGTAAAATGATAGAAGTATAAGCCAATTAATCCGAATTCTTTTTTTCGTCAGCAGTTAAATTTGCAGAAAACGAACCATCAATAGCTTTAGAGACTTTTTGTTGAACAAGAATACTTTTCATTTTTTGTTGCCAAATTGAAAAATCTCATTTACCATTAAAGACACCCAACTCAAAGTGATGTGTTGACATCTTACCAAAAAATGCAAAGACACAAAAGGTATGTAAAAGTCATAGGTCACACCGATTACACAGAGTAACAAGATTCCTATGGTTTCACAATTATACGCTATTCTAGAAACCCAGGATTCCGTGAGAATCGTGTTCTCAGGTCAAGGGAAGAAACTAGAATAGGAGTCCGGGTACAAGTCTATGATAATACGATATTAAATAACAACGTTCAACAAATAAAGCCAAAGATAATAAGTAATTTCACTTAAAAATTAAGTAATGGCACATATTCCTAGGTTCTAGCAGCAAGCAATGGTTACCAAGCAATGACAACCCCGAATCCTAATGATCACCCTACACAATGATCTGCTAGTGCGATAATGTAAAGGTTTCAGCAAATTTACCAGAGTGGACCACTTCTGAAGTCCGTAAATAGGAGAGATGCAAATTTACTGCTTTAGGACCGCAATCTTGGCCTAAAGTAATTCAGTAAATATATAGCAGTTTGCAACATTCGACCCACCAAGGGCAAAATCATCCAAAATTTTTTGTAAAACCTGAAACACTAAAATAACAATATTAGTACATTCAGGAATTAAAAATGAGCAAACTGCACGGAAAAAAAATTTTGCCGGAAACCGGCTACCCGCCGCCTTAGCCGGAGTTGCGCCGTCGCCGGAGATCACCCGCTCCACCACTAGGTGTGCCCCAGCATGTAGAGTATGGGTCTGGTCTCGGTTTTCCATCCGGTCACTAGTTTGGCTGGAATCGACGAAAGAAGGTTCGATTTTGAAAAAAAAAATTCCCTGTTCTTCTTCCAGTTTTTGCTTCAGCTTCCAGAATATGCTTCAACTTTGTTTTTGCTTCAGTTTTTGATTCCTAACCTTGCTCTGATACCAATTGTGAACTTAATTCCACCTACAATAGAACAAATCAATGTAATTAGTAAGAATCAAGAAAACTAATTATAGGAAATCAAAGAATTGAAGAAGAAGAAGTTAAAAATTAAATCAATGTTTCTCCTTTTCTTTAGGCTCAGAAAACTTGATCCACCACCACAAAGGCAACACCAAACTTTGGAGAAGTACAAAGGTCACACTAAGCACGAAGGACAAAGGCAGATTTGCACAATGCAGGAGAGGTTTAGCACTAAGCAAGAAACCCGATTACTGCTTCTTTCTTAATGCACTAAGCAAGAATGGCTTTTGGTGTATATTGACTGAGGTCAAGAGGTCTCAATTTATAGGTGAGGAGTGGAACTGATTTCCCAGAATTCTCTCCAAGGATAGGCATCACGAGAACAAGAATTGGTTGCCAAAAGGATAATGATAGAGTTCTATGAATTTGAAAGAAGAAGAGAGAGGTAAATACCTTATCACTTTATCTCCAATTAGTTGGGTATTGAGCATCTAGCCCAATGGGATGATTTCCTCTAAATACCCAACAAGGTTTGGGCTACAAATGTTTGTGGTGTGGATTTCAACATTTGTCAATCCCGGGCTTATAGCATATGAAATTAAACGGGCCACTATTTTTCATCATCGCCTAGGGGTTATTTGGGCATCACAAAAGTACCCAACAGTATCCTTTATAAGGATTATTTATAAATGTACACCGGATCCCAAATGAAACTTAGGCCACAATGTAGTCGGTCCTTTTTGGTTGGATTTTTATAAGCAATGTATGGCTTGAATCTTGAGTTTCCTAAATCTTCACCACCTTTTCTTTGATTTTTTTTTCTTTGTTGTGCTCCAATTGTTCTCCAAATTACCAAGAAAAGGTAAAAGAAAAGAAAAGAAAATTGAAGGTGAAATAACGAGATTCAACCCAAACTACACCTGGGGGGTGAATATGTGATAATGCAAAATTAAAATCTTAATAATTAATTAGCAACAAGTCATTGTTAATTATATCTAGTTGGTTAATCATACAATTCAATTATTCATATGTTGAAATACCGCAATTATGAAAGCAATAAACAAACACGAGAAATGATAATGGAGAAACCCTAGTTGGGTAAAAATTTTGGGCACTTTACCAGTCAACAATCCATTATAAACGAATTAGAACTTACAGTCCGCCAGACTTGACTACCACTAGTACTTTTTGACATCTTGACTGCAATTTCCACAACTTTCCTGGATTTCGTGCTCCTGCACCAACTCCCAACTGTAATTTTCAAAGCTCTTCTGGATTGTGCAATCCTGCAGCAACTCTCGACTTTATGAATTCATCTATCTCCTGTGGATCAACGAAGAACTCCACATTCTTCAACAACTAGAACTCTAGTCACATTCCTTTGATCTTTAAAACTCTGACAGATATGTAGGAAGTACTAGTTTGGTATTTAGATTGTGGATTTGATGTTTTCACTGCTAAAAACCAATCACAGAATGAAGGTTGAAAGCTAATTTAATGAAGATGATATGAAGAGAATGTGTTTTTCACAATTATCAACCTTATAATTTACGTTTGGATGTGTTTGGTATTTAAAGTTTAGATTTTGGGGTTGAATATACCGGACAAAAGTCTTAAAAATGCGAATTAAAGTTTTTCGGATAATCCAGTTGCTCGAACGAAAGTTGGGCGACATGCGAGCGATAGTGTGTCGCTCAAGCGAAGTCTTGGTGACAAGCAAGCGACACGGTTTCAATTTCTGACGCTCGAGCCAAGTCATGGCGATACTCGAGCGAAATTTTGGCACCGTTTTCCCCTCTTTTTCATTCTCGAACCCTAGACCTAATACAACTTAATTTCTAATATTAACAACTAACTCCTTGACTTTTACAACATATTAATTTTAGTTCATTTTGTTCACAAACTTGCCAATTACATTAAATACCTAATAGAATGAAAAAGAAGGAAAGAAAATGAAAAGAGAAATGAAGGCAGAAAACTCCCAGAAGCTGCCCCCGTTTTCAATTAAAACCTATCCCGTAAATTGCAACAAAAGCCTCTGATTTTGGAAAAAACAGGCAAGACGGTCCCAGCCTTGTAAAGCCAAAATTCTTTTCCATTTTTGCAGCTCAAGTCCTATAATATTTAAACGTCATGTCCCTCAACTTTAATCTTCTGCAATTTGTTCCTCAGATTTTGACATTTCTTTGTTACGGCTTCATAAATTAAATATCATATCCTCCAATTTTCTGCCCTTGTGCAATTTGGTCTCCGACTTCATATTTTTGTTATGACTACAATCATTTTCTCTTCCTTTTTGCTTGTTCTCTTCAATTGGTGATTATTTACCCCACAAAAGCAAAGATTATCTTATTGTAAATAGAAATTCATTCGTTTTTATCAATATTCAACTTATTAAGGTATTAAATAAGTGTGCAAAAACACACTTATCAACACTCCAAACATAAGCACTTGCTCGTTCCAAGTAATATTATCGACAACACAATCAAGCACACGTGATAATGATCAACAATAGATGGTTTGTCAAAAATATCCAAGAGTAAAAATTGTATAATTAATTTTCAAATATGCTCCAAATAATGCTAGCAAAAATAATTAAAACTTATCCAATATTCGATCCATGTATATGTGTGCATAATCACTTTCCCGCTCGTGAAATTCACATTCCTATATAAATGTTTTTCCCGAGGTGTAAATCTAAGGTTGCTCTAAATCACTAATTTCTTTTAACTCTCTAATTTCGTTGGGTTTAACCGGCAATCTCAACATCTAGACTTGTGATGATTATCCACTAATGAGTGCTTGTACATTTGAGCTTGTACTAAATAATTCAAACACACTATTTCTCTAAATTCAAACATCAAATACAAATGTACAATATTGATTTATTTATTTTTTTGAATTGAAGCTCATTATTGACCTTATATCCTTAAGTTTTCTTCTAAACCCGTGTAGCGAGTTTTATGTCGATAACTCTCCAATTTTTTAGATCAAAGGGTACAGGGTTTCGAGATATTCCTACGAACTTAATAACTTGAGTAAAAAAGGACACATAGTGACACAAGAATTCAACAAGTGCGATGTTCTATTTTAAGTGCTATAAAACTATATGGGGCTTAAATCCCCACCATATAGTCATTATATAGCTTATATTTAGCAAGAGATACTTCATACAATTTTTTTTTTCAATATGCATGGAATGTACACTTCAAGATAATATCCTTCACCGGCTTGATCACCCCTAAACTTATCTTGTAATGTAGTTAAGCGATAAAGAATGCAGGTTGATATAAATTTTCAAACAACTCACAGCCTAGTTCTACAAATTCAAAACTTTCTCCATCAATGAAACAAAAATTATTATCTATCATGATTATTATATTAAAGTGATTTGGAATCTCACATGGACAAGCAAAATCTTTGAATAAAAAAAAAAAAGGCACATATATCATATCTGGTCACATATAGCTCATAAGTTAAACAATTTTAAACATCAAAAAATGCTAAGCTGATAATGCTTATCTAACATGTCAAAATAAAATCACAACAATTTAAGCACACTCACCCATAAACTTAAATCACACGTTATCCTTAACGTGTAAAGAAGAAGATTAAAGAAAAAAGGGGATAACGAAACTTCTGTGGTTGTATACTATGCAGAGGTACCAATGCTTGAATTGAACTTGTGATACTTTTGATAAACATGGGCTAGTGACCTTCTTATACACTAATTTACCCCCAAAGTTGGCTTGAAACCATGGATAAATGGGACTTCAAAAGTTACCTACAAAAACAATGATAAATAATCAAATAAAAACAAGAAAACGCATAAAAGTAAATAAAAGATTAAAAGTTAGAAAATTGGATTGTCTTCCAACAATATTTTTTTATAGTCTTTAGATTGATTTTAACAATTGAATCATGGGCATCTGAAGAAGACTTTAGTTCTTCTTTTGGCTTTGCTCCACCGTTCATTGTTCTCCAAAACTCAATATTGCCCATTTTAATATAAGATGACTTGTCCATTCATTCGATTCAACTTCAACTACGTAGATTTCTACCTACTTATTGTACTATCACAAAATTGATTTTTGGACAATCAATCAAGTCAGAAGACTCATCCTCATCAATTGCTACATTTTCATTCAATTCATTTGTGATTAAATTGTCATTCTCCTTGAGCTCTTCCACAATAGTTGATATCTCTCCAAATTGAATGACTAGTCAACAATCGAACTCCGTGGGCAATGCCAAGTCTTTCATATAAGTTTGTTCAAGTGGATTATATCCTCACTTTTGAAATTTATCCCAATACATGAAATCTCCCATAATCATGTCATCTTCATCCAACTTTACAAGTTTATGTTAATATTTTGCAAGTAACTTCTCATTCAATGGAGAGGACTATCTTCCACAAACATGATGTCTTCATCCCAATTGTCAAGTAAATAATCTCCTGTGAGAACATAACTTTCATTAGAATTATCAAGTGCTTGTTTTCGACACCTTAAGTATTGTCTAAACCAAAGAAGTTTTGACATAAATACATCTGTGCACATAGGCGGACGCAAAATTTAACATTGGGGGGGGGGGGGGGGGGGTAGGAGCGGTGGGACAATCGAACTTGTAAAGAAGTTGGGAGAAATTTTACAATAAAAAATTTACGTCAAAAAAAAATCATACCCTATGTAATTTTACAATCGAAAATTTACATGGGATATCATTTTTTTGGATGTAAAATTTCGAAAATTTTCTAATAAAATGATGAAAATTACATTGAGAAATTTGTATCGAAAAAATAATAAATGTTAATGAAATAATTGGATTTTTTTAAATGCGAGTTATACATCTTTTTAAAGACTCACGTTTAACGCATTTTTAACTATTTTTGATATATGTTTGAGCTATTTGATATGCCCATAATGTAGTTCTTGAAATAAATTTCGAAATGATATAAGCAATTTGTAGATTTGATTAGCTAACGATTGTCAGGGAATTTTTTAAATTAGTATATTATTGGAAATCAAATTTATTTGATTGTCCATGTTTAGTGGAGATTAAAATCAAAATTTTAGTAAATTTTGATAAAAATTAAACAGTTATGAATTCCATGAAATACGTTATTAAAATTAATTGTTAACTTTAATTTAGATTAAAATTAAAATTTATTTAACTTTAACAGTCATGAATTCCATTATACATATATATAAAACTCAAAAGTTGGGGGGGGGGGGTGTTACCTGCCCCCATGACCCCCTGGATCCGCCCATGTCTGTGCATGAATATAAACATTGTCCAATACAATGCATCATGTAACAAATTTCACATCCTGAATCTCCTCCACACATATATCCATAATCCATGTAGAGATTAGTTATTGCACAAATTTTGTTACTTTTCCACCATTAGAATCATGCAAATATAACTGAAACGTACATAGAAAGTTTACCAAATACAATGGAGATTAAAATTGTGGGGGTTAGCCAAAATATACAAAATAAAAGCAAATAATAAAAAATTATTAAAATTAAAATTAACTAAAGTGGCAATCAAAGTAAAAATATTCACCGGCAATGTCGCTAAAAAGTGCAAATCGCAAGTGCATGGGTCGTGTTCAAGTAATAAAGTAGACTTTTTGAGTTTGAGTTAGCGATCTCTCAAAGAATGTTTACTTCAAATTACACAATTTTATTTAATTCAATTTTAACAATAAAAACAAACACACAATAAAGATTTTGATTTTGAAAATAAAAAAAATCAACTAAAACTTTACAAAATAAAAGAACATAAAATTAACTTGGGAATTTTGAAGGAAAAAGTGGTTGAGATTCATGATTTCACTTAATCGTCGCTTAATTAATTCTCCTACGATGTTAGACTTGATTTTCCAATTTTAGTTAATTACTTCTCTCGAATAAAATTAACTCGAATTAATTTGTTTAACCTACCATATTTATATATTGATTAAAACCCAACTAATAATATTCTCTTTTGTGAAAATAGCTCAATGGACCACCTAAGATTAGGGATATATCTTTATACCCTACAAGAAGGCATGGCATTTACTATTTGGGCTAAATAAATGAATAGTATGAAAATCAACGGTAAATACACATGAAAATAAGTATTTTAACATTAAAGAGCAAATATTGAAATCAATTAAAGTTAGGTCAAACTATAAACATAAATCCCTAACACTAGAAATTAGTCCATATTACATATATGATTACAAAAGAGAATATTTGTTCAATAAATCACAAATGATAGAAAATAATAAAATAAATACAAGATTGAAAATAACTTGTTGGTTGGATATTTTTAAGCAATGTATGGCTTGAATATTGAGTTCTACAAATCTTGTCAACCTTTTTTTTTTTTTCGTTTTTTTGGTGTGCTCTAATTATTGACCAAATTACCAAGAAAATGTAAAGGAAAGAAAGAAAAGAAAAAGAAAAAGGAAGGCAGAACACTCCCAGAAGTTGTCCCCGTTTTTTTCTTTAAAACCCTACCCATAAATTGCAGAAAAAGCCCTGATTCTGGAAAAACAGGTAAGATAGTCCCAGCCTTGTAAAGCCAAAATTCTTTTCCATTTTTGCGGCTCAAGTCCTCCAATATTTTCACGTCAAGTCCCTAAACTTAATCTTGTACATTTTGGTCCTCGATGTTTGACAATTCTTTCGATTATGCCCTTGACAAACTAAATCCCAGGTCCTCTAATTTATGCCCTCGTGCAGTTTGGTCCCCTACTTTATGATTTTTGCACGATTTCAGTCCTTTTCTTTTTTGCTTGTTCTCTTCAATTGGTGAATCTTTACCATACGAAAGTAAATATTACCCGATTGTGAATAAAAATCCGCTCGTTTTTATCAATATTCAACTTATTTAGGTATTAAATAAGTGTGCATAAACACAGTTATCCAGAACAACTAAGTAGTGTTCCTAAATCTATATTGATCAATATCCTTAACTATTATTCGTTAAGCAGACCATTCGATCAGTGCCTATTGTCACAGCTTCTATGGAAAAAATGATTCCCAGATTTTCTATGTGAAGGACATTAAAAAAAACCAAACTCGGTGACTATAAGCTCGAATTTATGTTCGTCCTTGACCAGAACTGGGTTGTTGCTGATAGTGATTATGATAGTAAAGAGAAGGGAAAATCTCTAGTCAGCCTCGATGATTCCACTAACCTTTGACCTTCTGAGCTATGAACTTCCACCAACAAAAAAATCATGCTTGCATGGATCATCAGTGTTGCACACCAACCCTTATTTTGAACATCAAACCGAGCTTGCTGAATTTTGGGGTTTACTTTCAATAGACCGTATGAACTGAACATTTTGGAACTTCGTAACACATGAAGTATGATGGACAATTCTTGTGTTTTTATTTTAACTTACCTGAATTTGATGTATCCTCTATCCTCTATGAGGATTATTTATGTACATGCACCGGATCACAAATGTAACTTAGGCCATAATATGCTAAAAGTAGTTTTATTTATTTTTTTATGCCAATTCCGTGTGATCATGTTGCTTTAGTTTTATAAATAGCTTGTTATTTATCATAAAATACAAATTAAGTAGAGTTTAATTTGATTTATGGTAATCAAATTATTAACAATTTCTTTTATAAACATAGTCATGGTGATACACGTGCAATGCACGTGCCATAGACTAGAAAGCAATGAAAAGCAAATTACTTGTCATGGGTTACTTTGGGTGCCTCCTATCTGCTCCGCAAGCTTGATGGGTTCCATGACTTGAGTACTCGAGCTTCAGATTCAAGTATATCTTTTGTGGAGACTTTTGTAGAAGATATGTTTAATGAGCTGTTGACCTTATTTCTAGCAGTGGGCAGTAGGGCTAGACAAAACTTCTGAACCGGACCGGACTGGACTGAATCGAACGGTTCTTTATAAATTAAATACCCGAACGGGTATCTGAATCGAAAATCGATGTGTTTGGGGTCAGTTTTCGAATCTAAATAATTTTTTCTAAACAAATTAGCAAATTAATTAAACAAACCAGCCAGTCCATCTAAATTAATTTTTTGTTAGTCCAACATTAATTGGACCTTATCCTTATCCTTCCCATTTCCATTCCAATTTCATTTGGTAAGCAGTACGCCCACTCTCGTATAAACTCAAATTATTTGATAATTTTAAAACTCACATCCCCATTCCCAAATCGATTTTGAAATGATTAGATCTCTGAGTACAGTATAAGCATTAAAATGAGAGTTGAAGTTCCTTATTGGACATCATGTTATTTATCTATTTTTAAATTGAGTTACGTTAATTTGTAAAAGTTACGAATGAACATATCGTTAGTTATATTTATGTATTGTTGCTAACTTGCTGTAAATGTTAAAAAATTTAATTATGATACAAAATCGAACCGAACAAAACCGAATCTGAATGGTTCCATAATTATATTTGGACCCGACGGTTCCATTTATTAAATACCCGAAAATTTTGGATAATTGAACCGAATCGAGCCGACCCATGTCTAGTCCTAGTGGGCAGAATAATAACACTACAAACTGACCCCAAAAACATCTATTTGACTGGCGAAGGGGAATAATCTCAACTGATGGTTTTGCCATGATAAAAAATGTGGTTGACAATAAACCACCCCGTGTTTTCTGGATAAATTTACTTGAAGGGAGGAATCCTAGGTGGAAATTTTTTTCCACTCCACTGTCAAGGGATAAAAAGAAAAGTAAATGTCTTGATGATTTATAAGTGGCACATGGTTATCCATACGAGAAATATAAGAGTGTGCATCTTAAGGTTAAATATCTCGACAGAGGAGAAAACAGACCTCATCTTGGCACAGTAAAGCGAGTGACTACAGGGAATACGCTGATCTATGGTAGCTCATCCTCATTTGAACCTTTGCTTTTTGCGGCGTCAGATCAGGTACGTGAAGTTTCCTAGTATCTTTTTTCTGTGTTGATAATTTCCTGTGAATGTTATGTTAGACGTACGTTAGTATATCAACTTTCCATATCTTGCACTAATTCTGCACTTGGTATGCAAAATTTGATAGTCTGGTCCACAATATTGTAAAAATAAAATGCCATTAGATTGGGACAATCCCTTGTGATATAGCTTGCCTTTTTACTTCATCACTTTTCTTTGATTCATTGAAGGATGAAGTTTCGTGATTGCTTCACATTTATCTTCTTCGTCATGTTGTTGTCTGCTATAAGTAACCTCTGAAGATGGTAACATTTTTTCCATGATTTTCTAGCATGCATATTAGTATTATTGTAAATATATCAAACTCATTTCACAATAGTTTTTAAATTTATTTATGCAATAACAATAAATAATAAATTTGTCATCACAAATCATTTTCTTACAATCCTCTTAGAAAAAATAAAATTAATTGTATAAAAAAGACAACTTAAAACTAGAGTTTATGTACAAATTAAATTAACAAAAACCGTAAGAGTGTAGAAAATGTGTCAAAACTACAGAGATCAATGCTACCCTGTGTTCAAATTCAAAAGTGTTTGGTAAGCCTTCTATCCTCTCAAGTAGGCTCTTTTGCCATGTGGGGGGTCTCAGAAGGATCACTCAGTCTCTCAAACCAGGAAGACTCTGCTGAAGAATGGCGCCTTTGTGTATGTGAACAAATGGTGCTATTGCAGATTTAAGTTTCTCTATCGAAGCATTGTTAAATGGATCTGCAATGTAAATAGAGTGAGGTCCTTTATATTTTCCCCCTCATTTTTGTCCCCCTGGAAATGATCAGTTCTGCAAACTCTCTCTCTTTTCCACTTGTATCAGCAATTGCTGGTCTCACTAGGCGCAATGTGTTGAAGAGTTCCACAATGTTGTTCTGGAAAGGAGTCCCAGAAAGAATGACACACTTTTCTGTCTTGAGTTTCAGGAGCGTATTCCAGATACTGCTTCTGTTGCGAGGAGTGTTCTTCCACAAAAACTCAAAGCCTTCTTGCTGATGTTTGTACAAGCCTTCTCTGAGACGAGGACTTAAATTCCAAACGGATCCTTCAGCTTTACTGATGAAACCTGTAACATTATCAACTGATGATTCTAAATCAAGTTCATCAGGCATATATAACTTCTCGGTGTCAGAACATCTATCCTGTCTGATTCTCGGTAGGTTTTCTCCATCTGCAAGAGTAGAATAAAAATGTTTCACACAAGCAAGTTCATAATTCAATCAAAGAGGATTGCACAACTAATCAAATCAAAATACGTACCCACGGTTCACAATCCAAATAAGGACAATACCTGCATCTTACACCATTGTCATCTTGTAAGGCCAAACAGTGCAACCCTTTAGAGAGCATCTGTCGTGTTGAGTCTCTTTAGCATCAGGAGCTTCTGCAATTTTTTTGATCATTCTGTTGGCCATTATCACATTGACATTATTCTTTTCACAGCTTTCTGAAACATGCTGATGAAACATTAATTCTTGATTCACGAACAAAAAACGAACTGCCCAGCTGGAATAATGAAATACCAGACTAATGGACCCTTGGATATGTTTCCAGGATTGTGTTGTGTTATAAACTAATAATTGGATGATACGACTTCTAGCACACCCATATTGGAAATTTGATACTGAATTTTTCTGTGCATTTCAAAGTTCAGAGCACGTCATATATAATTCGGTGCATAAACTACAAAGTGAAACCAATTTTCAAATACTTAATCCACATAAAAGATACTTCTAAGCTCATTATTGGACTGCTGATAATTGAGCTGTGATAAATTATTCACATAACTTCCTACCACTAAAAGGACTTCAACTATAGGAATGATATCTGTGCAGTGTACTTTTCATCTTCTCCAAAAGCAGTTTGATTCAGAAGAAGGAAGTCTGAAAACCTCACTTGAGAAATCTCTGGTTCACATGAGGAAAATGTTGAAGTCCCCAAAGAATAACCAATGCAAATATAGTCTCCCTACTTCCCAGACTAAATCCTGAAGAATTAGTAAAGCCATCTGCTACCTCGACAAGAAATCTGCAATCACCAATTTAAAGCATGCTAATTACACAGTTTGAGATTGTTGAGTATTGACACTTTGTTGTCAATCAAATTAAATGTTAATTGTGGTTTCTAAATGTAAGTCTAGTTTGGTTGAAAGCCAACTAAGACATGTGATGGAAATGTTTGGATATTAGGCAAGTTGTCCTTAGATTAAGGGGAGTGGCATGGTGGTTGGTAGTAGGTTAGCTACCATATCTTTCTATATATATTGCTCCTTTAGAGACCTTGTAATACACGAAAAATACAACATCAATATACAAGAAAATATATTCAAAATGTAGTCCTCAAAGCTTCCTCTTCACCTCAGTTTCTGGTCTGTAAAACCAGAGTTTATGCTTATGTTTTATTTAAGTTTTACTTGTTTTTATGTTATGTTTTAATGTTGATTTCCACTGCCATCTTCCCCACATCAAACCACACTTTGTTGAGTTGTTAAATTCTATTTTGTTGAGCTTGGAACAGCTCCTTGAACTCCTCGATCAGACCTGTTCTTCATCACTGAAGATGGTCATCCTGTAGAAGGATGAACCACTCATTTCTTCAAGCCATTGAGCACAACTTCCGCACAAACGGAAGAGCTTCGACTCTTCCAGATTTTACAATGCATGCTCTTATATTTCTTATATGGATAACCATATGCCAGTGTTAAATCATCAAAGCATTTGCTTTTCTTTTTATCCCTTGAGAGTTGTGTGGACACAAATTTCCACCTAAGATTACTCCCTTCAAGTAAATTACCCAGAAAATGGAGTGCTTCATTGTCAACCAAATTTTTTATTATGACGAAACCCTCAATTGAGATGATTCCCCTTCACCGATCAAAGAGATGGTTATTGGGTAACTCACCCAAGTCTTTGAAACTTTCAAAATAAATGAAAAGTTTGCAGATTTTTTGTTCTGCTCACTGCTGGGAATAAGGTTAATAGCTCATGAAATACATCTTCTATAAAAGTCTCCCCAAAAGATATACTTGAATGTGAAGCTCGGGTATCGAAGTCATCGAACCCATCGAGCTTATGGAATAGATGGGGTGGCAAGTACGTTGCTTTATATTGCTTACTAGTCTCTGGCACGTGCGTTGCACGTGTTGGACCATGATTAAGTGAATAAAAGAATCTATTAATAATTTGATTACTATAAATCAAATAAAGCTCTACTTATAAATCAAATAAAGCTCTACTTAATGTGAACTTTATGATAAAATAACATGCTATTTATAAAACTAAAGCGACATGATAAATTGGAATTGATAAATACAAAATAAAACTACTTTTAGGAACCAATTACATAATGGCCTAATTTACATTTGGGATCCGATGCACATTCATAAATAATCCTCTTAAAAGATCCATCATATTCTTAGAAGCTGATATAAAAATACAGGAATGTTGAACAGTTATGCAAAGGCTTACAGCTTATCTAAGTTTGATTGGGCGAGACTTGGGCCATTGTTCTGTGAATGCTTTTTTTGAACGTTGCAAAAAGTTTTGTACCTTTTTCCCAAATATACGGGCTCAAATGATAAAAACCAAAAATAACCCAAACCCTAGACTAATTCACGCATTCCTCCCTTCATGCCTCCCTCCATTCATTCCTCTCCAACAAAATCCCTCCCCTCCATCCACACCTCCCTCTGTTGAATTTTAGAGGAAGAAGACAATGAATAGTTGTGTTTTATTGATATTGTGTGTTACAAATTGATACAATACATGTATATATAGGAGAAATCAACTAACGGTTGTATTTTGTACAATCTAAAAATGATAAAAGTAGGAAAGCCCCTTTCTCTGAACCTATCTGCCTTTTTTCCTAAACTAGCTACTGATGGACTGGTCCCTCAACGACTCTATGCTTTTATTTTCTGGTTTCTTTCTTGTTTCTCAATACTCCCCCTCAAGTTGGGTTCGAATAAATTGATTGATCCCAACTTGCCAAGAATGTTTAGATGACTAGCTTTGTTGAGTGTCTTGGTAAAGATGTCCGCCAATTGTTCTTTGCTTCTAACAAATGGGGTTTCAATTTCTCCCGACTGCACTTTTTCTCTGACAAAGTGACAGTCAACCTCGATGTGTTTTGTCCTCTCATGAAAGACTGGATTGGATGCAATATGTCGCGCGGCTTGATTGTTGCAGTAAATTTTCATGATTCCTGTGTGCTCTATCTTCATGTCGCTAAGTAGTTGCTTGATCCAAATGAGCTCACTTGCTGTGGATGCCATGGCACGATATTCTGCTTCTGCACTTGACCTTGCTACAACATTTTATTTTTTGCTCTTCCAAGTTGCCACCTACAAAGGTGCAAAAGCCTGTGGTTGATTTTTTGTCACAACTCCCGGTCCAATCTGCATCAAAAAAACCAACTACATCATTAGAATTATTTTTCCTCATCCAAATTCCCTGACCTGAGTTACCTTTAAGGTATCTCAGTATCCTATCAATTGCACTCAAGTGACTGGTATGTGGAGCATGCATAAATTGGCTTACAACACTCACTGCGAATGCAATATCAGGTCTGGTAACCGTAAGATAAATTAGTTTTCCTACCAGTCTTTGATATTGTCCTATGTCAAGTAGTAGCTTACCATTTTCTGGCCCAAGTTTAACACTGGTCTCCATTGGAGTACCGGCTGGTTTAGCTCCTAGCTTATCAGTTTCTTTTAACAAGTCAAGGACATACTTTCTTTGGAATAGAAATAAGCCTTTGCTAGAGTGAGCTATTTCTGTTCCAAGAAAATATGAGAGTTTTCCAAGATCCTTGATATCAAATTCGTCTTTCAAGTATTGTTTGACCCTTTTAATTACTCCATTATCATTTCCAGTAATGATAATGTCATCTACATAGACCATAATTATAGTGATAGAATTTTGTGAATGTTTGACAAACATAGACGAATCGGCTGCGCTTTTAATAAAATTATTTTTCGAAAGAGAAAAGCTTAGCTTGGCATATTATGCTCTTGGAGATTGTTTTAGGCCGTAAATAGACTTCTTTAGTTTACACACCAATGATGGATCTGATGTATTTTTGTGGCTTGGAGGAAGAGTCATGTAGACCTCTTCTTCCAGGAAAAACATTTTTTACGTCCATTTGAAACAAATTCCATCCTAAGTTGGTAGCTACCCATAACAAAATTCTAACCGTGCTCATTTTTGCTACTGGTGCAAAAGTCTCTTGATAGTCAATGTCATAGGTTTGGGTAAATCCTCTGGCCACTAACATAGCCTTATACCTTTTAATCGTACCATCACTATTGTATTTAATTTTATATACCCATCTACAACCTACATGTTTTTTTTCCTTTTGGTGGATAGATAATATTCCACGTGTCATTTTTTCCAAGGCTTGAAGTTCTTCTTTCATAGCCTTACGCCAAATTAGGTCTTGATTGGCTTCATTGAAATTGGTTGGTTCGGTTTGGTTAGTTATGTTACCTAAATAGGCTCGGTATTTAGGATATACATTTTTATAAGAAATAAAATCTTGAATTGGATACATTACTTGATGGGAGATAGAATCTTGAGTTGGATACATCACCTGATGGGATACATAATCCCTCAATCTGACAGGAGGTCGAATTTATCGTGTGGACCTTCTCAAGGCAATTTCTTCTTGAGCTGGTTCTTTACTTGACTCATTTTCCTCGTCTTCTTCCCCTGAAGGAATTGCACTTGTTTCACCAATCTGTTCTTCTTTTACGTACTCAACCTGTTCTTGATTTGTTTCTTCGGGAAACACAAAATTATTTGGAGGTAACATAATTGGTTGACCTTGTGTATTTTCTTGTTCATTTGATTGATAATAGAGCTTGTTTTCAAAAAATGACACATCTCTTAAGAAGTAGAGTTTATGATTTTTTGGATCATAACACTTATATCCTTTCTTCTCTGAAGAATATCCCAAAAATGGCTTTAATAGAGTTTTTATCTAATTTGTCATATCTTTTTATGTGTACAAAACATATACAGCCAAAAACTCGTATATGGTCAAGATCAATTTTCCTACCCTTAAAAATTTCTAAGAGACTCATGTTTCGTAACCTTGCACTTGGCAATCTATTGATAAGGTAAGTTACTGTTAGCACTGCGTCTGACCAATAAGTTTTTGGAACATTACTTTGAAAAAGAAGTGATCTAGTGACTCTAAGCAGATGTCGATTTTTTCTTTCTGAAACTCCATTATGTTCTGGTGTATTAATACATGTGGTATGATGTAAAATTCCTTTCAATTTAAAGAATTCTGAAAAATATTTGTTTACATATTATGTCATATTATCTGATCTAAAAATTTTAATTTTTGCATTATATTGATTTTCAACAAAATTAAAAAATTCTTGAAAACGTGAGAAAACTTCATTTTTTCCTTTTAAAAGATAAATCCAAGTAGTATGAGAAAATCATCAATAAATGTAACAAAATATTTAAAATTATTATAAGAATCAACAAGAGCTAGGCCCCAAATATCAAAGTGAATTAAATCAAAACATTTTTCTAATACATTGGTGGATAAAGAAAACGGTAACCTAATTTGTTTTGAAAGCTTACAAATATCACAATTGCTAGAGTCTAGGTTATAAAAAAAAAGTTTGTTTAAAACTTGGTCAGACGGATGACCAAATCTCCAGTGCAGCAACTTGTCGCGATCTGTCGGATTGAATGACACATGACATCTATTAGTGTTTTTTCAAGGTAATAAAGACCATTTTTTAAAAAACCCTCACCAATCTTCTTCCCTGATTCTTGATCCTGAAAAGTCACTCTATTTGGTGAGAATATGACATTACAATTCAAATCTTGGGTTATTTTGCTAACAGATAATAGATTTGAATTAAAATTTGGTAAATATAAAATATTTTTTACATCTCTTGTAAAAAATTTTGTTGTACCAAAGCCACAAATTTGGACCTTATTTCCATTTGCAACAATTACATGTTGAGGGCCTTTAATTTGTGTGACATTTCGTATTTTATTTTTGTCGCATGTCATATGGTCAGTAGCACCTGAGTCAATAATCCATTTACTCGTATTTTGACAAAAAATAGCTATTTTAAAAAATTCAACATTAGACTTAGATAGAACCGAACCTGAAGTTTGTTGTTGTAACAAATTGTTTAGCTGGGTCAGCAATTGGGCCAGTTGTGCTGTAGGTTCCATTGACGATCCAGAAGGGCCCAAAGTGCCAGAAAGGCCCAAAGTGCTGTTAGTTGGTTCGGATCCAGGCCTTCTTTTGAAATCAATTCGACCCCTTTACTTGCACCCCCAAATCTCCTCTTTTTCTCCCTTCTCGCGCCGGCCCAATTTCCTCCCCTAGGCCCAATTTCCTCCCCTACTCCGACCTGGCCTGAGATGAGGATGAAGCACCCAGCAGCTATTTCGATTGTGCCCAGTACGCTTGCAGTGATCACACCAATCAGTGGTTGGGGTTCCTTTCGTATGGGCCATGTCTCTAGGGTTGAGGTTTGAGTGTTGCGCCTTGAAAGCTCGATTGCTCTCGGAATTTTCTGATTGTTGGGGGTTCATGAGAGTCCTTCGTGACTCTTCTTGTTCAATTGTTGCCACAAAGTCATCGAAGCTTGGCATCTCGGTTGAGAGAAGAATTTGGGAGCGGACCGCCTCGTAGCTTGCATCGAGTGCTCCCAGATAAGTAAAAACCAAATCATGCTCATTTCTTTTTTGAATTTCGACTGGTCTGTTGTTGGTGGGAGATAGGTATTGAACTCCTCCCATTTTGATACAATTTCAATCACTAAGGGTCCGTTTGATACGTCGTGAATTCCATGGAAAATGGAAAATGTTTTCCATTTTCCCACTTTTTAGCTGTTTGATGCGTCTTCTTTTTCAGGGAATTCGTTTTCCACCTATTTTCTAGGTACAATCATTTGATGCATAAAAGTTTGATTTTGTTTTCCCACCTATTAGGTGGGAAAACATTTTCCACCTTTTTTTTAGCAATAACAACAAATTCTATCAACTATTGCAAAAATGATTTTCACTTTTGTTGACAATTTTTATACAAAACAAAGTCAAACGAATATGATATTTTTTTCTAATTGTTTAAAAAAAAAGTTTTTTTTTACTTTTTGGTAATTGGAACAAATTCTAGACTCAGTGGTAGAAAAAATTATCATTTTAATGGACAATTTCCATAAAAAAATGAAGTTAAACGGACACCAAACTTTCAACATTTTCCAGGTGGAAAATTATACCAATCAAACATAATTATTTACAATTCCCAGTAAAACAAATTCTAGGCATTTCAATTCCCTGGAATTCATTTTCTTTCCACCCATTTTCCACCTTTGCAATCAAACGGACCCTAATTATATGTTGTTTTGATTGCTTTGTCTGATTTTTGCAATCTCCTGTTTGAGGCTAAAAATGTGGGCAAAGTTTTTTTGTTGGCTGTATAGTTTCTTGGCTTTGTCCCACACTTCTTTAGACGAGCTGTAGTACATAAACATGTTGGCAAGTTGGGGCTCCATGGTGTTTAGCAGCCATGACATGACCATGTGGTCTGCGGTTTGCCATTCTTCAATCTTGATTGTTTCTTCTTCAGTTTGTTTCTGGGGATCCTTGGGTTTGGGTTTTTCTTTGGTACCAGTAACAAATTGCAGCTTGCCTCTACCACTGAGACCTATTGTTACTGATCTGGACCAAGGAATGTAGTTTTTGTTGCCATTGATGACTATAGTTGTGAGCTTGGTGCTATCAGTGTGTTGAGACATGGTTGTTACTGGTAGATGCCAAGGAGCTTATTTGGCTCTATTGGCCTCTTCCCCCTTTTACCAGTACATTTTTGATACCTGCTCTGATACCATGTTGAATTTTAGAGGAAGAAGACAATGAATAGTTGTGTTTTATTGATATTGTGTGTTACAAATTGATACAATACATGTATATATAGGAGAAATCAACTAACGGTTGTATTTTGTACAATCTAAAAATGATAAAAGTAGGAAAGCCCCTTTCTCTAAACCTATCTGCCTTTTTCCTAAACTTGCTACTGATGGACTGGTCCCTCAACGGCTCTATGCTTTTATTTTTTGGTTTCTTTCTTGTTTCTCAACACCCTCCCTTCATGCCTCCTTCCATTCAAAGTTGGTTGGAAGAGTGGCTAAAGAATTAGAAATATGATTTTGGCAAGGAAGCTCGGCAGTGCATTCTGGCGGATAAGCTCATTGGAGTTTCTGAACCACCTTTTTTAGCCACTCACCAATCATTGTGGTCTGCAGCAACTGCCAGATAGTGTTATGCTAGCCTACTGGTGGTCTTGCCCGGCTCACTGAGGGATGCTCCTTCAAGAGAAAAGGGGACGGAGACTGTTGGAGTGTTGGTGCTATTCGACTATTGCCTCTTTTCTTAGCACCGATGTCTTTACCTCTCAAATCTGAATTTAAGCCCTTGTTTGACATCCATTTTTTTCTCTTTCTTCATTTCAACCACACATTCTATCACTAAAATAATATTATACATAAACCCAAAAATTCTCCTTACTTTTTAACCACACATTCTTCCATCGATCACTATTCCAAATCTAATTCTTCTCCAAAATGGGTGTCAAACAATGTGTAAGTCTTTTGTTTAAAGTTCCACTTTTCTCATTGCTGTGCATTTTTTGGAAAAGCAACCTGGCTTGGAATTTTTCTTTTATATATTAAGCAATGTTTGTGTAAATATTGATGAAAGCTTTGATTTCTTCTTGGGGGATCTCTGTAAAATCTGGAAGAGTTGAAGCTCTTCCATTTGTGCGGAAGTTGTGCTCAATGGCTTGAAGAAATGAGTGGTTCATCCTTCTACAGGATGACCATCTTCAGTGATGAAGAACAGGTCTGATCGAGGAGTTCAAGGAGCTGTTCCAAGCTCAACAAAATAGAGTTTAACAACTCAACAAAGTGTGGTTTGATGTGGGGAAGATGGCAGTGGAAATCAACATTAAAACATAACATAAAAACAAGTAAAACTTAAATAAAACATAAGCATAAACTCTGGTTTTACAGACCAGAAACTGAGGTGAAGAGGAAGATTTGAGGACTACATTTTGAATATATTTTCTTGTATATTGATGTTGTATTTTTCGTGTATTACAAGGTCTCTAAAGGAGCAATATATATAGAAAGATATGGTAGCTAACCTACTACCAACCACCATGCCACTCCCCTTAATCTAAGGACAACTTGCCTAATATCCAAACATTTCCATCACATGTCTTAGTTGGCTTTCAACCAAACTAGACTTACATTTAGAAACCACAATTAACATTTAATTTGATTGACAACAAAGTGTCAATACCCAACATGCATCATAAGGTTAAATATCTGGATAGAGGAGAAAATTGGCCTCATCTGAACACAGTAAAGCAGTCACTCTGATTACAGAGAATACACCAATCTATGGTAGCTCATCCTCATCTGAACCTCTTGTATTTGCAGCATCATATAAGACGCACGAGATTTTCTAGTAATTATTTTATTTTTTGCGTAGATAATTTCCTGTGAACGTTATGTTCGAGTAAATATATCAACTTGCTATCTCGCACTAATTTTGCACTAGTTATTCTACATTTGATAGTCTAGTCCACACTTCACTATTGTCAAAACGCATTGCCATTATATTGGGACATTCCCTTGTGATATAGCCTGCTTATGGACTCCATCACTTTTCTTTCTTCATAGAAGGATGAAGTTTTGTATTTGCTCCACATTTATCTTCTTCGTGATGGTCTTTGGGAATCTTTTTACTATATATAATACATGTCTCATGGACTGTGAAAATCGCAAGTATCATGCATATACTGGTGATGTTATATATTCATATTTGCCATAAATAGTGATTAATAAAACATCTTCATGTAGTCTTGCTCTACACTACCTTTAAAGATGGTAACCCATTTCCATAATTCACTAGCGTGTATATTAGAATTACTGTCAATCCTTAGCTCAGCATGATACTTGTCTTTAATATTTGTAAGCTGGCGAAATCCAATAGTGTACACAAGTGTCTTGAAACTTAATTAATTAATACTTCTGGCCCGTCTTCCTTAAAGACAAGTTTTATGATTTTTTTACTTGTCACAGGGCCTTGCTTTGACAATTCCGCCACTAAATAAAATGGCGTTGTACGTGGAACCACGACTATCTAAAATGGTCATAGTGATGGTGCAAGTAGCCTTAGTTAGCAGCACATGCTTCTTCACAGTCATCAAACGAGGATCACTCTGTTCAACATTACATGAGAGGCGAGCCCTACGATCATCGTTAGACATCACATTAAGTATGAAAGAAAGTTGCTTGAATCACTAGGCCCACGCTCCATTACTACCTTTAGATTATTTTGTGCATCATTTTGTGAGAGATGTGCCTTTACGACCATCAAATATGCTGTAGTTATGATAGGAAATGGAGCTAAACTTGGTGGTCTGGAACTGAAAATGCTTTACTAATTTTGGAGAACAGTCCAAAATCTTCTCAACCGGATGATTTATTGGCGCATCAATCTGTCTGCTAGTCTTACCAGCTGAATTTGGAAAAACTGCAAAAAGATAGAAGAAAATATAAAACTGCATGAAGATATGGTCCATATAGCTTCTTTTTTGGTTCCATTTCTGTACTTCTTTTTGTTAATTATGTAAGTGTACGACGGATTTCGCATATTAAAATACACAAATCGTTACAAATTGTATTTTTGAGAAATACAAATGGATATGACTCTTCTTGTAATTGCAAGATCATCTGATTAATGATCTGAATATTTGAAGACGAGGAGTCACGTAGCTTGAATCCTGGACTTCGAGATTTGTTGAGAATTTGATTTGTCGAGAAATTTACTAGTTCGACGCTTAAATTTTGGAGCTTGGATTTGCACTTCGAAAATTTGGACTTGATCTTGATTTAATTTGAAGAAGATTTTGATCTTTTTGGATTTGCTTGATTTGAAAAAAATTTGATTTTCTTTGTGTTTGCCGGACTTAGAGTTGAGATGATTTCTTCAGCACTTCGTGGCTTACTTCTGCACTTTTCTTCCCCTCTCTCTTGTAATGGACATTTGAAACTATTTATAGAGAAAATTGTGGCCAATTTTGGTAATCACTCAATTAATTCAATTAAATTGATTAGTATTGAATAATTGTGGATTTTTATAAAAAAAAGTGGGATGAGCCTTTAAAATTTTATGGGTCTAGGATTTAATTTAGTAAATTTAATTGGGCTAGTTATTTAAATCGACACAACCTATTATTTTTATTTTATTTATTTATTTTTTATGTCTACATATGCCCCCTCAAGATTTATTTATTTATTATGAAATAAATAAATTAATAAATCTTGATTTTTGATTTTTTTAACGTAACCGTTATTCGATTATTTATTTATTTTACGCAATTCCTAACTTATTTGATTTTTTAAAAAACATACTTTTTATATTTTATCTTAAGTTGGGCTTAAGTGAAGCCAGATACTTACCTATTTATATGAACGAATTATAAGGTTTAGAAACCAATAGCTTAAATTTGCAAACGAATGTAAAACAATATTTTTTTTTTTAATTTTTTTTTGCCGGTGTGTCATTCCTCCATTTTTTTTAAATTATTTTTCCCGGCAGAAACCAAGAGAATCTTTTTGTTTTTTATTTTTTTCTTGGTTGGTTTCTAGAATTGGCAGAAACCAACAATTTGGTTTTTGCCTTTCACGCTTTCATGTTGTTTTTTTTTTCTTTGTTTCTGCTGTGCAGAAACCAATTGCAATTGACAATGTATCAATTTTTTTTTTCTTTTGCTCTCTTGGTTTTCTGCGCAACCCAGAATTGGTTAGTAGAAACCAATTCTTGGTTTTCTGTTTTCACGTTTTTTTACTTTGCTTCCTTGGTTTCTGCCCAACCAAGAATTGGTTGGCTGAAACCAATTCGTGATTTTTTGTTTTAAGGTTTTTTTTTCAGCGTGAACAGTGTCGTGTACTGTTCACATGAATAGTAACATTTTTTTATAGTACGGTTGTTATAAGATTGGAACATTCCTCATTTTATTTTTTTTCAGGATTTCAACTTTTAGAACAAGTCAAAGATTTTTTAGGTTCGAGATTTTTTGGTGTAGAGTACAATTTTGTACTTCAATTATTTTACGAGTTCAGAAAATACTCAAAGCCACCAACTTTCTCATGGACATTGAAGATCAAAGACTGCTACCTTTTTCCATCCAATATATTTTGTGTTTGGGACCAATGACCGACTCCTTCGACCGTCCAAGGCACTTTGTGTTTGGGGCAAAGGACTGGCTCCTTCGACCATCCAAGACACTTTGTGTTTGGGATCATTTATATATTTGAGAGGCTCATGATTTAGACAATAAGGAATTTAAAAGATTCACTGTCCGTTAATCTTTTTTTTTTTAGCTAATTTTATTTTCCTTCTTTTTTTAGGAATGGTTGGGATGAGCTCTAATAACGCAGTGTATTCGGATATACACAAAATCGTCGAACTTAAAAGTCAATGCAAAAGTTACCTTCGTTTCAAAGATGCTGATGTGAAGTACCATACCCAGCTTGACATACGATGTGAACTTAAAGTTAGCATCCATAAGCCAACCACATATCCTTTTCCTGAGCTCTTGGAGCCTTTGTTAGAGTTGTATATACCCATTAATGTCACGAGAACTCAGAACCTGCCACGTTCAACCGATCTAGAAATTATCTTCCATCTTTGTGTCTCCCGCCTTACCATCCCCAAAGCATGGAGTGCATCCCAAAGGCCGTAATTTGTGAAAGGATTAACAACAAAGAAATACGATGGGGAAGTGCGCTCGTTAGTCATGAAGAGATTTCTTTTCTTCCAAAGTTTTGGGAGTGGTCTTCATGGGTCCGGAAATTTTTGCTTAAAAGGAATCTTTGTCAGTTAGCTTATGCAATCAGCTCTACTACAAAGGATTATCATCGCCGAAACTCTATCTACAAAGCTCTTTATGAGGTTTACTGCTCAGAGACCAACACTTTTGTGACCATCCATGGTGAAATTGATATTTCTCTTTGGGACATCCGCGAGATAAGTGGACTTTCGATAATGGGTCATTACTATGAGGAAGTAGTCACAGGCCTTTCAGAGCTGATAGATCAACTTTTCAAGTCCTACCGTACCTCTTTAATGTTTTCGCACTGATTACGGATGCGAATGAATCTGATTGTGTTAGTAACAAAAAATGGATTAATTTTTGGTTTCATGAGAATGGTTGTGCCCAAAATCCTTGACAACACAAAAATTACTAGAATGTTATGAGTCTAAATCCATTCAAGAGGTGTCATCAAAGGGCTTCAAAGGAAATATAGAGGTATGTGGTTGTAGACAAGTCGAGAGATATTTCACGTCGGGATCGAAGTCATTGAAGGTGATTTGCCAATATCTTTGTCTATGAAAGAAGAAGAGGAATGAGAAATAACAGCTTATCTCTCCTGTGACTTAGTCGTTTTGTTCTTCTACTCGGGGATGAGCATATAAGAGTTGGGGCTTTTAACGTGTCTTCTAAAATGGCAAGTGGGTATACTTTCATCCTACTTCCTCCAATATTAGTGAGAATTTACAGAAGACTTATACGGACATCGAACCATCAGTTAAACCCGGACTTAGCTCGATTTTACATTCATTTTCGGGATATTCTCTTTATGCTTGGGCTACAACTAATTTTGTCTGAGGTATTTATGTTCATGTGGACAAGACTTACACTTGTCCTATAATCCGAAGATACGCTGGCACCTTGAATGCTTTCCAATCTTGAGAGAAAAAATGTTGTTGATTGTCGAAACCTTATTCATGGAATGATGGATGCCAATGGCTTTTGCTGGAATCCATTTCCTTCATCATCCCATCACGATGTACGAGTGGATGACCAACTAAGGTCTATAGATACCTCAGAATTTATGATGAGTATTTGATCTGAATTTGTTTCTTATCGTCAAGGAAACTTCCTTTTCATTCTCAAGGCATATAATCCTCATAGGTTTGCGAGACAACTTGACTTTAGACAAAAACTTTTCAGTTCACCAAGAAAGTTGGATATCGCTCTCAATGTAGGTGATATGTACCGCATCTGGTTGTCTTTGAATCAAACGATAAGTATCTCTACATTTCATATTCCAGAGTATGTGAATGATACACATCAAAACGTTGATTCAGAGTACCGAACTTGGTGGGATTATCGAGTGTTATCGATCCTGACCAATGTTTAAGTATAGGTTTTATCTTCTAGTGAGAGTCATAACTTTGTTCTTAATCCAGTTCAGAACAAGGTCGTAGCCAAAGGGTTAAGTCCTCCTTATATCATTCTTGAAGAGATTTCTCGATAGAGGGAATTGGACCTTCGAAATGAAAGAGACATTAAGAAGATTAAAATTAAAGTTCCCTTAATTTAGTTTGCTTCCACCTCTAAGTCTACTGAGAAGATGACTGAAGTAGTTTTGACTCATGACCATAGTAGTCCTGGAGAAAGAACATCACACTCACCTGGAAAGACGCTAACTCTGGGAGATGAAAGTTTTGGAGATCATGTATGTTTTTATTTTTTTAACATACTACTTGTATTTCATCTTATGAAACAAACTTCAATTTCAGGCTTATCTTTCCCGAATATATAAAATTAAACGATCAGTAAAACTAATGCCGCTTCAAGCTATTCCAAATCCTTCAAAATGTGACGTTGGAGTCTTTCACATTAACATTAGCCTCCTGAATACATCATCAGATGGCGAATTTTTAGATATGTCTCTTAGAACACGGAACGCATGTAGGCCCCCTTTTTTTTTATCTCTTTTTCAATTTTTTTTACATCTCTAATTTTTTGTAGGTTTTCCAAGCATTCCCGAATGATTAAATTTCTCTATGAATCCACTCTTGTGAGAATGAAGGGAGATCGGTGCGCTTCAAGGAATAGATGACACTCATGATTTTTCACGGCCCACCTTGCAAACACCCGAATACTATAAATAAAAGTATTTCGGCATTCAACATAGATGTTTTCTAAGATGAAGATGAAGTGAATTCTGAGGCTGTAAGAGCTAATATTTCATAGATCAATCAAAGAGTTCGAGCTACTCCACCTTCATTGGTTTTAGTTAACATTCCGCCTTTAGAAACAAATAATCATCGGGCAGCTCTAATTTGTTCTTTCATGGCTGGTCCCCAACTTGGGATAACTCAAGAGTCTCTTTATGGCTGTTTTGCAAGAAGTCATGACTAATTATCTTTAGAGGTATTTTAATGATGTCTTGAAACATGAGTTTTCCAACATGTGATCTTTGTGAGATGAAAATAATTTAATTCTTTAAAACGTAATTATCAGCTCATTCCGCACAGATCTAGCACCTTTGATGGAACACATGGACGTATTTCTTAAAGAAGCTGACATTTATTTATCTGAAAGAAAGCAACACTTAGAGTGTCCAACTACCGAAAAAAAATACTAAGAAGTTGAAGCTTTTGAATATTCAGTTGGAAGTAGAGGAATCCACTTGTTCTTCATTAGAAGATAAAATTAGTCAACTAACTTTCAAGATGGATAGACTCCGTGATGAACTTTAGATCCATCAGGAACAAAAGAGTATGCTTGGAACTACAAAGGCCACATTAGAAGAATTACAAACTAGAGATGTCTCTAGCGCAATATCCATTGACAAAAGAAGGAATACCTTTGAAGATAGTTTCCTGGAAGTGATCAATGACGAGTGATTTTGATAAAGTCGAGATTTTCTAATTTTCTTTTAAAATCATATTGTATGAATTTTTATTTGTCGTCGTTCTTCTTCTTTCTATGATGAACTTTTTTTTCTTATTTCTTGTATATTTTTTTTACTACAGAAAATGGTCAACAAATTTAATGAGTTTATTAGTTGTGACTGAACTTGAATTTATAATTTCTTCAAGCTGCCTACATACTCAAATGGGATTAAGTCGAACTTAGTTCATTACAAGAATACAAATTGTTTTTAATTTGGCGGCCGTTCATAGTTATCCTCTTACGGGCCAGAAGTATTACATTTTATTATAATAAAAAGTTTATAAAATAAAGAACTTCAAGCGTAAAAATGATTTAGAAATTTTCCATTGATAGATTCAATTTGTAGTTTATCTTTGTCGATGATCTTGTATACTCCATTAGTGAATGCACGAGTAACAACAAAAAACCATCCCATTAAGGTTAGAACTTGCACCCTATTTTTATTGTGATTATGATTGGTCTGCTTACGAAAAGTACAAACTCTCCAACTTGAAAGGATCTTGGTCGCACCTTCTTTTTGAAGGACTTCGCCATTCAGGCTTGATAACACTCACAGTGCATTTGTGCCTCTAATTTCTTCTCATCCAAAGCTTTTAGCTCCTCCAATCGAAGACGAACATTTTCCTCTAATTTCAAACCTTTTTGGATGGAAATTTGAAGTGACGAAATTTGACATTCCAAAGGAAGTACGACTTCCACTCCATATACTAAAGCGTAAGGAGTGGCTTGTGTTGGAGTTTGATAAGCATATAAGACTTCACCAATTCTCTCATGCCGATTTCTTTTTGATTTGAAAACAACCTTTTTTAGTAGACTGCATAGAGTCTTGTTGAACGCCTCTGCTAACCCATTAGCTACTGCATTGTACATGGATGAGTTGTACCGTTTTATTGAACACAAAATTGTTTATGTGACTATTGTGGAAAGGCTTCCCATTGTCGGTGATGATGTATTGTGGGGTCCCATATCGATAAATGATTTGAATACGGATGAAGTTCGCAATATTTTCTTTCTTTACTTCTTTCAGTGATATGGCTTCAATCCACTTAGAGAAGTAGTCGGTTCAGCAAAGATGTATGAATGTCCAATTGAAGACTTTGGAGCTATGAGTCCAATTACATTGACCCCATGTATCAAATGGCCATAAAGCTACTGTCGGATGTAATGGTTTCAGAGGTTGATAGATGAAATTTGCATGAACTTGCAAGCTTTACATTTTTTGTATAATCCATGGAGTCTTGTACCATAGTCGGTCAGCAGTACCCCATCCTCTTTATTCAAAAATGGAGTTTGGGTCCAGACTAATGAGCACTTTAGATTCTAGAGTGGGCTTCTTTTACGGCACGTGTTGCTTCATCATTACTTAGGCATTGGAGGAAAACTCCATCGAATGATCATCGATAAAGCATTCCCTTATAAAAGACAAAGCGGGATGCACGCCTCTTGATTTTGGGTTTTCACTGTAGATTGTATGGTAGCTTTTGATGTTGAAGGAAATCGATTATTGGTTACCTTCAATCTTCTTTTTCCTCATCTTCGATTACTTCAATGCTATTATTTTCTTCCATATCACTGGGTAGCAATGACGGAAGCACCTACACTGGCGCCGATTGGTGGTGGTGGAGACTAGAGAAGACGGCCGGCTGGATGTGGCGGAACTCGTTGCAGGATGATGAAGGCAGAAAGAATCGCGAAGGCTGAGCCGCTGAAGGTGAAGTCGTGAAGAGATAGTGAATGAAATGAATTTGTGGTCCAAACATTTTCATTTAGGCCTTGTTTGAGCCAAATTATTGTAGAATGAGAATGAAAAATATAGTTGTTATTGGGGTTCACACAAGAGATAGAAAATTTGAATTTAAATGTTGATGTGATGGATAACGGTCATATTTTTCATTTTAATGAGATAATAATGTAGATCAAACGGGGGCTTAATTGAGAAACAAGGGTTGGGCTTGTGGGCTGGACCATATATAATAAGTATTGGACTATTGGGCTGAAGGAAAAAAAAAACAAAAAACAAAAAAACAAAAAGAAAAAAAAACAGCCCAACAGAGGATCGAAGAAAAACCAGAAACACCCGGCAGAAGGGAAGAAGAACCAATTACCAGCGCCGTCTGTTGCCTCCCAAAAACTCTTCCAGCGGAGCCCAGCACGCGTGGCCACCCCCTTGGCCGGGTGCTAGGTTCGCCACTGATTGTGGGGGGCCCATCTCTCATGGAATGTTGCACAAAAGGATCGTCGTTTGATGGTTGTGCTGAAGCCTATCCTTGGTAACTGAGGCTACTTGTACCATTACTATAACCATTTTGGACAGTCATGGCAGCAAGTACAACACCGTTGTTATTAGAAGCAGAATTGTCTAGGCTTGGCCCTGTGACAGGTAAAAAAACATAAAACATGTCTCTAAGAAATGACAGACCAAAAATATTAACTAATTCAGGTTCAAGATGCTTGTGCATTACAATATGTAGGATTTATTAGATTTCGCCAGCTTACAATATAAAAGATAAATATCACGATGAGCTAAGGATAGACATTAATACTAATATACATGCTAGTGAAGTAGGGAAATGGGTTACCATCGATGTTTTATTAATCACTATTCAGGCAAATATGGATTACATTACATCACCGGTATATGCATCATACTTGCGATCTTCACAGCCCAAGAGACATGTATTATATGTAATAAAAAACTTGACGAGGACCATGGATTGACGCATTCCCTGTAGTCATAGTGACTGCTTTACTGTGCCTGGATGAGGTCTATTTTTCTCCTATGTCAAGATATTTAACCTTATGAGCATGCTCATATATTTTTACGTGGATAACCATATGTCAGTACTAGAGCATCAAGGCATTTTCTTTTCTTTTTATCCCTTGACAGTGGAGTGAATAAAAAATTCCACCTAGGGTTCTTTCCTTCAAGTATATTTATCCAGAAAACATGGGGTGGTTCATTGTCAACAATATTTTTGATTATGGTGAAACCCTCAACTGATATTCGACTTCATCAATCAAATAGATGTTCTGGGGTAACTCCCTCTAGTCCTTTGAACATTCAAAACAAATAAACAGTTTGTAGAGTTATTTTTCTTCCCGCTGCTCAGAATAAGGTTTACAACTCATAAAACACATCTTCTACAAAAGTCTCCCAAGAAGATATACTTAAATGTAAAGCTCGGGTACTCAACCCATCAAGCTTATGGAACACATAGGAGTCACCCCTAGTTTATTACCCATGACAAGTATTTTGCTTTATATTGCATAGTCTATGGGACGTGCATTGCACGTGTTGCAACATGATCAAGTGTATAAAAGAAACTGTTAATAATTTGATTACTATAAATCAAATTAAACTCTACTTATAATAATTTACAAGCTATTTATAAAACCAACATTATCACATGGAATTGATAAAAAAATAAATAAATAAATAAAACCTACTTTTAGAATAAAAGGACCAACTACATTATGGCGTAAATTACATTTGGGATCCAGTGCACATTCATAAATAATCCTCATAAAGGATACATCAAATCCGTAGAAGTTAAAATAAAAACACAAGAACCATGGATTTTTTCTGTAACAAATGATGCCGGCCTTATATTTCTGATATTCGTGAACTTAACATTATTTTGCCTTGACAGCTTCGAAGGTGTTAAATCAAGGCCACGCTTTTCCAACAGAGCGTGATTCGTTAACTCAAAATTAGTTTTAGCCCTAACACGATACAACACAGCATAATCAATGTTAGTTTTTCCCCATTGTCATGTGTGATGTTAGAATTGAAAAGTAAGCATACTTTGCTGGTTCACTGATCCAAAGTTTCAAATAATTAATAGTAAAAAGTGTAATATAGAATGTGGTATATGTATGATAATTGCGATTTTTGCTGCCTACGAAACATGTATTATATATAGTAAAAATCTTGCAAAAGACCATCATGAAGACGATAAATGCGAAACAACGACAAAACTTTATCCTTCTATGAATGAAAGTGATGAAGTCAATAAGCAGGCTATATCACAAAGGAATGTCCCAATCTAAAGGCCATTTATTTTTACAATAGTGTAATACCATGTGCAGAATTAGTGGAAAATGGCAAGTTGATATAATAGCGTCAAACATAAAGGTAATAGTAAATTACCAACACAGAAAAAAGATGCTAGTAAACTTCACGTGTCCAATCTGAAGCTGCAAAAACAAGAGGTTTAGATGAGTACGAGCTACCGTAGATTGGCTTACTCCCTATAGTCAGAGTGATTGCTTTACTATGCTCGGATGAGATCAGCTTTCTCCTCTGCCAAGATATTTAACCTAATGATGCTAGTTCTTATATTTATTATATTGATAACCATATACCAGTACTAAGTCATCAAGGTATTTGCTTCTCTTTTTATCCCTTGTCAGTGGAATGGGCAAATACTTCACGACCTAGGATTCCTCCTTTCAAGTAAATTTATCCAGAAAACATGGGGTACTTCATTGTCGACCACATATTTTTTTATTATGGCAAAACCCTCAATTGAGATTATTCACCTTCACCAATCAAATAGATGTTTCGAGGGTGAATCCCTCGTCTTTTGAACTTCAAAAACAAATGAACACTTTGTAGCATTATTGTTGTGCCCACTGTTGGGAATAAGACTAACAGCTCATGATACACATCTTCTACAAAAGTCTCCCCAGAAGATATACTTGAATGTAAAACTCAGGCATCATGGAACTCATCAAGCTATATGGAACAGATAGGAAGCACCCCCAAGTTAATGACCCATGGCAAGTACTTCGCTTTATATTGCTTACTAGTACGTCCCTCCAGTCTTTTGAACTTTCCAAACAAATGAACAGTTTGTTGTCTACCCACTGCAAGGAATAAGATTAACAACTCATGATACACATCTACAAGTCTCCCCAGAAGATATACATGAATGTAAAGCTCGGCTATCATGAAACTCATCAAGCTTATGGAACAGATAGGCGGCACCCCAAGTTAATGATCCATGGCAAGTGCTTCGCTTTATATTGCTTAATAGTCTATGGCACGTGAATTGCATGTGTTGCCCTATGATGAAGTGAATAAAAGAAACTGTTAATAATTTGATTACAATAAATCAAGTTAAATTCTACTGTGAATTTTATGATAAATGACGAGCTATTTATAAAACTAAAGCAACATGGTCACATGGAATTAAGATACAAAAAATAAAACTACTTTTAGAATAAAAGGACCAATTACATTATGCCCAAAGTTACATTTTGGGATCCGATCCACATTCCTAAAAACTCCTCATAGAGGATTCAACAAATTCATAGAAGTTAAAATAAAAACACAAGAACCATCCATCACACTTTATATGTGATAAAGGTCCACATTGTTTAGTTTTTAAAGTTCGTAAAAATAAACCCATAATTCAGCAAGCATGTTGTTATGTTCAAAATAAGGGTGTGTAGCACTAGTGATCCACGCAACTGCTTCAATTGCTATCTCTTTCGCTTTTCTTCTTCCTCTTCTAAAGTGCTAAAGAGTGATCTCTTTATTTTAGTTGTCAGTGGAAGTTTATAGCTCGGAAGGTGAGAGGAATCACCGGGCTGACTGAAGATTTTTCTTGACTTTACTTTCCTAATCACCATTACCAACAAACGATTTCTAGTCAGGACGAACATAACTTCATACTTAAAGTCACGAGATTAGGGTTCTTTTTGTATGGCCTTCACACAGAAAATTTGGGTTTTGTTTTATGTTGTACATACTGTGACAATACGCATTGATCCAATGCTGTGCTAAGGAATAAGAGTAGTAGTTAAAGATATTAGTGATTCATGTAAAAATACTCAAGAACATTGTCTATTCATTTATACCTTATTCGTTTGCTACATTAAAGAATGAGCATCGCACAACAAAAACTTCTCAGTTGGTCCCCCAAATAGCATTTGCATTGATTATTTGAGTTGAATCTTGCAGCTCAAGATACACATTTGTACAATAAAAAATAAACTATATTTAGTGATTAAAATAACCTATTGGTTTAGTTCATCTGTTCAATTTAACATAAAATATAATTCTTCACGGCCATCTGTTCAATTTACACACACTTAACAGATTTTACTGTAGTGGCTGGAGTTGAACGACCAGGAGACGCCCTAAGAAGCTGCCCATTTAAAGTTCAGATCAAGGGCATTCCATTCGTTGTCTGAAATCCTTTAGTGCATCTGGGCCGCGAGATAGTATTCGTATCAGTGGACTAACTTGCTTATGATTGAGTCGAACCCAACAGTGTTAAAGTCACAGGTGCCAAATCAGTCATCGACCAGCTCGTTGAAGACATTTTAGGTCTGATAGTAGTTCCCGAAAATTTGCTGGAATGGTGACGAATAGGTCACCTCTACTGAAGGTGCAGGATGTCGAACAATTATGCAAGGGCTTACCTTAGGTTGATTGGGTTACAGTTGGCCCATTGTTCTCGGAATTTGCTGGATGGCTGATGTGTAGTTCACCACCTCTGCCGATGTCACTGATTGTTAAATAGTCATGAAAATGCTTACTAAATATTAATCTGGTCTTGCTTACTTATTGCCTTAATTGTTGTAAAATATGTTGATACCTTTCATCCATCAAAGGGTTTAAATAACTGAAAAATAGATGATTATGTGAATAACTAACTCAGAAAAGAGGAAAGGCGTCTTGTAAATTTACATAACATATCAGGAAATGGTAATGTTTCATTCACGAGATGTGTTTCTCTTCACAGGCTTTTAAACACACATTACAGCAAGTTGCACAGCATTCCTCACTAGAACTACTATGTTAACTTAATTTGAATTTAGCCTGTTTCACGGCTTAAACCTCTGTAAGCTTAAGATGGATATCAATACCAACTATTGCAATCTATCATGCATAGCGATGGCTATTTCTTGTGACAAAGTTGCATTTGCATCATTTACATCATGTGTCAGTCTCTCGGCTAATACTTTATTTCTTTGGACTTTGTTGTAGCTTGTCTCTATAACTTCTTTCTTCTCCACAAATTCCACCTCCTCGCTCTGAAACAACAAATTATGCTTTTTATGTAGCGGATCAATCTCCTCTTTGAATGTTAATTTTCGCTGCTTATTCTATAAGTTGATCACATCATCGAAGAAATTGGCTTCTGCTTACATAACTAGCAAAAAAAAAGTACGGAAATGGAACAAAAAAAGAAGCTATGTGGACCATATTTTCATGCAGTTTTATATTTTCATCTCTATCTTTTTGCAGTTTTTCCAACTTCAGCTGGTGAGACAAGCAGACAGATTGATGTGCTAATGAATCATCTAGTTGAGAAACATCGGGACTGTTCCCCAAAATTATAGATGCATTTTCAGTTCCAAACCAGTAGCACCCAGTTTAGATCCATTTCCTGTCATAATGGCACGTTTGACGATCGTAGAGGCAGATCTCACAAAATGTTGCACAGAATAATACAATGGCACTGCTGGAGCTTGGGCCTGGTGATTCGGGCCACTTTCTTTCATACGTAATGGCATGTTTAATGATGATCGTAGTGCTCGTCTCTCATGGAATGTTGCACACCAGGATCCTCGTTCGATGGATGTACAGAAGCCTCTGCTAAGAATACACGTACCTATGATGCACCAACATGGACATGTCGATGTACAATATTTCAAAAAAGTACTGACCTAATACGTTGACACGTTTATTTAATTCTTGAAGATTGTGTTTGACAATCATTTTTTCAAAACTCATTTTTTCATACACATTTTCAATTACAAATTCAACAAAAAAATATTTTTCACGAAAACCCAAACTTTTTTCCTACTTTTTAACCACTCTCCAAAAATTTACTATTTGTTACTAGTAAGAACTGAGTAACAGCTCGGACTCCACGTGTTGACAGGGTGACGTGCCACAAGCTGCCGAGGCGATTGCGCAGAGGACGAGCTGTTTGCACCTGGTCCCCTTTTCGCTTCGCCCCTCCGCGTCCCGGCAAAGATCTCCCGTACAGAGATCTTTGCAGTCAAGTCCATGATTGATTGGATATGTGGCAGGACCCAAACGGCCAAATCAGCCAGTATGTGGCAGGACCCAAACGGTCAAATCAGCCAGAAGCACTCAATGCCAGCCAACCTATGGAAAGACAAGTTGACGCCTACGGTGGGACTGGCCCCAATAATCTAGCTACACGTGTCTCCCAATCCAACGGCCCCCCTCCTCTTACACCCGGTATAAATACTAGACCCTTACGCCAAAAAAAGGGGGACGCACTCTTTTAATCTCTCTATATGAACACTTGCTTTCAAAAAGATCCAGAAGAAACGGCCTCCGAGTGAAAACTTGGGGATCGATTGGATAATTTCCGGCCAACCCTACGCTGACTTGACCGTCGGAGTGCCCGTGGCCAACCCCGCCTCCTATGGGAACGGCCACGTGTGACTGACGTTGTGTGGTTTATGCAGGAAAGGACAGACTCGAAGGTATCACCTGTTGGCTCGGTGACAGATCCGTTTTTTGAGGTCAATACTATTCAAAAACTCATTCTACACAAAAATGACTATCGCACAAGGTTAAAATTTTTCTTTTCTACCGTATAAATTTAGTTTTATACTTTTGTTTTTAGTTTTGATGATGAAATAATTTAAATATGAATACCCATTTGGTATTTAATAATAAATTTAAATTTAAAATATATAACATTTTAATAAAGAAAGAACAATGATCACAGTAGAGTGCCCGAGTGTCAAGACTCAATATGTATCTGATACGTGTCCAACATGGACATGTCATCCCAATTGAAGTATCTGTAAAACAAAGTTCACCATTACTATGAACATTTTGAAAAGTCGAGGCTCGAGGTACAACACCATTTTCTTTAGAAGAAAGAATTGTAAAAGTAAGATCCTTGTGACACGTCAAAAATCATTAAACTTGCCTCTAAGAAAGGACAAACCAAAAATGCTAATTTTCCCTAAATGCTAATTTTTATGTAGCGGATCAATCTCTTCTTTGAATGCTAATTTTCGTTGTAGTTTCTATAAGTTGATCACATCATGGAAGACGTTAGCTCCTGATTACATAACTAACAAAAAGAAGTACAAAGATGAAACAAAAAAAAAAAAAAAGCTATATGGACCATATCTTCATGCAGTTTTATATTTTCATCCCCATCTTTTTGCAGTTTTTCCAACTTCAACTGGTGAGACCAGCAGACGGATTGACGCGCCAATGAATCATCCGTTTGAGAAGCATCGGGACTGTTCCCCAACATTATAGAAGCATTTTCAGTTCCAGACCAATAGCTCCCAGTTTAGATCCATTTCCTATCATAATGGCACGTTTGACGATCGTAGAGGCGGATCTCACAAAATGTTGCACAGAATAACCCAATGGCACTGCTGGAGCTTGGGCCTTGTGATTCAGGGCTCTTTCTTTCATACATAATTACATGTTTAATGATGATTGTCGTGCTCGTCTCTCACGAAATGATGCACAGAAGGATACTCATTCGATGGCTATACAGAAGCCTGTGCTAAGACTACTTGAACATATGATGCACCAACGTGGACATGTCGATATGCAATGTTTCAAAAAAGCAATGACCTAATACGTCGACACATTTATTAAGCTCTTTAAGATCTTGTTCAACAATCATTCTTTCCAAACTTTTTTTTTATACTCATTTTTAATCACAAATTCTCCCAATAAAATATTTTTCACAGAAACCCAAATTTTTTTCCTACTTTTTAGCTATACATTCTCTAAAAATGTATTATTGAAAAACTCATTCTACACAAAAATGACTATCACACAAGGGTTAAAATTCTTCTTTTCTATACTTTAAATTTAGTTTTATACTTTTGTTTTTTAATTTTGATGATGAAATATTTTAAATATGAATACCCATTTGGTATATAATAATAAATTTAAATTAAAAATATATAACATTTTTAAAAAGAATGAAAAATGATCACAGTAGAGTGCCCGAGTGTCAGCAATCGATATGTATTTGATACATGTCGAACATGGACACGTCATCCCAGATTCCCAATTGAAGTACCCGTGAAACAAAGTTCACCATTACTATGAACATTGTGAAAAGTGGAGGTACAACACCATTTTCTTTAGAATAAAGAATTGTCAAAGCATGATCTCTATGACACGTCAAAAATCAAAAAACTCGCCTCTAAGAAAGGACAGACCAAAAGTGCTAATTTTTGCTAAATGCGAATTTTTATCTAGCAGATCAATGTCCTCTTTGAATGCTAATTTTCGCTGCAATTTCTATAAGTTGATCACATCATGGAAGACATTGGCTTCCACCTGCATAACTAACAAAAAGAAGTACAGAAATGAAACAAAAAAAGAAGAAGCTATATGGACCATATCTTCATGCAGTTTTATATTTTCATCTCTATCTTTTTGCAATTTTTACAACTTCAACTGGTGAGACGAGCAGACAGATTTATGCACCAATGAATCATTCGGTTGAGAAGCATCGGGACTGTTTCCCAAAATTATAGAATCATTTTCAGTTCTAGACAATAGCACCCAGTTTTGATCCATTTCTTGTCATAATGGCACGTTTGACAATCGTAGAGGATCTCACAAAATGCTGCACAGAATAATCCAATGGCACTCCTGGAGCTTGGCTCTGCTGATTCGAGCCACTTCCTTTCATTCCTAATGGCATGTTTAATAATGATTGTCGTGCTCATCTCTCATAGAATGCTGTAGAGAAGGATCCTCGTTCGATGGCTGTATAGAAGCCTGTGCTAAGAGTACTTGCACCTATGATGCACCAACATGGACTTGTCGATACGCAATGTTTCAAAAAAGTACTGACCCGATACGTCGATACGTTTATTAAATTCTTTAAGATCCTGTTTGACAATCATTCTTTCAAAACCTTTTTTTTCATACTCATTTTTAATCACAAATTCTACCAATAAAATATTTTTCACGAGAACTCAAATTTTTTTCCTTCTTTATAACCATACATTCTCCAAATATTTACTATGCAAAAAACTCATTCTACACAAAAATGACTATCACGCAAGGGTTAAAATTCTTACTTTCTATAGTTTAAATTTAGTTTTATATTTTTGTTTTTAATTTTGTTGATGAAATATTTTAAATAGGAATACCCATTTGGTATTTAATAATAAATTTAAATTAAAAATATATAACATTTTAATAAAGAACGTAAAATGATCGCAGTAGAGTACCCGAGTGTTAACACTCGATATGTATCCAATACGTGTTGAACATGGACACATCATCCTAATTGAAGTATCCGTGAAACAAAGTTCACCATTACTTTGGACATTTTGAAAAGTTGAGGCTCGAGGTACAACACCATTTTCCATAGAAGAAAGAATTGTCAAAGCAAGACCCCCGTGACACGTCAAAAACCATAAAACTCGACTCTAAGAAAGGACAGACCAAAAATGCTAATTTTCACTAAATGCTAATTTTTATGTAGCAGGTCAATCTCCTCTTTGAATGCTAATTTTCGCTGCAGTTTCTATAAGTTGATCACATCATGGAAGACATTGGCTTCTGCTTACATAACTAACAAAAAAAAGTACATAAATTAAACAAAAAAAAGCTATGTGGACCATATCTTAGTTTTATATTTTAATCTCTATCTTTTTGCAGTTTTTCCAACTTGAGCTGGTGAGACCAGCAAACACATTGATGCGCCAATGAATCATCCGTTTGAGAAGCATCGGGACTGTTTCCTAAAATTATGAAAGCATTTTCAGTTCCAGACCAATAGCACCCAGTTTAGATCCATTTCTTGTCATAATGGCACATTTGACAATCGTAGAGGTGGATCTCACAAAATGCTGCACAGAATAATCCAATGGCAAAATGCTAGAGCTTGGGCCTGGTGATTCGGGCCATTTTATTTCATACGTAATGGCATGTTTAATGATGATTGTAGTGCTCGCCTCTCATGGAATGCTACACAGAAGGATCCTTGTTCGATGGCTGTACAGAAGCATGTGCTAAGACTACTTGCACCTATGATGCACTAAAATTGACATGTCGATATGCAATGTTTCAAAAAAGTACTGACCTGATATGGCGACATGTTTATTAAATTCTTTAAGATCTTGTTTGACAATCATTCTTTCAAAACTCTTTTTTCATACTCGTTTTCAATAACAAATGTTCCCAATAAAATACCTTTCCCGAAAACCCATTTTTTTCCTACTTTTTAACCATACATTCTCCAAAAATTTATTATTGAAAAACTCATTCTACACAACAATGACTATCGCACAAGGGTTAAAATTCTTCTTTTCTATAGTTTAAATTTAGTTTTATACTTTTGTTTTTAATTTTGATGATGAAATATTTTAAATATGAATACCCATTTGGTATTTAATAATAAATTTAAATTAAAAATATATAACATTTTAATAAAGAACGTAAAATGATCGCAGTAGAGTACCCGAGTGTCAACACTCGATATGTATCCAATACGTGTTGAACATGGACACATCATCCTAATTGAAGTATCCGTGAAACAAAGTTCACCATTAGTATGAACATTTTGAAAAGTCGAGGCTCGAGGTACAACACCATTTTGAATTGTCAAAGCAAGACCCCCGTGACACGTCAAAAACCATAAAACTCAACTCTAAGAAAGGACATACCAAAAATGCCAATTTTTATGTAGCGGATCAATCTCCTCTTTGAATGCTAATTTTCGCTGCAGTTTCTATAAGTTGATCACATCATGGAATACATTGGCTTCCGCTTATATAACTAACAAAAAGAATTACAGAAATGAATCAAAAAAAAAGCTATAGGGACCATATCTTCATGCATTTTTATATTTTCATCTCTATCTTTTTGCAGTTTTTCCAACTTCAGCCGGTGAGACCAGCAAACAGATTGATGCGCTAGTGAATCATCCGATTGAGAAGCATCGGGACTGTTTCCCAAAATTATGGAAGAATTTTCAATTCTAGACCAATAGCACCCAGTTTAGATCCATTTCTTGTCATAATGGCACGTTTTACAATCGTGGAGGCGGATCTCACAAAATGTTGCACAGAATAATCCAATGGCAATGCTAGAGCTTGGTCCTTGTGATTCGGGCCACTTTCTTTCGTACCTATTGCCATGTTTAATTATGATGATAGTGCTCATCTCTCATGGAATGCTGCACAGAAGGATCCTCGTTCGATGGATGTACAGAAGCCTATGCTAAGACAACTTGTACCTACGATGCACCAACATGGACATGTCGATACGCAATGTTTCAAAAAAGTACTGACCTAATACGTCGACACGTTTATTTAATTCTTTTAAGATCCTATTTGACAATCATTCTTTCAAAACTATTTTTTCATACACATTTTCAATCACAAATTCTCCCAATAAAATATTTTTCACGAAAACCTAAATTTTTTCCTACTTTTTATCCATACATTCTCCAAAAGTAACTATCACGCAAGGGTCAAAATTCTTCTTTTCTATAGTATAAATTTACTTTTATATATATATTTTTTAGTTTTGATGATGAAATATTTGAAATATGAATACCCATTTGGTATTTAATAAAAAATTTAAATTAGAATATATAACATTTTAATAAAGAAAGTAAAATGATCGTAGGAGAGTGCCCGAGTGTCAGCACTCAATATGTATCCGATACGTGTGGAACATGGACACATCATCCTAATTGAAGTATCCGTAAAACAAAGTTCACCATTACTATGAACATTTTGAAAAGTCGAGGCTCGAGGTACAACGCCATTTTCTATAGAAGAAAGAATTGTCAAAGCAAGACCCCCGTGACACGTCAAAAATCATAAAATTCGACTCTAAGAAAGGACAGACCAAAAATGCTAATTTTTATGTTGGGGATCAATCTCCTCTTTGAATGCTAATTTTCGCTACAGCTTTTATAAGTTGATCACATCATGGAAGACATTGGCTTCTGCTTACATAATTAACAAAAAGAAGTACAGAAATGAAACAAAAAAAAAGCTATATGGACCATATCTTCATGCAGTTTTATATTTTCATCTCTATGTTTTTGCAGCTTTTCCAACTTTAGCTCATGAGACTAGCAGACAGATTGATGCGCCAATGAATCATCCAGTTGAGAAGCATCGGAACTGTTCCCCAAAATTATAGAAGCATTTTCAGTTCCAAACCAATAGCTCCCAGTTTAGATCCATTTCCTATCATAATGGTACGTTTGACGATCATAGAGGTGAATCTCACAAAATGCTACGCAGAATAATCCAATGGAACTGCTGGACCTTGGGCCTGGTGATTCGGGCCACTTTCTTTCATACCTAATGGCATGTTTGATTATGATTGTAGTGCTCATCTCTCATGGAATGCTACACAAAAGGATCCTCATTCGATGGCTGTACAGAAGCCTATGCTAAGACTACTTGTACCTACGATGCACCAACATGGACATGTCGATACGCAATGTTTCAAAAAAGTATTGACTTGATACGTCGACACGTTTATTAAAGTCTTTAAGATCCTATTCGACAATTATTCTTTCAAAACTCTTTTTTCATACACATTTTCAATCACAAATCCTCTCAATAAAATAGTTTTCATGAAAACCCAAATTATTTTTCTGCTTTTTAACCATACATTCTCCAAAAATTTACTATTCAAAAACTCATTGTACACAAAAATGACTGTCACGCAAGGGTTAAAATTCTTCTTTTCTATAGTACAATGAAATTCGTCTTTTGATAAATAATACAAACAAATTAAGTATTAAATGATAGCTCAAGTGTTAGATGAAGTACTTTGATCAATATGATAGTCACAAATCAGATTTAATCAGTCAAAGTGTTTCAATGAGAAGATAACAAATAAATACAATATAGGTTGAAAAATTTTCTGAAGAAATATTTCTCTTTTAATGGATGATTGTAATTAATTAAGCACTAAGAGAGAAATGAGCAACTTCGATGAATGTGATGATTTTACAAGTTTAGTTCAATCAATCAAAGTTTCAATATGAAAAAAAAAAAAAAAAAAAAAGATTTTATGCAATGTAAGTGCAAGAATCTTATTCAAAAATATATCTCTCTTTCAATGAATAATTTGTGATAAATTAAGTACTAAGAGAGAAATTAGAAACTTTGATGAATATGATGTTTACAAATTTGATTCAATCAAAGTTTCAATATGAAAAAGTAGAAAAAAGTTTATGTGTAAGTGCAAATATTTTCTTCAAAAATATCTCTTTTAAGATTGATATAAATAATTTAAGCACGAAGAGAAATGGAAAACTGTGATGATAGAGATAATTCATGAAGTTTGATTCAATAATCAAAGTTTTTGTTATTAAGAAATAAATGAAACGAATGTAAAAATGTAAGTTCAAAGAAGATATTTTACAAATATATTTCAAAAGAAAACTCATTTCTAGTTGTTTATTGAATACATAGTGAAGCGATATTTATAGTAATCAAAACGCAAAATATTCTACCCAACCAGACGACCCTACCAGGCGTCTGCTACTAACCAGACGGCTGAAACTAGCCATTGTTCGTCAAAAATTAGAACCGTTAAAAAAATGATCGTTGGCGAACCGGACGTCTGGTTGACTTTGACTTTATTTTTAATAGAGATATGATTTAAGTTCAAGTATCACTTTGAAATATTAATCTTACTTTTGATAAAATATATATATATATATATATATTGTGTAAGTAATGTGAAATTAACTATTCGTGTACAAAATGATTTTTGAGCTATTGTCATTTATTACTAAAAATCAAAGCATTATATCTTTATATATGATTTCGAAAGCCTAGTCTTTGATCTTGTTTCGAAGTTTATTTCATGTCCGGCTCTTAAACTCTTGATCTTGATCTTTCTTGACGTTTAACTTTAATGTTTGACTTTAATCTTGACATTCTTTAAGAGCTCGATTTGATAGTCTTGATTTTGATATTTTAAACTCTCATTTCGAATGATTTGATTTGAATACTCAACTTTCACTTTGATCTTCATTTCAAGTTCGATTTATGATATGTTGATTTGACAATACTTGATTGATTTTAACATTGAACTGTCATCACTCAAAATCAATTGTTAAAAATAATATTAATTTTAAACATTAAGGATGAAATTATATATATTAACATATATTAGGTTAAAGAAAAAGTTAATTCGAATAATCGAAGCTGTTGAAATTTAAAGAAGTTGTTATTAAATATTTTGTTTTTTATTTGAAGAAGTATGGGCAGCCACGTGGTTCTTGGGATTGAGTTAAAGCAGGTTGTTTTCCTTGACTTGGATAGAAGTTTTTGGTAAATTGAACTTCCACTTTCTATAGGATTTATGCAACAGATTTTTCCATAGAAAGTCTAAGAAACCATGGCTGAGAAAAGTCAGATTTTTTTCGCAATATAACATAATTTTTTTAAAGCACAACAGCAGGCTAAAAATAAAGTTGGAACGTGATTTTGGTTTTGTCTCTCCAAGGATTTATTTGATAAGAGGTAGGATTACGAGGTGCAAGTGGTTTATTCTGTTTAATTTATTTTTTTATGCTGACAAATATTATGCTAATGAAAGTGTTGGATTTATGGACACCACATATCTCCACAATGGTATGATATTATCCACTTTGGGTCTGAGCTCTCATGGATTTACTTTTGAGTTTTACCTTAAAATGCGTCATATCAATGGAGATATTGTTCATGCTTATAAACTCATAATCTTTCCCAACAATCCTCCCCTTGAACAAAGAACCATCGAGTCTCCCCTCAAACGATTATCCATCCGTCCACTCTCTACCAACTAGGATTCTCCACTCTCCTCTTCACCATGTTAGGGTCATGACACGTTCGTGAAGCATTCCGAGAATACTACCTGACTCGAGAGCTTGCTCTATTCAGGTCAACTCATCTTAACCATGTTGGGGTCAAGACACGTCCGTGAAGCATCGGGAGCATACCGCATGTTCAATAGAGCTCATCCACGGATCCTATCGCGAGCAAACTGAGGCTCACCACCTTCGTTTGGCATTCCGGGGAATTCATCCACATGGCTAAGTCTGGGCTTTGCTGCTATACCACTTGTTGGGTTTATGGACACCATATATCTCCACAATGGTATAATATTGTCCACTTTTAGCCTTAACCCTCATGGATTAGATTTGAGCTTTACCCAAAAAGACCTCATACCAATGGAGATATTGTCCATGCTTATAAACCTGTAATCTTTCCCATTTCTAACCATGTGGGACTTTGGACGCACTCCCAACAGAAAGTTATGACATGATACAATATGAAATGGCCACCCGATACCAAATATATGTTATATTATGAGTTCTTATCGGTGTCTAAACATATTATATGACGCGTGATTTAATAATTTTATTCACGATTGCACAATTATTCGTGTCCTACTAAGTATTCTATATAATCATCCCTTTTTCCTACCTTTTATAGGTTAGAACGAGTTGTTGGTTGACGGGCCATGAGGTGAAGTCGTTGTGCTTGGATTCATCGGACTTAATAAATTAAATTCGGTGTAACGTGACTATAGATTTTATTTTCAGTATTTACTTTAGTTTTATTATTATGTAGATTCGTTATTCAGGATTTGGAACATGTTTTTGTTTTGTTATGTTTTTCCATATATTTATTTAATATTGGTGAAACAAAAAAATTCATGTTGTAATGTTTGAAATGTTTATTTAATTACGAAATGAATAAGATATGGTTAAATGAATAAGATATGGTGTAGGAAAATCCTCATTTTTAATTTAAAAATTATGTAATTATTCTGTATAAGAGTGAGTAAACTATTGTTACATAATTTAATATTTATTACATGCCATTTTTTTAAAGTTTAAATGAAACTTTAACGATTTAAATATTAAAAATTTGGATGTGACACATTCTCTACTTATTTTATTGATTTTTCACAATCTCTCGAAGTAAAGAATTCGACTATCTCATAGGTGTAACATATCATAATACTTGGTCCATCAAGAATACTCTTAAACTATTGAAAAAATAATGAAGTCAGCAAGAAACTGTAATAAGATTTTTCAATAAAATTGGGGTTGACTGCTAGAACCACTATGTTCTGTTCATAACTAGATTTTAGAGAAGAGCTAAAACAACTATATCCTACTATGTTCGTTTACAGAGGTTTTGAAACTGAATTATGGAGCGTTTTGCAATTGTAGAATTAATTCAAGTGTTCTTGAACTTCCATTACACATTTTCTCCTACCACTGTGTATCAAAAGATGTAATACAATGACTCTATTCTCTATAAATATTAGGCTAGCACATTAGCAGAGAAATTCAACAATGAAACCTTTTGTTAAAAACTAAGACCAGTACCTATATCCTGCTTGTTCTGAGGAAGATTTTGCTTTCATAGATGTTGTGCGGAGGGACAGAGCTAACATATGCATATTCTGGCTGGAGCTCCCACTGTTGATTATAATTAACATTTGAGTTGTCTTTCCTTTCATGGCTTGTTTTGTTTGGTAAACTGCATGATAATGAACATTATTAGGGAAAAAAGAGAAGCTATCTGCCATCCCCTAAACATTCATCGGAGAATCAAGTGTTATGACTAATAACATTTTCTCTTTGTTTTTCATTTCATTGTTAGTTTGAACTTAATAAGAGCTAAAACATTCTTTGTTAAAAATTCTTTTACGACTGAACACCCACGTCGCCCTTTCTGCTTTCAATTAAAGAAATCCAACGCACCAAAGAGTCTAAATATATTCTTAGGTACGATGTTTTTACTACTGGACAGTGTGATGGTTAATTAGGTGCAACAATAAATGATATCTATCTAAATATCTTGATTGAAGAGCGGAAAGTTCATTGTTGCTGGAGTACGAATATTATTAATTTTCAAGCTTTTGTCTTTCTTGTAATATATGGCTCATATAGAGTGTAACAGATATTTGTTAGAATAAATAGGCATGTCTGTTTGTTATGGACATTTAATAGGTTAGGGGTGCGGGTGCGAAGGCAAAGCCCCTCGCGGTATGGTACAGGGGTATTGGATTTTTTTATTTTTTTTTTTGAAGTCTTGTACAGGTCCTAAAATTGTGTATGGGCCAGGATTAGTATATATATGATGTGACCCTATATTCATACATAATAAAAATCATAGCCACTTTGCTCCCGTGGACGTAGGCCAACTAGTATTAGAGTCTACATTTACGATGTCTGGGATTTCTTCTACAAAGTTTGATGTGCTCAAGTTTGACTGAACTTGAAATTTCGAATTATAGTAGAGGAGGGTTAGAGATTTGTTGGTGCAGTTGGTATGGTGAAGGTGTTGTATGGAAAGAAGCCGGCAGACATGGATGACGCAATTTGGGAAGAACAAGAAATTAAGGCTATGGCAACCATCAGACATTGTCTGCTGGCTGATGATGTGATGTATCACATCACTGATGAGGAATCTCCAGCTAAAATCTAGTTAACATTGGAGAGTCGATATATGTTCAAGTCATTGACGAACAAGCTTTATCTTAAGCAGAAATTGTATAACCTTAAGATGAAGGAGGGCTCGGACCTAAGCAAATATACCAACATGTTCAACAAGATTATTAGTGATCTAAAACGAGTTGATGTGATGTTTGAAGATGAAGACAAGGCGTTGATGTTATTGAATTCTCCACCAGCTTCTGCTACATATGAAAGTTTGGTTACAACTCTGTTGTAGGGAAAGGAATCATTAGAGTTGGACGGTGTCACAAGTACCCTATTAGGTTTTCATCAGAGGAAGAAAGCCATTGACGAGAGTTCTCATGATAAAGGGCTTGTAATTTAAGGGTAAACATGAATGTGGAAGAAACAAGTTTCGGAATGGATCGAGTGGCAATAAATTTCAATTTAAATCTAGAAACAAGAAGGACATGGAGTGCTATAAATGTAGAAAAAAATGAGATACATGAAGCGATATCATCCAGAGAGGAAGAATGAAAACGATGAAAACATAGAAGGTCCATCAAAGTCTGCGAATATAATAGAAGAAGACTTAGATAGCAGTGATAGAGATATGCTTTATGTTTCATCTGGTTCAAATCATCTCATAGATCATTGAATTTTGGATTCAGCACCTAGCATATGACACCCAATAAATATTGGTTTGATACCTACGCGTTAGTAAATTCTGGTTCAATTTTAATGGGGAATGATGCATTTTGCATAATTGCTGGAATAGGGAATATCATAATTACAATGTTTGATGGTGTTAGAATATTGTGTGATGTTAGACATGTGCCACATTTGAGGAAGAATATGATTTCATTGGGTACTTTAGACTCTAAAGGGTTCAATTATAAGTCTCAAAGTGGAATAATGAAGGTGAGTAGATGTGTTATGATAGTAATGAGGGGATAGAAACATGCAAGAAATAGTTTCAAGTTGTAAAGACCTATAGTTGTAAGTGGAACTGCTATTGTAGAGCTTGAGTCAGAAACTACAGTTTTATGACATATGCGATTAGGTCATATTGGGTGAGCGTGTTATTGTAGAGCTTCATAAGAGAGAACCTTTTGAAGGGTTTTAAAACATGCAAACTTGATTTCTAAAAGTATTGTATTCTTGGGAAACAACATAGGGTATAGTTTAAGACAGGCACTTACAAGACAGAGGGGATTCTTGACAATGTTCATACAAATGTTTGGGATAGTAAGGATATCATCACAAGGAAGACATGTATTAGTGAATTTTATTAACGATTGCTCAAGAAAGGTTTGGGGTGTACTTCGCGCGGCATAAGTAGGAAACATTTGACAAGTTCTTGCTGTGGAAGCTAAAGTAGAAAACTAAACAAGAAAAAATATTAAATGCCTTAATTCAGACAATGGTACTAAGTACTCTAATTCAAAGTTCTTGGAGTTCTGTGAGTATTAAGGGATTACGAGATATTTTACAGTACTTATCACACCACAGCAAAACGATGTAGCCAAAAGGTAGCAGAAAGTGTGAGGTGTCTCAGCTTGAATGCAGGGCTTGTAGAAGATCTGCCAGGCAGATGCAGTAAGTATGCCATGTTTCTTAATTAACAGGTCACCTAAAGCATCAATAGATGAGAAGGTAGCAGATGAGGTATGGATAGGCAGTGCGATTGGCTACTCTAGTTTGGACATCCTTGTTTCTAGTGAGGAGAGATCGAAGTTTAATGAGAAGTCCAGACATTGTTTTTTTTTTTTTTTTTTTTTTTTTGGGGTATCAGAAAAGGATTAAATGGTTCAAGCTCTGGAATCCAAAGGGAAAAAAGTGGTGATCGGTAGAGATGTGATTTTTTATAAGAATTCTATGTTATAGCGCACTTAGGTAGAAGATAAACAAATGTCAGAAAATTAGCAATGATCATGTGGTGCAAGTGGAAACCTATCCTATATAAAGGATAATGTGCAGAATGCTAAGAGTTTTAGCTCGAGAGATCAGGAACATTACAGATAGACCTAGATGTAGATGTGTCAATCCGGGTGGTCCGGGCCGGGTTCGCCCGCCAACATATGAGCCCGGTACGGCCCGCGTGAAAAAAAAAAACCCGCCCGCTGCGGGTTTCGGGTTGGTTACGGGTCGGCCCACAATTTTGGATTACAACCCAGGCCCGCCCATTGACCCATCCGGATAGAGCCCATGCAGGTCACGGGTCACGGTTCGTTCCGGTTTGGCACATATGATTGTATAAATAAAATTATAAAAATATAGAATTTTTTATATTTATAGCAAAAAATATATTTGTTTTTTGGTTAAATGTAAACTAAGAATTGAACAAAATGATAAATTTATAATTATATCAAGAAACTTTTACATAAAATTCAAATTTAATGTTAAATGAATTATTTATAACTTTGCAAAGTTAAATTTAATTTAAACAAATAACAACTAAATGCATGTCTAATTACTATTATCAAATATTTATAGTATAAGTACATCCCAATTAGGTTGACACCCACTTAACTATAATTTAGTTGTTCAAAAATTATATTTTTATTTTCCAATCAATCTTTATGAATTGCAAGATTTTTTAAGTCTTCAACAATATCATCAATAATTTTATCTTGTATCCTTCGATCTGCGAATATCCAATCTTTCACACATATGAGAGCTTCCAAAATATCTTCTTTAATATATATTAGTTCGCCATCCAGTAACAATGATTGATTTGATCAAGAATTATTGATTTTCTCATGAATATCTATTTGGATCAAAATTTCAAGAAGTAAAACTCTCACCACTTTTATATAATTTTTTTAATCAAAATACTCCAAAAAACAAATTTAAAGTTTGCGGCTTAATAAAAGAAAGATGTGTAATTAGCGCAATACCATGTCTTTCACTTGTTTCGTGGAATATCCCATATTCTTTCATTTTTATATAAAACCCCCTGAATGGCCCAAGCTTTGTGAAAAATCCATCATGTCCAATTCTACTCTTCATCTCAGTATCAAAATGGGTTTTGTCGAGACTATCCCATTTTTTTTACAGGCCAGCGGGTTAACCGCGACCCGTGAAGCCTAAACCCGTGAAACCTGCGGGTCACACCTCTTTGGCCCGTGAACCGCCTGCTCGGGTCACAGGTCGACCCGACGTCCCGGGTCGATCCGGGCCAGTTTTTACGGGTCTAACCGGCCCGTCCGTCTTGACACCTCTACCTAGATGCACCATCAGGCTATCCACTAGGTAAGGTTTTAAAGATTTGCCTTTTTTTGCCCTTATTATTAGTATTGAGGATCCTACTGCATTACAGAAGGCTATGGTTAATCAAGAGAAAAGTATATAGATGGGTGCTACGGTGGAGTAAATGGAGTATTTGCATAAGAATTAGACTTAGGAATTGTTGGAGCTTTTGAAGGAAAGGGGTGAATGGATGCAAATGGGTATATAAGAAAATATCAGTATCAAAAAAAGAAGAGGAAAAGTTCAAGACTCACCTAGTAGCAAAAGGTTATTCACGGGTTGACTATGATGAAAATTTTCCCCCTACAGCTATACATACTTCCATCATGGCAGTGTTGGCTTTAGTAGCACATTTGGACATGTAGTTGGAGCAGAGGAAGCAAAGATGGCTTTTCTTCATGGAGTTTTATAATAGCAGATTTACATGGAGTAGCCAAAGGGTTTAGTTAGCCTAGACACGAACATTTGGTCTGTAAATTCAGGAGATCACTAATTGGCCAAAGCAGCCTCCATGGCAGTGGTACAAGCGATGTGACTCTTATATGATTTATATTGGCTATAGTAGATGTGAGTACGATTGTTGTGTTTATTTAAAGAGACTTGACGATGGTCTTTTATTTTTTGTTACTTTATGTGGACGATATGTTGATTGTTGCAATGAGTATGAGTGAGGTCAACAAGTTGAAGACTTCATTGAGAGGAGAATTTGATATGAAGGATTTGGGGTGTGGCAAGTAAGATTTTTGGGATGGAGGTTTTCATGGACAAAGATTCCAGAAAATTATTGTTATCACAGAGTTGTTATGTTGAGAACATGTTAAAAAGGTTCAGCATGGGTAATGCAAAACTAGTGAGTACACCTTTAGAGAATCATTTTAGATTATTTATTGCTCAATGCTTGAAAACAAAAGTAGAAACTGAAGACACGTCAAAGGTTTTATATGCTAGTGTAGTGGGGTGTCTGATATATTCTATGGTTAGTACAAGACTGGATTTGGTACAAGCTATTAGTGTGGTGAGAATGTTTTTGGCATATCCAGGGCGATAGCATTGTGATGCAGTTAAGAGGATTTTTAGATACTTGAGGAATACTATAGACTATGGTATTATGTTTAGCATGCAACAAAATGATCCTTCAGTTTGGGATACACAGATTCAGATTATGTTGGACATTTGGATGATAGGATATCGACTACTGTTTATTTATACACTTTTGTAAAGACCAAGTGCATTATGTGAGGATTCATAGGATAAGGAAATTGGTTTCTTCTGGTAAACTATTGCTTGAGAAAGTCCACACTTCTAAGAATGTGGCAAAACATGTTGTCACAGATAAATTCAAGCATTGATTAACATTTCTAGGTGTTAGAGATGAAGCGTCCCAACCTATTGGTCCCAAATAGTGTTTTTGGGATAGAGGTTTGCAGGGACAAAGATTCCAGAAAATTATGGTTATCACAGAGTAGTTATGTTGAGAATATGTTAGAAAAGTTCAGCATGGGTAATGCAAAACCAGCGAGTACACCTTTAGAGAAACATTTTAGATTGTCTATCGCTTAATGCTTGAAAACAGAAGTAAAAACTAAAGATATGTCAAAGGTTTTATATGCCAGTGCAATGGGGTGTCCGATATATTCTATGGTTAGTACAAGACTGGATTTGGCACAAGCTATTAGTGTGGTGAGAAATTTTTTGGCATATCCAGGGCGATAGCATTGTGATGCAATTAAGAGGATTTTCATATACTTGAGGGATATTATAGACTATGGTATCATGTTTAGTAGGCAACAAAATGATCCTTCAGTTTGGGATACGTAGATTCAGATTATGCTGGAAATTTGGATGATAGGATATCGACTACTGTATATGTATATACTTTGGTAAAGACCAAGTGCATCATGTGAGGTTTCACGGGATCACGAAATTGGTTTCTTTTGGTGAACTATTGCTTGAGAAAGTTCACACTTCTGAGAATGCGGCAAATATGTTGACAAAACCTGTAGTCACATATAAGTTCAAGCATTGATTAACATCTCTTGGTGTTAGAGATGAGGCGTCCCAACCTATTGGTCCCAGATGGTGTTTTTCCAAGTTATGTTTTTTCATTGTTTCTCCTAAGGAGTGAATATTTGTCAAGGTAGAGATTGTTGTAATATGTGGCTCATATAGAATGGAACACTTATTAATTGGGATAAATATGCTTGTTTGTTTTTCAGGAATGCTTAATAGGTTGGGGTGCGGGGACAGAGTCCCTGCGGTACGGCACATGGGTATTTTTTGATTTTTCTTTAAAATCTTGTATGTGCCTTAAAGTCGTGTATGAGCCAGGATTAATATATTTGATATAACCATATTATTCATACATAATAAAAATCATAGCCGCTTCAATTCCATGGATATAGACATATCGTCGAACTACTTAAATTTGCGTTCTTATTTCATCGATGTCATATTTTTCATTGTTATTATTGTTGCTCAAATCACAAAAATCCTCAATAATATAGTGATGTGAATTGAAAGAACATTAAGTTTCTTCTTTGTCCCTATCTTATTGCAAAGTGGAAAAAGTAAAATAATTGAAGAAAAATGCTTATGGGAGGGACCATTGGAAAATGAATTCTTCTTACCCTTTATATTACTTTTTGTTGCTGGCCGGCGATGTTCACTATGCTTCAAATTTCAAGATATATAATATGCTCAAAATTTGATGCTGGTTACAATGAATGAAATGATTTGCTATTATAATCTGGTTTAACTTTTTGAGTACTGATTAACTCATGAATAAACTAGGTTCTCATCGCATTGATTGTTGATCTCACTCTTATTTCCTTCTGTATTCTTCTGATTTGGTCCAATTATCGTTTACATTTGGATTGTAAACCTTTAGTTTTGGACTGTAAAAGTAATGCATATTTCTTATCTGCCTTTACAGCTCCACAATTAGTCGAAAGAATAAGAAGAATATCAGGGTTGATCTTCCTATGCAACACACATTAGAATAAGTAAAATATGGATTATTTCTGAAATATAAACTACCTTACCATTTATTCTTTGTGCTGGTAACTGTATAAAAGGAAATATTCATAATTTTCTTCTACTAATAAGTTGCTTTAGTCTTTTTCTCATTAATTTGGAATTGGTTACTTATTATTCATGTCATAAGATGTGACTGTGTTTTTCAACACTCCATGTTTACTCCATTTAAGAATAGATATATTCTAAACCAGCCTGTGATAGGATCCAAAGATGTAAGTTAGTGAATTATTTTATGAGATACAATTGACATAAGCAAATTGTCGAATCACTTAAATTTTATGTGCGTCAATTTTAATGTTCTTTTTTATTTTATTGTTCAATTTGCAAAGTTGTTATCAGAGCCAGTCAACGATTTTCGTGAAGGCTAGGGTGTTTCATCTTCTGCAAAATTTGATATAATGAGATTTGATGGATCAAGAGATTTTGAATTATGACATAGGACGGTGAGGGACCTACTGGTGCAATAGAGGATGGTAAAGGCATTGGGGGAAGAAGCCAAAAGAGATGTCCTGAACAAATGGAACAAGTTGGAGAGGTAAGGGCTCTATTGCTATGAATAAAGCCATTTGTACATAAAGATTTGACAAAAATCTTAAAATGCAAGATGGCGCCCCTATTGGTGGGGGCTCTATTGCTATGAATAAAGCCATTTGTACATAAAAATTTGACAAAAATCTTAAAATGCAAGATGGCGCCCCCTATTGGTGGGGCGTCTGCGTCAGACGCCCCACCAATAGGGGGCGCCATCTTGCATTTTATTAAGGTTTTTGTCAAATTTTTATGTAAGTCTAGCATGGTTCCTATTGCTATAGATCTGAAGGTTGGGTGATTAGGTTGGACGTGGTCCGATTCGGTTCGATTCTCTTCAAAATCGAACAGATCCAAAATTTTCGGGTATTTAATAAATGGAATCTTCGGGTCCAAATATAATTATAGAACCGTTCGGGTTTGGTTCAGTTCCGTTCGGTTCCGTACCATAATTAATTTTTTTTAACATTTACAAGACTTTATAAATATAATTAATAACATGTTCATTCGTAACTATTACAAATTAACGTAGCACAATTTAAAATCATATAAATAACAAACTGTCCAATAAGATTAATTCAATATATACAAATACCAAAAATTAAATTTACCCAATTAATTTGCTAATTTGTTTAGAAAAAATTAAAATAATTTAATTAATTCAATATAAAAAATTAAAAAAAATTATTTAGATTCGATTTTTCGATTTTTGGCCTAGAACTGAGAACCAAACCAAAACTCATTAGTTCTCGATTCAGATATCCGTTCGTTTATTTAATTTCTGAAGAACCGTTCGTTTCGGTTCGATTCAGAAACTTTTGTCCAGCCCTAAGGGTGATGAAGATAACAAAGGGAGCTATGGTTGTGATGAAGGGACATAAACTATCGAGTAATATTTACAGATTGCTAACCTTTTTCGCGTATCAAGGAAAGAGTGGTATTATTTTTGCTTTAATGATTGTAGTATGTTGTATGACTTCTTTTGAATATCTCACACACACACACTAGGTGCAAGCAACGTGCAATGCACGTTTGCTTAGTTTATATTTAATAGTTTTGTTTAAGAATTAATTTGTTATTAATAAATATGTAAATTTTTTGGTTAATTAAATAATTAATGATGTCATATTTATGTAATTGATAAATAATTAAATAAAGTGCTTCTCTCTGTCATCTCCAACCCAAAATCACAAACAGAAAACTCAAGGTATGTTAAGGGGTAAGAAGATGAGTTTACTTAGGCTCCATTTGATTTTCATTAATGTAGAATGAGAATAAAAAATATAGTCGTTATTGGACTCCACACAAGAGATAGAAATTCAAAATTGATAGATTGATGTGATGGATAACGGTCATATTTTTCATTTTTATGGGTTTTTAATGAGAAACAAACGGAGGCTTAAATTTTTTGCATGACTTAAGTCTTTAATCTTTTTAAAGTAATAATGCAATTCATTTTATCGCTAAAGTATGATATGTATTATGATAATATATGTATATCATGTGTTAGACTTAGTATTGGTAAGTGACGGGTAAATTTTCGATGACGAAAATATTTTAAGGGGGTGAGAATGTAATACCCCGAAAATTTTCATAAAATATAATTCAATTTTTATATACTATATTTTAATATTTTGAAAGTTAGGGACTAAATGATACATTTATCAAATTATATTTTATTTGTGTCAAATATTTAGATATTGATGGAGTTGTCGTAAATATATGAATATTGGTCTCATTGGATAAATCGTAATTAGACACATAAATCAGATTCGAGAAAAACTCGATTCGGATAAGTTAGCTCCAAGATATTTTAGTTTGAAGGAATTATCAAAAGCTAATTTATTTTTATTACTATTTAATTATAATTTTGAGAGTAAGGAGTGGTGAAAAAAGATATTCCGTTAGTTTTTACATTAAATCAAGAAATTCCGTTAGTTTTTCCGTTAAACAAACATATTCCGTTTAATAGTCACTTTTCATATATACTAGATGTAAGCAACGTGCAATGCACGTTTGCTTAGTTTATATTTAATAATTTTGTTTAAGAATTAATTTGTTATTAATAAAGATGTAATTTTTTTGGTTAATTAAATAATTAATGATGTAATGTTTATGTAATTGATAAATAATTAAATAAAGTGATTCTCTTTGTCATTTTCAACCCAAAATCATAAACAGAAAACTCGAGGTATGTTAAGGGGTAAGAAGATGAGTTTACTTAGACTCCATTTGATTCTCATTACTGTAGAATGAGAATGAAAAATATAGCCGTTATTGAACCCCACACAAGATATAGAAATTCAAAATTGATAGATTGATGTGATGGATTATGGTCATATTTTTCATTTTTATGGGTTTTTAATGAAAAACAAACGGAGGCTTAAACTTTTTACATGACTTAAATCTTTACTCTTTTTTAAGTAATAATGCAATTCATTTTATCGTTAAAGTATGATATGTATTACGATAATATATATATATCATGTGTTAGACTTATTATTGGTAAGTGACGGGTAAATTTTCGAGGACGAAAATATTTTAAGGGGGTGAGAATGTAATACCCCGAAAATTTTCATAAAATATAATTCAGTTTTTATATACTATATTTTAATATTTTGAAAGTTAGGGACTAAATGATACATTTATCAAATTATATTTTATTTGTGTCAAAATTTTAGATATTGATGGAGTTATCGTAAATATATAAATATTAGTCTCGTTGGATAAATCGTAATTAGATACATAAATCAAATTCGAGAAAAAGTCGATTCGGATAAGTTAGCTCCAAGAAATTTTAGTTTGAAAGAATTATCAAAATCTAATTTATTATTATTATTATTATTTAATTATAATTAAGTCTATGAGAATATTTTTAATTAAGTCTTCTGAGAATAAACTATGTAGTTTATGTTTTTCTAAATTTTCTTCAAAATTTAGATTTGAAAATTCATCAATTATTTCATAATCTGATTCTTCTTGTTTATTATCTAGATTTTTATCTTCTATTGTTACTATACTATAAATAGATTCTTTATCTGATATATATTCATCTAATTGTATTAAATCTTCATTAGTGCATTCTATTAATGTGTTCTTCTTATCATAATTGTTTATTCTTTTTGGACAAGTTCTAGCTAAATATTCATTACTATTACATACAAAACAACTAAGTTTATTTTTATAAGTTTTGTCAGGTTTAAATTTTCTTACATGTCTTTTTTCATCTAGATAAGATTTACTTTTATTGGATTTTCTAAGGAAATATCTTTTCCTAATTAGATTACTATATTTTTTATTTTTCTTATTATATTTTTTATTCTTTGAACTAGAAGCTCCATAAATTTGAGGAGTAAATATATCTTTACAAAATCTATAATATGTTTTTTTAAATTGTTTTTGTATTTGTCGTTCTACACATTTATCTTCTAGACATCTTATTACATGTTGTATTCTTTGTCGAAAACACGCGAGAACACCTAGTGATGGCAATGGGCCGAGCCGAGCCGGCTCGGCCCATGCCAAGACGAGCTCGGCTCGTGCTCGCACGAGCCGAGCTCGTGGCTCGTTACCCTCGTGGGTTTTTGGGCGAGCTCGGCTCGTGCCCGAGCTCGCCCAAACGAGCCGAGCGCTTGGCTCGGCTCGTTTTTTTTTTTTAAATACACATAACATACCGACACTAGTTTAATTGTAAAAAATATATATATACACATTTTGTGATTAATTTCTAAATATACATTTTCAAAAAAATTTATAATTTTTTTAAAAAATAAGAACAAAAATTATTTTGTTGAGTTACTAAGTTACTTGAGTAATAATGTAATATATTTTTTGTTTACCATTTTATACTTAAACTTAAAAATAATATATATGTAAATTATAAACACATTTTATAAACCATTTTTTAAATATACATTTTTCAAAACATTTTTATTTTTTATAAATAAAAAAATAAAGATAGACCCTCCTCCTTTATCCGGGCTTGGGACCGGCTACTTCAATTTTTAGTAGGCGGAGTTAAAAATTGTACACGAACAACTTGTTACGTGTACAATTTTTTTAAAAATATTATAAATGTATGAAAATTAAATTTTGTGATGATTATGGTTAAATTAAATATCACTTACTTGGTTACAGGCAATTTCGGCATATTTATCTTGAATTCGATAACTAGCGTCTTCCCAATCTTTCACGCACATTAAAGCTTCCAAAATATCTTCTTTGAGTCGACTCCTGACCTCAGAGAGAACCCTCTTCCCTGCACTAAAAGCAGACTCCGAAGCTACAGTGCTAACAGGAGGTATTAGTAGATCTTTTGCCATTGCAGAAACTACTGGCCATCGACGTTCATTATCTCGCCAAAATTTAATTACCTCTTCTGAATTTTTCTTAACTTCTTTGTTAGTAGGCAAAGTATGACGAAAGTAATCGATTAATTCAGATGGCAACGCATTTGGACTATTACTCGAAGTTTGAGTACATGCAGTGGATGACAAACTACTACTACTACCACCAGATGAACCACATGCATATGCAAATGAATTAAATCTATATGAGTTCATGCTTTCGAATAAATCTAAAATTACATCGTCGTCATCCGTTGGATTAGTGGGAGGAGTAGATGTAGGTACACGAGTAATATGTGTACCCATTCGTGAAGCATATAATTCGTACATTTCACGTAATGTTTCTTCCAAATTCCTATAAGTAATAGGTATACTAAAAGTTAAAGAATTTGAAATTTTATCAATTACAAATTTAGTACCCGATAAATTATATCGGGGGTCCATGACGCATGCTAAAGGAAATAACATAGGTAATTCTTCCCAATATTTTCTGAATTTTAATTCCATGGAATATATAACTGCATGAAAATCGGGGTCATTTTGAAATCGACGAAAAGTCTTAGCAATTGCATAAAGACGTTCAAGAACCATACAACTTGTAGGATAATAAACGCCAGACAATATATTTGTAGAATCATAAAATGTGGACAAAAAATGTTTTATTTTAAGAACTATATTCCAATTGGTTTCATTCAAAATAGTTTCGTCTTCATCTCTAACATGCCTATTGTTATAAAATTCAGTAATTAAATGTTCGAAACCTTCACATGATTTTAATAATAAGTAAGTGGAATTCCATCTATGGCCTACGTCAGTAATAAATGTTTTTGTATTTGTCATTCCATTTTCTGAACAAAATTCTTCAAATGCTTGTTTTCGACTAGGTGTAATCGTGATATATATAAGTGCACTCCTAATTCGGTCAATTTCATCCTTAACATGTTTTAAACCGTCTTGTACTACTAAATTAAAAATATGACATACACATCGAATATGAAATAAATAACCACCAAAATCGGGTTGAAGTGCTCTATGCAATTTATCGATAACAACTTTATTTACGGTAGCATTGTCGAAACTAAAAGAACGAATTTTGCTCTCGCATTTATACTCTTTAACTATATTTATGATAGCATTAAATATAATTTGGGCGTTGTGTGGGTACTCAACAATTTTAAAAGCAATAATTTTTTTATATATAACCCAAAGTGGGTCTATATAGTGTGCAGTTGCAGCAATGTAACATCTCTTATTAATCCCTTCCCACATATCAGAAGTTAAAGATATCACACCCCCATATTTCTCTAAATCATTTATCAATAGTTGTTTTGCATGAAGAAAATATTTAATTGTATCAGCACGGAGTGTATTTCGACTTACCCCAACGTACCTCGGCTGAAGATATGTTTTGACGTAGTTCACGAAATGTTGGTTGTCCGCTATTGCTAGTGGCAACTCAGACGCGGCAACAAACTTCACCATTCCCGTTAACAAGCTAAGACTTCTGATTGTTGGAGAATACGTAGGCGCTGACACAAGACCTCTCCACGTGTATGTCTCTGGTTCGGTACTCAGAGATCTTGTCAGTTATCCATAATTATTAGCCAATGTAGCGTCTTGAAAGACTACAATGGCTTGTTGGAAAAGCTACGCTCCTGCCGACCTGACCTCTCATAGCTGAACTCCCAAGTCCTTACCCCATTGGGATACGACAGTCCGAGCTCAACGACCTCGGAGGTCGGCGTCAACAGTTACCCCCCAGGTCAGGTCAATTTTTAAATGAGAGTCTGACCTTGCTGGAATGACATGGCACAAGTACCAACTCGCGTAATAATTAATCCTACAGCCGCCAGATGCACGTGTCACCCAAAGGGTGGCTGGACGTATTCACCTCTTTTTAGGCATTGATTGACAGCCGTTTGTATTTATTGCCATCCTTGCCTGTTCATATCCCGCCTTTTGCCTTTCCGAAACGTTCCCCTTCATCTTCCATTAGCCTTTTGAATTTCGATCTTCCTTATTACAAAATTCATAAACTTTTCGCATTCCTGTATTTTTCCCCCCCCCCCCCTATACTCCAACGAGATAACTATCCAGGTACTATCCTACAATTTCGGAACACTTTTTTCTTTTACGCATTATTTTCTCTTCCAACTTGCTTGTATGAGCTCGGACGAATCTCGAGTGCACTCCTGGGAGAACCAACAGGAAGATCTTGCACCTTCTTCGTCTACTCAGTCGTATAGTCCTTCCACCGCTAGTTCCGACTGTCAGGAAATTTTCACGACCGTTCCTCTAGCTTCGTTTTTACCCCAACCTTCTCCCCCAAACCCAATGTCAAACTCACCTAGAAGTATGGAGCACAGGAGAAAATTGAGGGAGGAGAGTAAGCAAGACGAAAGCAGTAGTGGGGGGGGCACCTGGGGGGCTAGCTACCTTAAGTCGGTTATATCTGAAGGGTCCTTAGCTGCTGTTAGGGCTAAGTATAGTATTCCCTCGACGGTAGAGTTAGTTATACCATCTTCCTCCGACCGGGCTGACAGTCCCCCCATAGGATGCGTGGCCCTGAACGGCGCTATTCTCAGTGCCGGCCTCAGACTCCCGTTTCCCAAGATCATAAGGTCGTTCCTTGCCTCCTGGGGAATAGCCCCTACCCAGTTATGTCCTAACGGGTGGAGAACCCTCGTGGCTACCCTAATCTTGTGGAAACAGTTAGGTCACCCCGAGATAGACGTCTGCACATATGATTCCCTTTTTACCTTTAAGGAGGATGGAAAAAATACGAGCTGGTGGTATACTAGTGCCAGACCTAGGACGGGGGGTTCGCTGGTATTAGATACTCCTTCTTCGATTAAGGGGTGGAAGGAGGAGTTTTTCTATGTCCTGGAAGAGTGGCAATTCCATCCTGATGAGGTGGATAAGGAGGATGTAGTTCCTACACTTTACCACCCCCTTTGTAAGTGAGAGTGCTCAATGCCATCTTCCAGTTCTGTTGTCGAATGAAGAGGCTAACTCTTTGCTTTGTCTGTGTTTTGCAGTTTATCGACCCTGCCCGTCACTTAAGTTCGGCCACTCAGAAGCAGGCTGACGCTATCCGAGCTCTGTCTCACAAGGAGCGATCATGCAAGTTCGTGATTACAAACGACAACTTGTTCCAAGCTGGGCTACTCCGAGCTGTACCTCCGACCTCGGCAGTCAGGCATGCAAGGGCTTCAGCATAGACATCCTTCTCGTAAGGGGTTACTAATTCTAGTTACTCTTGCCCGTCTTTGAGTTGTTCTTTACTTCTTGTCCTTTGTATCTCAGGTCAAGAACAAAATGCTGACTTTCGCGCGGGCTAAAGCCGGCTTAAGGTGGACTAAGATGCAAAAAGGAAGAGGGAGGAAATCACTACTACCAAGAGAGGTCGGTCTGGGAGTCCAGATGTGGATCCAGAAGACGAGCAGCCCCTGCAGAGGCGCCGTTCTGCCGACCTTCCCGTTGCTACCGCCCTGCCGGACTCTCCAGTCCCCGCGACGATCCCAGTGGCTGCTGGTGCTTCTTCCTCCAAGCCCCAGAAGAAGTGTCCAGACCTTCAGAGGTCAAGTGTTGAAGGACTTGGTTGGGCGCCCGACCAGCGATTCTTTTGGACTTCATCAGGGCTCCTTCCCCAGCAAAGGAGTCAGTTGTCGCCTTCCCCTCGCCCCTCAGAGAATCCGCCGTCCTAATGACGCGGAGCTGGAATGACAAGGAGCAGCGATTTCTGACTGAGATGCCTATCGGAGAGAACGTCCTCACAGCTCAGCTCCACTGTCACAAGGCCGTTCTCCACATGTCTTATGTGGTGGATAAGGTAAAGAGCTCATTTTTAGCTTTTCATGCTTTGATCAGTAACTTCTCTATGCATCTTAATGGCCTTTGTGTTTTTCAGGTCAAGGCCGAGCTTGATTCCGTGCTGGAGTTTAAAGCTAAAGCTGACGAGCTTTTTACCGCAGTTGAGACGGAGAGGTCGGCTTTTGTTGGGGAGAAGCAGAGGTATGAAGACCGTTTGAACAAGATGGGGGAGGAGCTGGACGCCTGCCTTGCCAAGGAGCACAAACTGCTTGACGAGAACAAGGCGCTGCATCTCTGGGGGGAGAAAGCAAATTCTCGTGCTGAGCTGGAGAAAAGGCGTGCTGACGAGGCGGTAGCTCAGGCCATAGCTTTAAAGGCGGAGACTTATCTGAAGGTTTCTAAAGATGTGGAGGAAGCGGAGGGATTCCCTCCGGCTTTTGATGCCATCGCCCAGGAAGCATACGTTCTGGCTATGGGTGAGATCGTCAGTTCATAATCAAAAAAAGGACCGGACTGGGATTACTGCCTTTTTGGCGGAGGCTCAGGAGGAGCAGGAAAAAGAGATGGAGCAGATGCTGAAGGCGGTTGAGGCCCAACAAACCGAAGCCCCTCCTATTGTTCTTGATGAGCTCGCTCCCAATCCCCCTAATCCTTAGCTTTATGTATCTCTTAAGTCTTCAACTCTTGTACCATCTTATTTTATGAATGAAAACACTTTGTTTAATGTTTTACTTTGCTTTTCATAATTTGAATCGCAACTCTCAAAGAACTAGCTGACAGAACTTATCGCTTTTTCGCACTATTTGCGGTAGTTTGTATAGGATTTGGTTAGGGAATTTCTCCGTACATCTTGCTAAGTATTGCAGCACTTGCAACATAGATCGCCCTACGTCATGTAGTAGCGGCATTACAGGAGATTCTGCCTTCTTCGTGAGTAGGGCTTTAGGAATCTTGCTAAGTGTTCCAGCACTTACAACATTAGCTCGGCCTACTTCATTAGTAGGGCTTACAGGAGATTCGGCCTACTCATGAGTAGGGCTAGGAATCTTGCTAAGTCGTTGCATGCACTTGCCAACATTAGCTCGCGCCTACTTCATGAGTAGGCTTACAGGAGATTCGCCTACTTCATGAGTAGGGCTTAGGAATATTGCTAAGTGTTGCAGCACTTGCAAAATTAGCTAGGGCTACTTCATGAGTAGGGATACAGAGATTCTGCCACTTCATGAGTAGGGCTTAGGAAGCGTGCTGAAGTGTTGCAGCACTTGCACATTAGTCGGCCTACTTCATGAGTATGTCTTACAGGAGATTCTGCATACTTCATGATTAGGGCTTAGGAATCTTGCTAAGTGTTTGCAGCACTTGCAACATTAGCTGGCCTACTTCATGAGTAGGGATTACAGGAGATTATGCCTATCTGAGTAGGGCTTAGGAATCTGCTAGTGTTGGAAGCATGCAACTTTAGCTCGGCTTGCTCATGAGTAGGGCTTAAGGAGATGTCTGCCTACTTCATGAGTGGGCTTTCTTAGGAATCTGCTAAGTGTTGCAGCACTTGCACAATTAGCTCGGCCTAATTCATGAGTAGGGATTACAGAGATTATGCCTACTTCATGAGTAGGGCTTAGGAATCTTGCTAAGTGTTGCAGCACTTGCAAAATCATTAGACTCGGGGCCTACTTCATGAGTAGAGATAACAGGGAGATTTCTGGCTACTTCATGAGGTAGGGCCTTAGGAATCTTTTTTAGTGCTCTAAGTTGTGCAGCACTTGCAACATATAGCTCGGCCTACTTATGAGTAGGGCTTACAGGAGATTCTGCCTACATCAAGAGTAGGGCTTAGGAATCTTACTAAGTGTTGCAGCATTGGCAAATTAGCTACGGCCTACTTCAGAGTAGGGCTTACAGGAGATTCTGCCTACTTCATGAGTAGGGGCTTAGGAATAGTGCCTAAGTGTTGCAAGCACTTGCAACATTAGCTCGACCTACTCATGAGTAGGGCTTACAGGAGATTCTGCCTACTTCATGAGTAGGGCTTAGGAATCTTGCTAAGTGTCGCAGCACTTGCAACATTAGGTCGGCCTACTTCATGAGCAGGTGCGTTACAGGATGATTCTATGCCTACTCATGAGTAGGGCTTAGATCTTGCAATTGTTGCAGCACTTGCAACTTCTTAGCTCGGCCTACTCATGAGTAGCTTTACAGGAGATTCTGCCTTCTTCATGAGTAGGGCTTACTGGAGATTTTGCCTAGTGATGAGTAGGGCTTAGGAATCACCCGGCGCGGATGCCGCACTTCTTGCAGAGTCATTCCGATAACCATGCTTTTATTCATAGAGATAGCGTACTACAGCGACCCTATTGAATAATACTTTTGAGGGTCTGCGTTCCATGGGTGCGGTAAAGTCCTGCCTTCCATATCTTCCAGTTCGTATGCCCCTTTAAGCAGTATCTTGCTTACCCGGTAAGGGCCCTCCCAGTTTGGTCCTAAAGATCCAGCATTCAGTTCTCTTGTTGCCAGGAAGACCTTCCTTAGGACAAGGTTGCCAACCTCGAATTCTCTTTTCTTCACCTTCTGGTTGTAGTACCTCGCGTTGCGCTGTTTGTATACCGCATTCTTCGCTTCGGCATCATTCCGTTTTTTCTCTCTATTAAATCCAACTCCTCTCGTAGCGTTTGCTCGTTTCTTTCTTCTTGATACGTCAGAGTTCTGATAGATGGGATTTCAATCTCAAGAGGAATTAAGGCCTCTACCCCGAAGGCCAGGGAGCTGTCCAATAAGATTAATTCAATATATACAAATACCAAAAATTAAATTTACCCAATTAATTTGCTAATTTGTTTAGAAAAAATTAAAATAATTTAATTAATTCAATATAAAAAATTAAAAAAAATTATTTAGATTCGATTTTTCGATTTTTGGCCTAGAACTGAGAACCAAACCAAAACTCATTAGTTCTCGATTCAGATATCCGTTCGTTTATTTAATTTCTGAAGAACCGTTCGTTTCGGTTCGATTCAGAAACTTTTGTCCAGCCCTAAGGGTGATGAAGATAACAAAGGGAGCTATGGTTGTGATGAAGGGACATAAACTATCGAGTAATATTTACAGATTGCTAACCTTTTTCGCGTATCAAGGAAAGAGTGGTATTATTTTTGCTTTAATGATTGTAGTATGTTGTATGACTTCTTTTGAATATCTCACACACACACACTAGGTGCAAGCAACGTGCAATGCACGTTTGCTTAGTTTATATTTAATAGTTTTGTTTAAGAATTAATTTGTTATTAATAAATATGTAAATTTTTTGGTTAATTAAATAATTAATGATGTCATATTTATGTAATTGATAAATAATTAAATAAAGTGCTTCTCTCTGTCATCTCCAACCCAAAATCACAAACAGAAAACTCAAGGTATGTTAAGGGGTAAGAAGATGAGTTTACTTAGGCTCCATTTGATTTTCATTAATGTAGAATGAGAATAAAAAATATAGTCGTTATTGGACTCCACACAAGAGATAGAAATTCAAAATTGATAGATTGATGTGATGGATAACGGTCATATTTTTCATTTTTATGGGTTTTTAATGAGAAACAAACGGAGGCTTAAATTTTTTGCATGACTTAAGTCTTTAATCTTTTTAAAGTAATAATGCAATTCATTTTATCGCTAAAGTATGATATGTATTATGATAATATATGTATATCATGTGTTAGACTTAGTATTGGTAAGTGACGGGTAAATTTTCGATGACGAAAATATTTTAAGGGGGTGAGAATGTAATACCCCGAAAATTTTCATAAAATATAATTCAATTTTTATATACTATATTTTAATATTTTGAAAGTTAGGGACTAAATGATACATTTATCAAATTATATTTTATTTGTGTCAAATATTTAGATATTGATGGAGTTGTCGTAAATATATGAATATTGGTCTCATTGGATAAATCGTAATTAGACACATAAATCAGATTCGAGAAAAACTCGATTCGGATAAGTTAGCTCCAAGATATTTTAGTTTGAAGGAATTATCAAAAGCTAATTTATTTTTATTACTATTTAATTATAATTTTGAGAGTAAGGAGTGGTGAAAAAAGATATTCCGTTAGTTTTTACATTAAATCAAGAAATTCCGTTAGTTTTTCCGTTAAACAAACATATTCCGTTTAATAGTCACTTTTCATATATACTAGATGTAAGCAACGTGCAATGCACGTTTGCTTAGTTTATATTTAATAATTTTGTTTAAGAATTAATTTGTTATTAATAAAGATGTAATTTTTTTGGTTAATTAAATAATTAATGATGTAATGTTTATGTAATTGATAAATAATTAAATAAAGTGATTCTCTTTGTCATTTTCAACCCAAAATCATAAACAGAAAACTCGAGGTATGTTAAGGGGTAAGAAGATGAGTTTACTTAGACTCCATTTGATTCTCATTACTGTAGAATGAGAATGAAAAATATAGCCGTTATTGAACCCCACACAAGATATAGAAATTCAAAATTGATAGATTGATGTGATGGATTATGGTCATATTTTTCATTTTTATGGGTTTTTAATGAAAAACAAACGGAGGCTTAAACTTTTTACATGACTTAAATCTTTACTCTTTTTTAAGTAATAATGCAATTCATTTTATCGTTAAAGTATGATATGTATTACGATAATATATATATATCATGTGTTAGACTTATTATTGGTAAGTGACGGGTAAATTTTCGAGGACGAAAATATTTTAAGGGGGTGAGAATGTAATACCCCGAAAATTTTCATAAAATATAATTCAATTTTTATATACTATATTTTAATATTTTGAAAGTTAGGGACTAAATGATACATTTATCAAATTATATTTTATTTGTGTCAAATATTTAGATATTGATGGAGTTGTCGTAAATATATGAATATTGGTCTCATTGGATAAATCGTAATTAGACACATAAATCAGATTCGAGAAAAACTCGATTCGGATAAGTTAGCTCCAAGATATTTTAGTTTGAAGGAATTATCAAAAGCTAATTTATTTTTATTACTATTTAATTATAATTTTGAGAGTAAGGAGTGGTGAAAAAAGATATTCCGTTAGTTTTTACATTAAATCAAGAAATTCCGTTAGTTTTTCCGTTAAACAAACATATTCCGTTTAATAGTCACTTTTCATATATACTAGATGTAAGCAACGTGCAATGCACGTTTGCTTAGTTTATATTTAATAATTTTGTTTAAGAATTAATTTGTTATTAATAAAGATGTAATTTTTTTGGTTAATTAAATAATTAATGATGTAATGTTTATGTAATTGATAAATAATTAAATAAAGTGATTCTCTTTGTCATTTTCAACCCAAAATCATAAACAGAAAACTCGAGGTATGTTAAGGGGTAAGAAGATGAGTTTACTTAGACTCCATTTGATTCTCATTACTGTAGAATGAGAATGAAAAATATAGCCGTTATTGAACCCCACACAAGATATAGAAATTCAAAATTGATAGATTGATGTGATGGATAACGGTCATATTTTTCATTTTTATGGGTTTTTAATGAGAAACAAACGGAGGCTTAAACTTTTTGCATGACTTAAATCTTTACTCCTTTTTAAGTAATAATGCAATTCATTTTATCGCTAAAGTATGATATGTATTACGATAATATATGTATATCATGTGTTAGACTTAGTATTGGTAAGTGACGGGTAAATTTTCGATGACGAAAATATTTTAAGGGGGTGAGAATGTAATACCCCGAAAATTTTCATAAAATATAATTCAATTTTTATATACTATATTTTAATATTTTGAAAGTTAGGGACTAAATGATACATTTATCAAATTATATTTTATTTGTGTCAAAATTTTAGATATTGATGGAGTTATCGTAAATATATAAATATTAGTCTCGTTGGATAAATCGTAATTAGATACATAAATCAAATTCGAGAAAAAGTCGATTCGGATAAGTTAGCTCCAAGAAATTTTAGTTTGAAAGAATTATCAAAATCTAATTTATTATTATTATTATTATTTAATTATAATTAAGTCTATGAGAATATTTTTAATTAAGTCTTCTGAGAATAAACTATGTAGTTTATGTTTTTCTAAATTTTCTTCAAAATTTAGATTTGAAAATTCATCAATTATTTCATAATCTGATTCTTCTTGTTTATTATCTAGATTTTTATCTTCTATTGTTACTATACTATAAATAGATTCTTTATCTGATATATATTCATCTAATTGTATTAAATCTTCATTAGTGCATTCTATTAATGTGTTCTTCTTATCATAATTGTTTATTCTTTTTGGACAAGTTCTAGCTAAATATTCATTACTATTACATACAAAACAACTAAGTTTATTTTTATAAGTTTTGTCAGGTTTAAATTTTCTTACATGTCTTTTTTCATCTAGATAAGATTTACTTTTATTGGATTTTCTAAGGAAATATCTTTTCCTAATTAGATTACTATATTTTTTATTTTTCTTATTATATTTTTTATTCTTTGAACTAGAAGCTCCATAAATTTGAGGAGTAAATATATCTTTACAAAATCTATAATATGTTTTTTTAAATTGTTTTTGTATTTGTCGTTCTACACATTTATCTTCTAGACATCTTATTACATGTTGTATTCTTTGTCGAAAACACGCGAGAACACCTAGTGATGGCAATGGGCCGAGCCGAGCCGGCTCGGCCCATGCCAAGACGAGCTCGGCTCGTGCTCGCACGAGCCGAGCTCGTGGCTCGTTACCCTCGTGGGTTTTTGGGCGAGCTCGGCTCGTGCCCGAGCTCGCCCAAACGAGCCGAGCGCTTGGCTCGGCTCGTTTTTTTTTTTTAAATACACATAACATACCGACACTAGTTTAATTGTAAAAAATATATATATACACATTTTGTGATTAATTTCTAAATATACATTTTCAAAAAAATTTATAATTTTTTTAAAAAATAAGAACAAAAATTATTTTGTTGAGTTACTAAGTTACTTGAGTAATAATGTAATATATTTTTTGTTTACCATTTTATACTTAAACTTAAAAATAATATATATGTAAATTATAAACACATTTTATAAACCATTTTTTAAATATACATTTTTCAAAACATTTTTATTTTTTATAAATAAAAAAATAAAGATAGACCCTCCTCCTTTATCCGGGCTTGGGACCGGCTACTTCAATTTTTAGTAGGCGGAGTTAAAAATTGTACACGAACAACTTGTTACGTGTACAATTTTTTTAAAAATATTATAAATGTATGAAAATTAAATTTTGTGATGATTATGGTTAAATTAAATATCACTTACTTGGTTACAGGCAATTTCGGCATATTTATCTTGAATTCGATAACTAGCGTCTTCCCAATCTTTCACGCACATTAAAGCTTCCAAAATATCTTCTTTGAGTCGACTCCTGACCTCAGAGAGAACCCTCTTCCCTGCACTAAAAGCAGACTCCGAAGCTACAGTGCTAACAGGAGGTATTAGTAGATCTTTTGCCATTGCAGAAACTACTGGCCATCGACGTTCATTATCTCGCCAAAATTTAATTACCTCTTCTGAATTTTTCTTAACTTCTTTGTTAGTAGGCAAAGTATGACGAAAGTAATCGATTAATTCAGATGGCAACGCATTTGGACTATTACTCGAAGTTTGAGTACATGCAGTGGATGACAAACTACTACTACTACCACCAGATGAACCACATGCATATGCAAATGAATTAAATCTATATGAGTTCATGCTTTCGAATAAATCTAAAATTACATCGTCGTCATCCGTTGGATTAGTGGGAGGAGTAGATGTAGGTACACGAGTAATATGTGTACCCATTCGTGAAGCATATAATTCGTACATTTCACGTAATGTTTCTTCCAAATTCCTATAAGTAATAGGTATACTAAAAGTTAAAGAATTTGAAATTTTATCAATTACAAATTTAGTACCCGATAAATTATATCGGGGGTCCATGACGCATGCTAAAGGAAATAACATAGGTAATTCTTCCCAATATTTTCTGAATTTTAATTCCATGGAATATATAACTGCATGAAAATCGGGGTCATTTTGAAATCGACGAAAAGTCTTAGCAATTGCATAAAGACGTTCAAGAACCATACAACTTGTAGGATAATAAACGCCAGACAATATATTTGTAGAATCATAAAATGTGGACAAAAAATGTTTTATTTTAAGAACTATATTCCAATTGGTTTCATTCAAAATAGTTTCGTCTTCATCTCTAACATGCCTATTGTTATAAAATTCAGTAATTAAATGTTCGAAACCTTCACATGATTTTAATAATAAGTAAGTGGAATTCCATCTATGGCCTACGTCAGTAATAAATGTTTTTGTATTTGTCATTCCATTTTCTGAACAAAATTCTTCAAATGCTTGTTTTCGACTAGGTGTAATCGTGATATATATAAGTGCACTCCTAATTCGGTCAATTTCATCCTTAACATGTTTTAAACCGTCTTGTACTACTAAATTAAAAATATGACATACACATCGAATATGAAATAAATAACCACCAAAATCGGGTTGAAGTGCTCTATGCAATTTATCGATAACAACTTTATTTACGGTAGCATTGTCGAAACTAAAAGAACGAATTTTGCTCTCGCATTTATACTCTTTAACTATATTTATGATAGCATTAAATATAATTTGGGCGTTGTGTGGGTACTCAACAATTTTAAAAGCAATAATTTTTTTATATATAACCCAAAGTGGGTCTATATAGTGTGCAGTTGCAGCAATGTAACATCTCTTATTAATCCCTTCCCACATATCAGAAGTTAAAGATATCACACCCCCATATTTCTCTAAATCATTTATCAATAGTTGTTTTGCATGAAGAAAATATTTAATTGTATCAGCACGGAGAGTATTTCGACTTACCCCAACGTACCTCGGCTGAAGATATGTTTTGACGTAGTTCACGAAATGTTGGTTGTCCGCTATTGCTAGTGGCAACTCAGACGCGGCAACAAACTTCACCATTCCCGTTCGAGCTTCCTCCTCTGAATACATCCATGTAGAAAGTGGCGTAGTACCACTGGCGCCTGGAGAACCAAACTGTAGTTGAGTTTGACCAGCTGGAAGAAACCCATGTTTGGTCACACATGCTTTGTAGTGACGATTGAGGTGGGTAGTTCCAATGCCTCTTTGCCATGCCAGTCGTTGTTGGCAGTATTTACATACTGCTTTGGTTTCGGGGATTCCATCGACCAAACGACCGGTTTGAACCAATTTAAAATGGTCACAACATTTTGCCTTGTTCTTCCCCTTTCTTTTCCCTCTTACATCGAGAATATTTGACGTAGGCTCTTCATCTTGTTCCCAATCAATTGGAACACTAGGATCAATATCAACGTCATCCAAATCAATTAGACGAACCTTCATGAACGTCGTAATCTTCAATATTTTCTGGAATTGGTAATTCATTGAGACCGGAGAATTCATTCCCAAATTGATTTTGGGCAGATGTTTGTATTTCGTTATCCATACCGAACAAGTTTTCAACAAATGATCGTGAATCCATTTGTTAAGAATAATAGAAATTGAATATAGAAATGTAGAAGATGATTATAGAATGAATGAATGATATTGTTGATAAATAAATGGAGATTTGAGAATGTAAATTGTATAGAGTAGAGAATGAGAGAATATAGATTGATATTGGTGGAAAAAAAAGTTTGATTTAGGTGGGTATTTATAGAAAAAAAAATTAAATTAAATTCGAGGACCAAAACGGTCACTGAATAAATTTAGTGACCGTTCTGGTCAATAAATTCAGTGACCAAAACGGTCACTAAATAGTTGAATTCAGTGACCGTTCTGGTCACTGAATTTACCAGAACGGTCACTGAATTTGTCAATTTTTTTTTTTAATTAATTCGTTGACGAGCCACGAGCCGAGCGGCTCGTGGCTCGTTAAATTTTTTTTTTTAAATAACCCACGAGCCGACTCGTCACCCGTTTGGGCGAGCTCGGCTCGTGCTCGAGCTCGTTTTTTTACGAACCCGAGCGGCTCGTGGGCGTGAACAGTACGAGCCGAGCGGACGAGCCGCTCGGCTCAATTGCCACCTCTAAGAACACCTATACTCCATTGTTTTTCTGGATTTTCTTTTATTGCTATTAGATTATTCCATTTGTCTGTTATTTCTAAACCTAATGGTCCTGGTAATTTATGGAATAATTTATTACCTATTTCTTGGTTAAATGTATTTCCTGAAATTGAAGTTAAATAATGATACTCATTTAAAAAATTCTTAACATATCTTCCCTTAGTCCATTTATATAAACTAAGATGTTCTAAATCTCTCATAGTTTTTCTTTGTATACTCATATATCCTGAATTTGGATCTGCTCCTGTAATTAATATCTGTATTTTATTAACAAAATTATATGGATTATTTCTCATACTTACTAATTGGTCAAATTCTTCTTTCTTTTCTGATTTAAATGCTTCCCACATAGCTTTAACACTTTATATAAACTAAGATGTTCTAAATCTCTCATAGCTTTTCTTTGTATACTCATATGTCCTGAATTTGGATCTGCTCCTGTAATTAATATATGTATTTTATTAACAAAATTATATGGATTATTTCCCATACTTACTAATTGGTCAAATTCTTCTTTCTTTTCTGATTTAAATGCTTCCCTCATAGTTTTAACACTTTCTCCTAAAAATGTTTCTGAATATCTATACATATCTAAAGATTCCATTTCCTGAAAATTTCTAATGTAATGTTCTATTTCCTACTGTTCAGCTTCATGATTTCTTTACATTTTATATGCAGAATCATATATACAGTTGCAGGTAAACTGATGACACAAACTTGAATTCTCACCACGCCCACGTATTGAACGCATAATTGCTTCCAATGAACCTCCCATGCATAATGCTGTAGGAAATGTCCTTTTACAATCCTACAAACACAAAAGGACGGAATGTTCAACTTATGGCACGTAGAAAATAAGATTCAAGAAGCATTATCCTTCACAAGAAATAAGAACTGCAGCAAGCTAACTTCGATTCCGTATATCTATATTCTTTAGGTGCCATGAACTTCAATATAACTGAGTAAGCCAATGCAACAGAAGGAGAATTTTTTTTTTTACAAAGTAATTCCTATTATATGTGAGCAATATCACTTACCTTTTGTATATTTTTATTTTTAATCACTTACCTTTTGTATATTATTTTATTTTTTGAAAAAATCTCTTCTTTATGCACGCCTTTCTTTATGTCTTGTCTTCTTTTTCTGGGAATCTCTACTGTTGCTGCACTATCTTTGGTCTTTTCTTCTTAGTCAAAAAGGTATACAGTACTTTGTCTGCAATGTATTCAAACTTTCTTTCTTTTCTTGGAGTTTTCTGAATTATTGAGAATCTAAATCAATCTGTATTAAGATTATGGATTGCTACTGAGGAAAATGACATTCCACTATCTGAATTATTGTATCCTTCGTTCTGTGGATTTTCATTTGAAAATCTTGAAGGACTGTCTTTGTCTTCTTCATTTTTCTCACTTTTTGGGCATTCTGAGATTTCTTTTTCCCTTGCTTCTTGTTTTTCTAAAACTATTTCAAAAGTTTTTTTGACTGCTTCATCAATTTTTTCTTTGAGATTATCTTTTTTCTTTTTCTTGATAACAATTTTCTTTTTTCTTCTAGAGGAATTTCCTTCTTCATTTTTTGATTGGTCTTGAAATTCTTGAATCTGGGCTAAAATTTTGTTAATAGAGATAACTTCTTCATTTGGATCCTGACTGTCTTGAAAAATTATTGGATCTAATTTATCTTGAGTAAAATTGTCTTGAGCAATGGCCTTTCCTTTGTCTATACAAGTCTTGACTTGTTGTTCTGCAAATTCTGAACATGATGGACTATATCTGACTAAATAATCAAACTTTCCACTGGGCTGGCCTAAAGTATCCCAAATCTGTTTATTTTGATCTGTAGCAAAATTTTCAGTTTGCTGAGTCTGATTAGTAGGAGAATCAACAGCCTCCTGTGTCTGTTGAACTTTTGGTAAGTTCATAACCATCAACGGGTTTGAAATGTCTTTACCAGCTACCGTTTGAGCTGGACTAGCTATGGACTTCTTAGGTTCCATAGAGACATGAAAGACATGAAAAAGAGTGTGAATGTAGAAAAGAAAGGGAATGTCAATTAATTGAAGAAGAAGAAGAAATAGATTTTATTAATAAAGAAAAATATGAAGAAATAGAAAGAAATTTAGAATTTATTAATAATGAAAAAACTTATGATATGCTAGTAACAGAACAAGACATAGAAAATTTAATATCTAGATTAGAAAAAATGGAAATTTTAGGAGAATGTTTTAAAGTATTGGGAAAAAGATAAAATTTTATGTGAACTAAAAATCAAAAATCCAGAATATATAATAAAAACTAAAAATATTATAGCCACAAATTTATATTTAGAAGATTTTAAAATGCATATAGAAGAATTATTAAAGTTAGGAGTAATTAGAAAATCAGAAAACCCTCATAAGTCAGCAGCTTTTATAGTTAGAAAACATTCAGAAATAATAAGGGGAAAAAGTAGAATGGTTATTAATTATAGAAGATTAAACGATAATACTATAGATGATGCTTATAATATACCAGACAAGACAATTTTAATAAATAAAATACAAGATTGTAAGATATTTAGCAAATTTGATTTAAAATCAGGATTTTGGCAAGTTAAGATGCATCCAGATAGTATAAAATTGACAGCTTTTACCTGTTCAGAAGGACATTTTGAATGGCTAGTAATGCCATTTGGAATTAAAAATGCACCAAGTATTTTCCAAAGAAAAATGGAAAATATTTTTAATAAGCATAATAAATTTGTTATAGTTTATATAGATGATATTTTAGTATTTAGTAAAAATAGAAGAGAACATAGAGGACATTTACAAATTGTTTTTTCAGAATTCATTAAACATGGTTTAATTATTAGTAAAAAGAAAATGGTTTTATTTAAAGAATTCATAGATTTTTTAGGAGTTAATATAGGAGAAGGAAGAATTAAACTTCAACATCATATTTCTTAGAAAGCTTTAGAATTTCCAGATAAAATAGAAGAATTAAAGCAAATTCAAAAATTTTTAGGATTAGTAAATTATGCAAGACCATTTATAAAAGACTTAGGAAAAATTGCAGGACCATTATATGCAAAAACCTCACCAACAGGACAAAGATTTTTTAATCAAGATGATATAAAATTAGTACAAGAAATAAAAAATAAAATAAGAAATTTGTCAGAATTATCTATGCCATTAGACACAGATTATTTGATAATAGAAACAGACGGAAGTATATTAGGATGGGGAGCCATTTTAATTTGCAAACCCAATAAATATACTGATAAAAGTACAGAAAAAATTTGTAGATATAATAGTGGAAATTATAAAGAAAAAGGAAATTTAAGTAGTATAGATGCAGAATTATTAGCTGTAAATTATGCATTAGATAGTTTTGAATTATTTATTATTTCTAAAAGAGAAATAACTATAAGAACAGATTTTATAGCAATAGTTTCTTTTATTAATAAAATGAAAATAGACTAAAAAAGAAGTAGTAGACGTAGAGGTTGAATTTTATAGATAGAATTACAAATACAGGGATTAATATAGAATTTGAGCATATTAAGGGTAATGATAATAAAGCAGCAGATATATTAAGTAGAATGATAGTGGATAAAAATTATTTTGCTTAACATAAAAATGTTTTACAAATGTCAAGGCCCAGGCCTTTAAGATCAGGGATTCCTCCGGGAAATTCATTTGCATCAAGAATTTTACCTCAAACTTTTTCTAGTCAGAACAGATCATTCTTGCAAGACCGTTTAAGGTTTGGAAATCAAGAACTCCTTGTGTTTCCTAACAGTAATATTTTATTCAAAGTTTTATCGCATATTTCATTATCTAAAGAAGAAAATTGTATCTTAGATAATTTATGGATTTCTTATAACAAAAATCCAAAAGATCAAAAGTATTTTCTTGCATGTATGAATGCATTGTCAGAACATTTTAATCAGAACATAATTAAGTTTAAATTTTATGTTATCATAAAAGGTAAAAACCCAAGAATTTTCCATTCATGGTTAGAAGTTTTAGACTACAATTAAAGATTTTCCAGATCCTTTATATAAAGGTTTTACTAATTTCAAAGAAGCAATTGAAGCAGCTAGACAAAATATTGGAATAAATTTTTATCTCTCTCCTTCTTTAAAAAAATTATTCAGATCCTCCTTTAGATTTTTCACCCAGCAAAGATCAGAACATTTTCTTCCAACATTGTGAGTGTATGCAAAGAAATTTTAAAGTTGTGAACGAAGCCAATCAGAATCTTATTACAGAAAGAACTCAACTTCAGAAAAAGATTACTCAGCTAGAAAAAGAAATTATGGAGTTAAAAGTCCAATATCCCAAAGGTACTATGGAACCTAAGAAGTCCATAGCTAGTCCAGCTCAAACGGTAGCTGGTAAAGACATTTCAAACCCGTTGATGGTTATGAACTTACCAAAAGTTCAACAGACACAGGAGGCTGTTGATTCTCCTACTAATCAGACTCAGCAAACTGAAAATTTTGCTACAGATCAAAATAAACAGATTTGGGATACTTTAGGCCAGCCCAGTGGAAAGTTTGATTATTTAGTCAGATATAGTCCATCATGTTCAGAATTTGCAGAACAACAAGTCAAGACTTGTATAGACAAAGGAAAGGCCATTGCTCAAGATAATTTGACTCAAGATAAATTAGATCCAATAATTTTTCAAGACAGTCAGGATCCAAATGAAGAAGTTATCTCTATTAACAAAATTTTAGCCCAGATTCAAGAATTTCAAGACCAATCAAAAAATGAAAAAGGAAATTCCTCTAGAAGAAAAAAGAAAATTGTTATCAAGAAAAAGAAAAAAGATAATCTCAAAGAAAAAATTGATGAAGCAGTCAAAAAAGCTTTTGAAATAGTTTTAAAAAAACAAGAAGTAAGGGAAAAAGAAATCTCAGAATGCCCAGAAAGTGAGAAAAATGAAGAAGACAAAGAAGAAGATAATGAGAACAGTCCTTCAAGATTTTCAGATGAAGATCCACAGAACGAAGGATACAATAATTCAGATAGTGAAATGTCATTTTCCTCAGTAGCAATCCATAATCTTAATACAGATTGATTTAGATTCCCAATAATGCAGAAGACTCCAAGAAAGAAAGAAAGTTTGAACACGTTGCAGACAAAGTACTGTAGACCTTTTTGACTAAGAAGAAAAGACCAAAGATAGTGCAGCAACAGTAGAGATTCCCAGAAAAAGAAGACAAGACATAAAGAAAGGCGTGCATAAAGAAGAGATTTTTTCAAAAAAGAAAGATTCCCATTAAATGATAATTTAGACATTTGCTCCCAAGAATTTTCTCTATAAAAGGACCTGATTTCATTAGAAGAAGGCATGAGCTTACAACCTGTGTAATCATTGCCTTCAATTCTTTGAAATCCTCCTCAGAAAAAATTCTCAATCCAAAATTATATAGCTAAATCAAATCTTGTATAAATTTCTTTAATGTAATTTAAGTTTATTTTAAGTACTTTAGGGACTTCCCGAAAGGGAAATCCTTAGTTATATTTCTTTCATTATGTCTTTATAAATCCCTGAAAAAATAATTTTATGTTTTGTAAAGTTTTAATTTAAGTCTTGAATATGTGTTGATATATGTTATATAATACTTCATTTTATCTTAAGCATATCATAAAAGCATAATCTAATTTTTATAGATTAATATGCCTGAGTGACCTAGAAAAGTGAGAATTATAGGGTGAGGGTGCCCGTGAAGATATTCTCTTAAATGCTAGGGAAATGTAATTAATTAATCTAAGGATGTTAGATTAAAATTGATGTGTCTTAAGTGGTGAAAAAAAAAAGGATTTATTTAAGATATTTAAGAAATATAGAAAACTAAAGAGAGTACTGAGTAGGATAAAGTTAATTTTGAGAAAAAAATTTATAACTCTTTATTATTTTTTTCTCTCCAAATTTTTGCCTAAGTCCCCCGAGTGAATCGGCTCTATTTTTTATTCTTCTAATTTTTTACTCTATTTGTTTTAATCTTTTTCTATATTAAATATTGTGTTTAACACACACACACACACACACACACACACATATATATATATATATATTAATTAAAATGCAAGAATAAACAATCAAATAGAAAGAGAAAAAATTGGGGACTCTTTAATACGAAGAGAATAACATCTTGAGGAGTGAAATTTTCTTAGGCCCTGTTTGATATGATTTATTTTCCATAGAACTTATTTCGAAGTTCCAACTTTTTTCTTGTTATATAGCCAAATTTTTCTTGGCAAAACATTTTCCCCAAACCCCCACATGACCCCTTTTTCCAAGTTTTCATTGAATCGGTTTTCGCACCACTATGGTGGGAAATGGTTTTCTAATTTTTTTTTTTTTTGTGCCAAAAAAAAATAAAATTCCCTTTAATGAATGATTTTCATGAAAAATAAAGTTAAACGGATATCAAAATATCTAAAATTTTAACATTTTCTAAGTGGAAAATTATACCAATAAAAAATAATTAATTGTCAATTCTTAGTAAAACAAGTTCTAGCCAATTCTATTCTCTGAAATTCATTTTCTTTCCACCTAAATTTCATTCTTGCAATCAAACGACCCTTGGTGAAATCATGAAAGAAAAAGTACAAAAATCAGTTTTAATGAGATCAGTGCTATTTCTGATTAATCCCGTCTACTCGATTAAAGGACTTCTTCAGACTGGCCCATTATAAAAATTCCCAAAAGTTCAACCCACATAAACGAACACCCATCATCTCCTGAACTGCATCGATATTGAGAAATGAGAGCTTGCGCCAATCTTTGCCGGAGAAACCTGTGCCGTCTATGGCGGAGCAGTAGGCAGTACTGTACGGAAAATAGCTCCAAAGTCAAAATCTTTGACCGGAATCTCAAACGCAAACAAGTTTGGTTTCTTTACATCACACACGTGCATTATCCTTTTTGCTGAAGATTAAATTTGATCTTTTTTTTTTTAATGTTTAATTTTTACAGCGTGATAGAGCTGCGTGGTTGATGCGTCCAAATGATTCTTTGCTGGATGCCGTGGCAGAAAATCTACTAGATCGCTTGGAGGTACTTATTTACCGCTAGAATTGTGTATAGCCTAGTTGGATTTTATATCTTATATTCCAATATAAGTGAACTTAACTTGTACAGACGTGTAATTCATCAAGATTTCTTGGATTAGTATGCTGTGATAGAGTGATTTGAGAATTGCATGCTGGAATAGATATTTGTATTAGGTTGATCTAGGAGTTTCTGCATTAGAGTTGGTATGGTGAATTCATCTCTTCATAGCACATGCATCTACCTGCATACGCATTTCCTCTGTCTAATTCAAGTGGAACTGTCGATTGTTGCCTTTTTTCTGTATGAAATTATTCATCTCTCTTATTTGGTCTAATAATCTTTGAAAGATTGTGATTTCTTCATTGGGGATTTGATTCCCAGACAGGCACGCTTTTCACCATTAATGATTAGCATTTACAAATTTTCTCCATGGCCTGCATAGATGTTGCCAATTATCATAGTTCCTCCGATAACTGGTGCTGCATTTTTTTCTACTAAAACTATCATCAATGTTGACCTTGGTTTCTCCTTTAAGAAAAAGAATGACAAGATTCAAGTGTTAAGAATTTGATAGACATAGATATAACTATATGCATATGGGTCCATATATGTGCATTCATGTATTTCAAGTTTTGGGGAAACATGTACATGTAGGGTTTTCAAGCGAAGTAATGTGTAAATGAATAGGAGATACAACAATGAATAGAAGACTTCTAGTGGCAAATATCTAGCTTAAACAGATAATGGGTGTGGAAACTAATGTTAAAGTGGGATGATGGCTAGCTGTTGAGAAGAGATGTGTCTTGAACTTCACTCCATATCACTTGGCAGGTTAGAGAAAATAATGAAAATGGAAATCTAAATTTATCTACTTGACCTATAAGTAATTAAAAATAAAAATATACAAAAGGTAAGTGATATTGCTCACATATAATAGGAATTACTTTGTAAAAAAAAAAATTCTCCTTCTGTTGCATTGGCTTACTCAGTTATATTGAAGTTCATGGCACCTAAAGAATATAGATATACGGAATCGAAGTTAGCTTGCTGCAGTTCTTATTTATTGTGAAGGATAATGCTTCTTGAATCTTATTTTCTATGTGCCATAAGTTGAACATTCCATCCTTTTGTGTTTGTAGGATTGTAAAAGGACATTTCCTTCAACATTATGCATGGGAGGTTCATTGGAAGCAATTATGCGTTCAATACGTGGGCGTGGTGAGAATTCAAGTTTGTGTCATCAGTTTACCTGCAACTGTATATATGATTCTGCATATAAAATGTAAAGAAATCATGAAGCTGAACAGTAGGAAAACTAGGTTTTCTATATGCAGAATGGAGCTTTATAGAATGACTAAATTGTTGCCTTTTTATTCATCAGAAGCTTTAGCATTTTGCTTTATATATTCCCTTCAGGTGGATTCAAGGAAGCATTCATTCACTTTCGTGGTCTAAAGTAAATGAAACTTGTACTCCACGACATTAGATTCTCTTACAAGTAAATAATTTTTGATAGTTTGAAGTAAAAGTTGGGATTGGATAGATAGGTTCACCCTACTCTAGCTAGGAGTGTGTAGTTTTATTTCCTATGTATCCTATACCCTGGAGACTTTAAGCTTGTTTTGTAATTAGAAAAAGCTCCATTTATTAACATCGCCATGTCTTCTTCCCTGTCAGGTGGCATTGAAAAGCTAATAATGATGGATGCTTCATATGACATGGTGAAATTATGTAAAGAAGCTGAACAAGATTTGCCAAACAAAAATGTCGAAACATCATTCATTGTTGCCGATGAAGAGTTTTTACCCATAAACGAATGGTAATTTGCTGTCCTTATTGATGCATGTACCGGTGAAGTGGGACCCTTTATGTAGTAGATTCATAAGATGTATTTTATGATAACAAATTCTCATTTAAAATATGTGCTGTGGATGTCTAGTTCTTTGGATCTCGTTATTAGTAGCTTGGGACTTCATTGGACAAATGATCTTCCTGGAGCCATGATACAGGTTTCTTGCTTCTCCATCTGGTGTTATTAACTTGATATCATTTCTACCTTGAAACGCCTTACCACTTTTTTCCTTGTTGTATCCCTTTCTGGATTTAGTTATGTCATCAATTTTGCAAATTGAAATGTCTACCCATTAATAGTCATCGATGATTCTTACTTAAATTTTTTTAATGGCAGAGTAGATTGGCTTTAAAGCCCGATGGCCTATTTTTGGCGGCTATTCTCGGCGGAGAAACGTTGAAGTTGTATCTTCATATTTTTGTGAAGCTTTTCTGTTCTTATAACTGAATGAAAGGCCTAATTGTTTCCAAATATCCTTCTGTTATCTAGGGAGTTGAGAATAGCATGCACTATAGCACAAATGGAGCGTGAAGGAGGCATCAGTCCACGGTTATCACCCCTGGCACAAGTATCTGCTTAAACTGTGTTATGTGCAATGAACCTCAATTTCCTGAAAGTTTAAATATTATTTGGTCTTTATGAATCTTTTACAAGCGGTTGAATACATATTTGAGAAGGAACAGCATGAGACTACATTGGCATGATATGATCTTGATCAAATTATATGATATCCTCTCCATTTCCAATTACATACATCTTCAAATTTAAATGACCTCTCTGATAATCTTCAAAGTTTAAAAGGGAACATCCTCCATTATCTGTACCATTTCAAGGCACTGTCTATTTGGAGGGTTGTTTTTTGGTATGTTCTTGATTTTCAGTATTGTTATCATAGCCAAATTCTTTTGATTTATACAACTAATCCTTTGTATACTATCTCAAGATGCTAGTGCAGTAGTTACTAATGTATGAGATGTTTATACATTGATAAATAATCGCTGCAATATGGTATACTGGGCAGCTCAAATATTTGGTTAACATAATATGTCTCTCTTGTTTCTTTTACTTACAACCTGTTTGAGCCCCTTTTTTTTTGCCCAAAATATTTTGAAATATTATTTTCATGGAGAATGAGTGGCTAAAAAATAAGAAAAAGTTTTGGATTTACGTGTAATATTGTTTTATTGAAAAATGGGTGGTTGAAAATAAGAGCAAGGAAAATGTATTTTGGAAATAATGGGGACCAAACAATGGCTTAGTAATAATATAATAATCACTGCAATATGGTATACTAGGCTGCTGAATATCTGGTTAGGATAGTATGACGCTTTTGGTGTCTTCTAATTAGTAATACAGTTGATGTATCATACTCTTGTTCACATCAAATCTAATGACATGAATCATAATAAATAGGTATATCAATATATACGATTGATCTGGAACAATCTTAAATTATTTTTGTATTTGATCCTGGAATTTCCACAAGTAAAATCTTGAACATGCTTATGGGGGTTTTTAGGAAACACTTTGATTGTCCTTATAGGTGCGTGATGCAGGCAATTTATTGACTAGGGCGGGCTTCACTCTTCCTGGAGTTGACATCGACGAATACACTGTGAGATATGATAGTGGTATGCCTTAATGCTTACACTTGACATGCTCAAATCATCAGATTGTCATACCTATTTGCTTTTGTAGTTTTATCCATATATCCTCCCAGCCTTGTTTGAATAAGAAGAGGTTTAGTAGAATGGTTGATTAGTAGACTAAAAACGAAGCCAAGCAGACCAGAATTGAATTTCTTAATACGTCGAGATGCTTTCTTTTTGGTTACATGTAACGCTCTTTTTTTCTCTCTTGGTCAAGTTAGCTCTGGAGCTGATAGAGCATCTTCGTGCTATGGGTGAAACTAATGCTCTGTTACAAAGCAGCAAAGTAAGATGCCTTTCAACCTTGTTTATAGTTAGAGTCAACAATTTTATTGCTGTTTCCAAGTTCTAAAAGCATCCAGTTTTTGGTTTTTCAACTTGGTATTTCTGATCCCCACTCACTCAAATACTTGATCTCAAATGGGGCAGATTTTGAAGAGAGAAACTGCCCTGGCAACTGCTGCTGTTTATGAGTCCATGTTTGCAGCAGAAGATGGCACCATCCCAGCAACATTTCAGGTCACTCTACAGTCTATTACACTAAAGTTTGCCTTGTGGTTGGCAGAGAAGTTACGGAAAATGCTTTCTTGCATAGCATGCACCAACTTGTTGCTACCCACTTCCAAATTGTGGCATTTGGTGTCAAATTTAATTTTCTTTTTCTTTAGCGTAATATATTTGTCTATGCTTGTTAAGGTTATATACATGACTGGATGGAGGGAACATCCGTCTCAACAGAAAGCTAAAACGAGAGGATCTGCCACAATATCATTCAAGGACGTCCAAAAGCAATTTGGTGAAGGAAGTTAGCACCAGCCAACTAGAGTAAGGTGGAGTTCATTTTTCTGTTCTGTTCTTTTCTTTTCTTTTTTCGGTGGTGGGGGACCTTAATTTTTGTGGTTTTTCTCAAATAAGTTGTTTATGTTGATGAATTGATTGTAAGCTCTTAATATGTTGTTTAGGTGATCCCGAATTTGTTAATGTATTTCCATGAAACAGAAATAATGCATTTGAAGTCTCCATGCTAGAATCATAATTTTTTGTTGTGGATTAATTAGATATTCCTTGTAAATAGGTCGCATGCGTCACCAAATTTATGCACTAGTTCTCAATTTGATCAACCATCTTCAGAAGTTTCAATTTAGTTACTCATTTTCATTTTATGTTACTGGTTAGTCACTCTGTCCATTGCTTGTCGTGTCCGCTCGTGCAGGTGGCTGATTTCTAGCTAGTAGATGCTTTCACATCCTAAAACATTACTCTTGGATGATCTTGAACGCATTGTTCCTTTTACGTAACACTAGTCTTTGCCTGTGCATTGCATGTGTATGGTTATTTTGAAGGTAATGTTAGTGCGCTAAATGTGTTTGGTTATTATGAAGTACACCCTGATTTGTAAATTTGAATTAAAAAAAAGGGAAAAAAAAAATGAGTAAATCTAGCATAAAAACCCTCACAATGAACTAAGAGAAAGATCTCTAGCAAAACTATATCTCCTATCTCCTACATTACATGAATAGCTGGAGCTCTTACCAATCTAAATTAGAGAGATTATTTCACACATGGGTGGAATCAAACTTTGTCAACAGCATTTTCAAAACTTTCTCCTCGGTCTAGGATTGGCTCTTTGATAAAACTGATGCAAATTGTGAAAAGAAATATCTCAAGTCCAGAAGTCATCGGAGACGATGTCTCCAAATTCCTGCATTTTGAAAGAATTTAAAAATGAATTAAAAATTGAAAACTCTAGTATTGGTCAAAGGACAAAACAACCCCTAAATTTACAGTTACTTCAGAAACCACGACATTGCTAACAACAAACGAAAACTCACCAAATGTTGTTGACTGCCTGACGGAGAGGAATACTTGCTCCACCCATATTTGCAATAACTATACTCTCCGATCTTGAAAATTTTATCCTCTAAGTCTCCTCCACGTGTTTTGGTCGAGTCTAGTATATATAGGATGCCTAAAATCTTGTTACCAATGTAGAGTTTCAGTTGGAAAATGAAACAAAATCTTACCAAAGGTTTGTACTATGCGGTCGCATAAAAGGACGACCAACCATCAATTTTGGCCTTAGAATACACTATGCGGTTGCATCAAATTAGACATATGCGACCGCATAAGTATACTTTCTTTTTTCCCCACCAGCTAGTTTTTAGTATTTTGGTCATATCTTTCTCTCCCGACATTTGATTGAGGCTATTCAAAACACATTGAAAAGCTAACTCAAAGGGATACAAATATTCCATAAGTTTTCAAATTCGAACGTTGTTTATGCCAAAAATGGGTCTCAAACGAAGATTGAAAATTCGAAACATAAATTTTTCGATTGGAAGTTGATATGTGATAGTACTTCAACCATATTTCATCCCTTTAGCTTTTTTCCTCGTTCAATTGATACCCGACAATCTTAAATCTTCGTCATGAGATCGACACAACTATTAGGCTTTAGTTGATTTTGCAATTGGCAAATTCTATGAACAAAAGACTTAATTTGATAGATTGTGATAGTTCAAGAAATAATGTGTAATTTGCTTAAAAGTTCGTTAAATAGGTTTAGGGTTTCAAGTTTGGAACAAGGAGAAAAATGGCGCGGATTTTCGCTGGACTATTGTCAAGAGTTAACTCGAGCTAAAAAAGTAGAAACATTGTCGCTAGATCGTCACCCCTCATTTGCTCGAGCGACACCCTGTCGCTGGCTCTTCGCTTTATACGAAAAAAATTTATTTCGCATTTTAAAGGTTTTTTTCTTAGCTCGTTTTTTTTTTTACCTATCTATATATATCAGAACACGTACAAAACAGATTTCTTAAGGTTGTTAATTGAGAGAGCTTCATCATTGAGAGATCTATTCATTTCATCATTCAACATTTATCTTGTGTGAATGTTTTGGTCAGATTCAATATCCAAATACCAAAAACCAAACTTCTTACATATCTGTCGGAGGTGCTGAAGATCGAGGAATGTGACTGAAGTTCCAGTCTGTGAAAAACGAGTTTTTCTTCATGATCCACAGGAGATAGACAATTCTACCAAGCTAGGGGCTGCTGTAGGATAGTGAAGTTCCAAAAGAGCGTTGGTTATTGCAGTTGGAATTGGTGCAAGGGAGCACAAAATTCGGGGGAGTTGTCAGAATAGCAGTCAAGATATCAGATAGTTTGTGTCGTCGTCTAGTCTGGTAGACTGTAAATGCAGAATCATTTATAGTTGATTAATTGGCAAAGTGCCCGAAGTTTTTCCCAGTTGGATTTCTCTGTGAATAATTCTTTTGTTCTTTACTACTTTATTTTTATTGTTTATGCTATGCAAACTCCAATAATTCAACATAGGATAATTTGACTTGCATGAATAACTATTTAGATAAGAATTAAAAATGACTTGTTGGTGTTTGATTCGTGATTGTTTTTAATTCCGCATTAAATACCTATTCACCCCCATCTATGTATTTTTAGGGTCGAACTTGCGTTTTTTCAACAAATTTTCAATATTTGCACTTGAGTCCTCAAAATTTGATTTTGCTTCATTTTAACCATTTTGCTTATTTTTCCAAATTTTCAACACGTTCACCGTTTTTAGCCTACAAAACACAAATTACAGAAAATTAAGCCATATTAACATTTAATTTCCACAATCATTCATGTTTTATGAAATATATAAGTGTGTAAAAAAGCACTTATCATATGACATTAGTAGCTCCTATATATTTCATATCGAAATACTTTATCAACATTTGTTTAGTAGTAGTAATATCTTTTGAGTTATTTCCTATAATTATCATATCATCAACATATATACATAAAATCACATATTCAGTAAATGTATTTCTAATATAGAAACATTTGTCACATTCATTAATTTTAAAACAATTTGACAATATTGTTTTGTCAAATTTCTCATACCATTTGGTACTTGTTTCAATCTATACAATGATTTAACAAATTTGCGCACTTTTTTTCCTTTTCGGGAGCCGTGAACCTTTCAAATTGTTCCATATATATTTCTTCTTCCAATTCACCATTTAAAAAGACTGTCTTTACATCCATTTGATGTATTTCGAGATTGTATAATGCCGTAATTGCAATCAATACTTGAATAGACGTGATCCTTTCAACAAGTGAATATGTATCGAAGAAATCTAGACCTTATCTTTGCCTATATCTTTTGGCTACTAATCTACCATTGTACTTGTTTATTGATCCATTATATTTCAATTTCTTTTTGAAGATCCATTTGCAATCTAAAGCTTTATTTCTTGGTGGATGATCGACAAATTGCCTAGTATGGTTTTACATAATAGATTCAATTTCATTTTTAACGACTTCTTTCCAAAAAGGAGTTTTGGGAGTGGACATTGCTTCGATAAATGTTCTTGGATAATTTTCTAGCAGGTATGTTAGAAAATCTGGGTCAAATGTCTTAGAGATAATTTGCCTCTTACTAGGCCTTAGTTCTTCATATAATTGATGATTTCTATTTACAGTATCTGAAGTTCAATTTTGCGAACTTACGTCTCTTTCATTACAAGAAAAGATGTCTTTAAAAAATACAACATTTCTTAATTCAATTATAATACTTTCATGTACATCAAGTATTTCTGATTTATGAACCAAAAATCGATATGCACTATTATTGTTTGCATATCTAATAAAGACACGATCTATTGTCTTTGGTCTAATCCTAACCTATATAAGGTTAGGTGTATGCACTTTTTCTAAGCATCCCCTTACTTAAGTATTTGTAGGAAGGTTTTAAACATTTTCATAACTTATAAGGTGTTTCAACTTTACTCTTGTGTGGTGTTTTATTAGCGATGTGATTAGTAGAAAGTATAGTTTCCTCCTATAAATCTTGAGGTAAGTCTAAACTTATCAACGTTGCATTCATCAATTCCGTGTTTGATATTTGTGTTCAGTAACACCGTTAGATTGGGGTGAGTATGATGTTGTTGCTTGATGAATAATTTCAGATTTTAAATAGAATTCTTCAAATGGTGCAACATATTATCCACCTCGGTCACTACAAAATATTTTTATTCGTTTTCCTTGTTAATCTTCAACTTCATTTTAATAGTGCTTAAACACTTCCAAGCTCCATCTTTGTTTTTTAACAAGTATACATAACAGTATCTTGTGAATTTATCAATAAATATGATGAAATATTTTTTATTACCTTTTATTTGAAAAAAAAAATTGAGTCTCATACATCGCTATGAATAAGTTCCAAAGGTGTTGTGTTTCTTTCAATTGAATAAAATGGCATTTTGGCTAACTTAGCCTCAATACAAATCTCACAGTTGCCAATTGTATTGAAATGCATGTTTGGTAGCAAACTTAATCCATTAACTTGCATATAGAATTAAAGTTTGCATATCCTAATATATGATACCATAAATTAGACGACTCAAAAATATAAGTAAAAGGAAATATTTTATTCTTCGAATTATTCGGTACAATAGTAAGGACATTCATCTTGAATAGTCCATTGCTTACATAGCATTCGCCTATATACATATAATTTTTGGCAAGCATAAACTTATCTGATAGAAAGACTAGTTGAAGTGTTTTTTGCTAAGTAAAGAACCCGACACTAAGTTCTTGTGAATATTCAGCACATGAAGTACATTGTTAAAGCTAAGTTCCTTACCTGATGATTATGCCCAAAGTATAATGTGGTAGTTGTAGCACAGCTTTGGGGTGTCAATTCCACAGGGAGATGGAAATTTAACTCAAAGGATCAAGTTTTTGGGTTCTTCTTACAAATTGTGTGAATTTAATTATTTATCGAATTAAATTGGATTCAAATATCAAATGAAGCATCGGAATTTCCTTGATTGGTTTGGATCAATCAACGTAAATCATTCATTCATACTATTCAATTAGAGATCTTTATCCTAATACTCTAATAGAAAAATTTAGCATCCAATACTCAATCAATTCTATGGTAATTCCAAAACATAGATTCCATATAGCATAATTTCACATCATTCATTGAAATTAGATCGAAAGAGAGACTATATATCAACATATAGCAGTAATTAAATCACACCAATGAAACAATCGAAATTGAACCTCAACAATTATTTCAATTAATCAAGGTAAAAAGCGAGACTAGATCCATAACAAATTTAATAAAGGATAAGCCAATTTCAAAACCAGATAATTGAAAGGAAATCTTAATTCTAGAATTGTTTAATAAAGAAAAGCACATTACATGGGTGACAGAACGATGAATTCTCCAAAACCAATCGAGTGCCTTCCAAGTTTCACCAGTGGATTTAGTTATCCATGAGGTTTTTGAGTAAAAAAGGAGAATAATGATGTATGGGGGGCGTTCTCTAGTTTTTTGGGACATTTTTAGGATTTAAAAGTCAAGAAAGAAGTTGTTTCCATAAGATTTTGACGTAAATTAGGAAACTAGGAATTTTCCACGATTTGTATTGGGCGGGCGGCCGCCAAGGAAAAAAAGGGGTTCCTGTATTTGGAGTTTAGGGTCGAGCTACATAACTGGATAGTTTTCAGTATTTTGGTCATAACTTCCCATACCGATGTTCGATTGAGACGATTCAAGATGCGTTAGAAAACTAACTCAAATGGATACATTTTCTCTTCATATATCATCTTCCAATTTGATACTTTTCCATGTCAAAAACTGGTCTCAATATGAGACTGAAAATTGGTGCAACCTTTTGAGCTTGAAAGTTGATATGTGATAATGTTTTGGCGATATTCCATCCCTTTGACTCCTTTATTCAGCCAATTGACATTTGACACTCTCGAATCTTCATCACACGGTTAGAAATAAAGTTTAGAGTATTTGTACTTTGGTTCCTGAACTTTCACTTTCTCCCATTTTGATCATTTTTCACTTATTTCTTCCATTTTCCAACGTTTTTACCAACTTGCAACCTAAACCAAGATATAGAAATACGTAGTGCATTTAGGCGTCAAATAATCATAGAAACACAAATATTAATAAGTGAAAAAATAATAAATGTGCTATTATCACACCATCAACTTGTTTATTGCTAGTCCATATCAATTTAATACAGAGCAAAATGAATGAATGACTGGTCTATATTACAAGTGAAATTGTTAAATTCTAATTTAACCACATGACATGCCATCTTCAAACTCAATACCACACGAAATCAACAATGTCGCAATTATCAAGATGTCAAAGACTCATGTCAAATGTGTGATAGTGTGTCAAACCATAGTCATCTTATCACTAACCATAACACATGTAACTTTAAGTATGTCTCGAACTAAATTCTCGACTCCATAACTCACGGGTATCAAAGTGTTTAGTACGGGGTTTCTCTCTATGGAGTCGAGACAGATGAACACTCAAAATTTGGAGGTTTAAATATTTATGAACAAGCAAACATTGATTCTGTGATAAGTACACTATCAAATAAGAATTTATCAATTTCTTACCACAACCTACTTGGGATCAAAACGGTCAATACAACGAGTTGTAATGAAGTTCTGGTTGGATCGTATGAGAAAAATGGATATAAAAATTAAAATATTTCCAAGCACATAGTTAGATATCTTACCAAACATCTTAATCGATCTCAACTTCCAATGAATATCTATTTTGGCATTTCAAACCCCAAAATCAATCAAATTTTTTTCACTTGTTCTCTTTTTTTTTTCAAATTTTTTTTGGGCTGCCTTACTTGAGCACATATCAACTTTTGTCGATTTCCTTGCTTCAATTCTTCACAAATATACATCCAATACCTATTACACACTTGGAAGTAAAAGATGGAGAAATATGATCAATAGTTGTACTCCAATATGGAGAAATATGGATAACATAGGTGCATGAAGAAAATGCTATATATGTGTATGCTCAAAATGGCTACTAGAGGTATTGAAAAGAAAGGCTAGAAAGACTCAAATATCGATCCTAAATTTACCTTTATCATTTCCCAAGTGATCCACATCTTACTACAAACCATGTAGTGTTATTCTCAAAGGAGTTTCCAATTCACAAGATCAATGAACGCTTATTGCCATATTTTAGTATATATGTGGCTCTCAATCCTTACTAAGTATCTCACAAGAAAAACTTCAGTAAGAGACACATCTAGCTATGTGTTAAACTATCATCTCACCACAAGACTTGTGCATGTAAAAATAATTTAGTAAGTGTATTGACTTCTAGACTTTCATAACATAATTAACTCCTAGTGGCACATTTTGTCATTCAAAAGCACAATCATATAGCAAATCAGAGACTTAAGAAAAAAAATTTAACCTATCATGACAAATCAACAAAAATCCATGATAATCATAATAGCACTCAAAGTAACTCTCCCCTAACTAAATATTGCATTGTCCTTAATACATAAACATGAATACAAAAGAAAAAAAATGTAAAGATGTCACCTGAGCATGTCAGTGAATAAAAAGAAACTTGATGTATAAGATGCTTAAAAGTACTCAATGGATGGTGATGTAAAGAAAGAAAATAAAACTACAACTAAAAATGTGGAATGAAAATAACCATAGAGCAAATGCAAAAATAAAAAAAAAATAAAAAAGAAGGAACTTCCATTGGGTTGCCTCCCAAGCAACACATTTGTTTATTATCATTGGCTCAACTCAATATTCCCATTTTTAGCCCACATCTAGCCAGAGTAATCCCAAGTTTCCTTGTGGTGCACCAAACTCATTGGACATACCCATTGGTATGGCTCTTCCGCCTCCATCTAGTACATGTGTGGGGTTACTAGGAAAAAAATTCAAAATTTGATATAGGGGCATGTTCATTGATGGCTGTGTCTAATTCATCTAGTTTTAGAGTTTCTTGTGGTGGTCCAAGAAACATATCATCAGCTATATCCTGAGTGAGTGGATCAATCATGTATGTTTGGTGACACGCATCATCTTCTTCAGCCTGCTTAGTGACATGAAAGATGTTAACTTCTAAGGTCATATTCTCAAATGATAGCTTTATTAGATCGTTCCTACAATTTATAGGAGCATTAGTCGTGGCAAGGAATGGTCTACCAAAAATGATAGGAATCTTAGAATTAACATTTACATCCACTTTTAAGTCTAAAAATCAAGAAATCAACAGGGTAGTAAAATTTATCGATTTGTACCAAGACATCCTCAACTACACCTTTTAGTCTTATAATGGACCAATCAGCCAACTGTAGACTTACAGATGTAGGTTTTATCTCACCTAAACCTAATGAGAAGTATATTGCATAAGGCATGATGTTGACATTGGCCCCTAGATCAAGAAGGGCTTGTCCAATCTCATGGTTCCCGATGATGTATGAAAGAGTAGCTCAATCAGAATCTTTATACTTTGGTGGGGTTCTTTGCTCAATCACAGCACTCACGTGTTCAGTTAAGAAAGCGGTTTTCTTGACATGGTGTTTCCTTTTCACAGTGCACAAGTCCTTAAGGACTTTAGCATATGTAGGAACTTGTGAAATCACATGCAAGAACGATAGATTGATTTTTACTTGCTTTAGGTGCTCTAAGATCTCACTATGATGGCCATCATATTTCGAGGTAGACTTACGAACTTGAGGGAAAGGCACTCTGACAGGATTCTTTACTACCTCATCACTAGGGTTATTCTCATTTGACTCATTGGACTCAATCTCATTTTCCCTAGGTTTGAGAGTTGGATCTAAGACCTTCCCTGAACAAGTGGTTATGGCATTTACTTTCTTAAAGTTAGGTTTTCATGATCCTAACGTTTGTGCCATGTGTTGCCCCTTAGGATTTGGTTGAGTTTGAACTGGAAATTTCCTTATTCTCCCATAGCCAAGACATTGGTGAATTTAGACATATGACTCTTTATCTCCTTGTTTTCCTCGACTGTCTAGCTAATCATAGTCTCAAACTTTTGGTTCGTTTTACCCTATGCCTCGATAATTGCATGTAAGGTATCTTCTTAGGAATTCCTGGAGGTTGTGAATTGATGTGGAGGTACATTGTATGCTGATTTTGTTAGGTAGATTTTTGGTTTTCAGGTTTCCAACTGAAATTGGGGTGATTCCGCCACCTTGGGTTATAGGTTTTGAAATGGGGGTATAGAGCTTTTGATAGATGCCTAAAGCATTACAGTGTTCCTCTTACACTCCCCGCATTTCAGCATAAGTGATACACTCTTACGTTGGATGATCAATTCGACCACACACAAAATAATTTCCACTAGACTCAACACGTGATACATTCTATATAGGTTTCAAGCCTTTAGCACGTAGGGTTTCAAGTTCTTTAGTTAGGGCTTCTACTTTTGCTATAAGGCTATCCTCCTCCCTAAGATGATAGATATCTGTGCTAGTGGGGTTACTTGCGGGTCTTGACCTATTATTTATCTCAGTAGCACTAGGTCCAGTCCAAGTTTCACGAGTTACCTTTCTTCTTAGCACAGAAAGGGACACCGTGCGGCAGTAGTCTGCTCCGCTAGACTACCTTCCGCCTTTTCTCGATCGCTTCGGGACGAAAGAAAATTTGATTACAATTTTAAGAAAGCTTGCAACATGAAATTGAACACAATGGAAATAACTTCTTCATTGATTGCTAGAAAGCTGAAAATTACAATAGACGAAAGCAGGAAATTACAATGGCTAGTGCAGGGGGAAAAAACTAGTAAGCTTGAAAATATTTGAAAGACCAATACCCCATATAATAAACTTCGGAACAAAAACCCAAATGACGGGAGTAGACATCATTTGGCTCTGGAATCATACTTTTTCTTTTATATTTTCTAACTATTTTACGAATTAAATAAACTATTTACAACACGGGGCTTAAGCAAAGCTGCAGCCCGTGACATTCTCCCCCATTTGTTTTGGCGATATCCTCGGAGCCATTGAGTATTCTTCTCGCTGTTGCATCCGCTCCATTTGACCAAGTACTCTTGAAGATATTTCTTTGAAGCTCGAGTAGTTTGGTAGCCAAGAATCTTTTCAGCAACCTTCATCTCTGATAGTTTCACTTTAAGAACTGGTTGCTTCAAATCTGCAGACTTCTTGTACTGTTTCTGATCGGTATCTGTAGTATGGAGGAGTAACGGTTGCTGGCCAGTAGTAATTTCAAAAGAACTCTCATTGAGAGAAGAGCTCTTTTGAACAATGGAACACATCTGAGCCACATCCGAAAATTTCACCCTAATTTCATGCAAAACAGAGGTAAAGTGCTGAAAATAGTCTCCCAGCATAGAATTGAACTGCTCTGTCTGTCCGTCTGATCTTCGGTGAATACTAGCATTCATGCTCAAAGTTGAACCAAGAAATTTGAACAACTCGGTCCAAAATATGCCAATAAATTGAGAATCTCGATCATTGACGAAAGACGATCCCCAGTATTTGACAATAGGCTTGAAGAAGAGTTGAGCGTCTCTTCGACTGATACATACTTAGACGATGTGCTGAACATTGAATCTTTAGATAAACAGTCCATCCCGATGATGATAGTGCCAAAGTCTCCAACTCTTGGCAATCCACTAATGTAGTTCGTCGATCCACTCTCGACTGATTCATTCAGGATGGAAAGGGGCTCCAGTGAGCCTGCATGTTGTGGTAGTGCGGAAGTGTGCTTCACAATAGTCCCACTTCCCAACACTTCTCTCTCTTGCTTCTGAAGCTCTTCAAGCTCCGGCTGAACCATACGGCATGGTGCCTTGGTGGGAGGTTTGGCACCCAGAACAAGTGCAATCCCGCGATCAATTGCCCTTCTTGTTGGCAATTTCCTTGGTAACATATCCGACATGATGTCTTCGAATTCCTTAAACCTTGTGATAGGTTTTGGATTAGAGCTGATTGTCTCTTCGATTTCCTCTACTCGAACAGAGCACAAAAATGAAGGTTCATTCCTCTTGAAACCCTTACTATATTGCATGGTCGAGACACCTTTCTCGCCAGTTTTTCCAACCTGTGTGGGAATAATGAATGGTTTGCTCCCCATCATTATTAATGAGTTAGAATGCGGCGACATTGTTGTCTTTGTATCCCGAAGATATTCCAATCCGAGAATCAGCTTGAAATCATCCATCTGAACTACCGACAAATTCGTCCTTCCTTCGAATGGACCTACTTTGACCGGCACAGATTTTGCTATTCCCACTATTGGTTGAGTAGTGGAGTTAATCGCTTTGATTTTCTCCTTACCTCTCTTCAGAACAAGTCCGAGCCGCTCTACTTCGGAACTTGCGAGGTAGTTGTGCGTGGCACCGGTGTCCACCATAGCCCTGATTGGCTTTCCATTGATCTTCATATCAATGTACATTAGGCCTTTCGCCCTGCAAGTGCGAGCCTTCGATTCTTCCATCTTCGGCTCTTTCTAGGGACCGACGTCCCTTTTAGTAACTCGGTGTGCTAGTGTATTGCACCAATGCGAGAATGCACTCACTACATCCTCGTCCTATTCGGAGTCAGTGTCACCACGACAGCTAGCTTGTGGGGTATTTTGCTTTAAACTTGAGCCCCCAGTTACTAGTTGACAGTATGCATTCACCATCCATTTCTGAAGACACTCTGCCACCCGGTGAGATCCTTCATATAGAAAGCATTTTAATCTAGGAGCGACATCAGATCTGCCCTCCTTCGCCTTTCTATGATTCCAGTCATTACTAGAACTGCCATTATAGTTTCCTTGAAGGCTATTTTGATAGTTTCCCTGCGAGTTACTCTGGCGGTTTCCTTGATAGGGTCCTCCCCTATTTGAGAGTAACGCTCTCCCCCATTTGAGTTCTAGCTGGGTCTGTAAGGTCTCCTTCCACCTTCAACAGATTGACTATTTCCCGAAGGTCGATCCTCTCTTGACTCGGGTTGATAGTCACTTGCACATTCGGCAGCTCCCATAGCCGCACTCAAATCAGCGACCTTCTGTCTCTGAAGTTCCGTGTGCATCCACGGTTTCAACCCTTCCATGAAGGTGAATAGCTTATCCTTCTCTGAGATATCTCTGATATTCAGCATATACCCCGAGAAGGCCCTCACATACTCCCTGATGGAGGTTGTGTGTTTCAGTTCTCGTAAGGCCCGACGTGCCTCGTATTCCACATTCTCTGGGAAAAACTGAGATCTGATAGCTTCCTTGAGAAGATCCCAATAATCAATTCGGACCCTGTTGCCCTGAATATCCACGTACTTCGTTCACCACCATAGCTTTGCATCTCCACCTAGATACATGGTAGCTGTTGTGACCTTTCTCGCTTCGTCCTTGATCGAAGCCGCAAGAAAGTATTGTTCCATATCGAACAAGAAGTTCTCAACTTCTTTAGCATTGCGTGCACCTCCGTAGGTACACTGTTCTGGAATTCTGAGCCTATGCACCGGCTCATGTGTGATGGCTTGTCCGTTGCCAATCGCGCGTTGAAGAACTAGTAACTGAGTTCTCAACGCTCCCATCTCATCATGGAACTCAGGTATGATAGCAACAACATCAGTCATAGCTGCGCATGCCTCTTGGCATTCATCCAGTTGGATGCGTAATTCTCGATTTTCCGTCTGTGCCGCCTCGACCTTATCCCCAAGGTTCTCCATGGCAAAACACAACCTAGTGTTTGTCACCTCAAGCTCCTCCAAACGCTGTCGGGTGTTCCTCTTTTGAACATCTACCACCTCCATGGTGTTCGAGGAATTTGGATCAATTTCCATAGCTTTCTTAACGAGATCTCGAGCCGCAGCTTTGATACCAACTTTCACGGGTTACCTTTCTTCTTAGCACATAAAGGGACACCGTGCGGCAGTAGTCTGCTCCGCTAGACTACCTTCCGCCTTTTCTCGATCGCTTCGGGACGAAAGAAGATTTGATTACAATTTTAAGAAAGCTTGCAACATGAAATTGAACACAATGGAAATAACTTCTTCATTGATTGCTAGAAAGCTGAAAATTACAATAGATGAAAGCAGGAAATTACAATGGCTAGTGTAGGGGGAAAACACTAGTAAGCTTAAAAATGTTTGAAAGACCAATACTCCCTATAATAGATTTCGGAACAAAAACCCAAATGACGGGAGTAGACATCATTTGGCTCTGGAATCATACTTTTTCTTTTCTATTTTCTAACTATTTTACGAATTAAATAAACTATTTACAACACGGGGCTTAAGCAAAGCTGCAGCCCGTGACACCAAGTATGGGCTTTTTCAGCTAAGTCATCTAAGTATCCTATAGCCTCATCTGGATCTTTTTGTAGGAAATCGTCATTACACATCATCTCAACAAACTGACACTCCCTAGGTGTTAACCTTTCAAAGTAATTTCTTACGATACTCCAACTCTCATAACCATGGTGGGGACATAGAGTTTGGAGTTCTTTATACCTTTCCCACGCTTGATACAAAGTTTCACTCTCCTTTTGGATAAAAGAAGATATTTTCTTTTTCAACGCAGTTGTTTTGTGGTGGGGAAAGTATTTGCCAAAGAATGCTTGGGTCATTTCAGCCTAAGTTCCAATCGAACGTGGTCTCAATGAATACAACCAACCTTTTGCCCTTTCCTTAAGAGAAAATTGGAAGAGTTTAAGCCTAATTGCATCCATTATACCATCTTGATTGTGAAAGGTTGCTACTACCTCCTCGAATTCCCTAATATGCACATACGGGTTCTCATTTTCAAGTCCATGGAAATTGGGAATAAGTTGAATCATTCCAGGTTTAAAATCTACACGTGGCATATTGGGTGAAAACATAATACATGAAGGTGTAGATGTACGTGTGGGGTGCAGGTAATCATGCAAAGTTCTATACAGTGCATCATGCTTACTATCAGACATTGTGTTATATGATGTGGTGTTCGTGTTAACAGATGTAGAATAAAAAACAGGGTTAAAGAGATATTCAAACTCTATGAGAGGTGTTTGCACAAATCATCCAAGTTCATCTCGATACCTACTCATAAAACACAATTAAAAGGAAATGATGTGAGAAAAATAAATAACAAAGAAAGATAATAAATTAACTAAAAATGAAATTGAAAAAGAGAATGAAGTCACCCTTTTGCTAGAGGATCTTTAAATTTCTTATACCGTCCCTCCAGCAACGGAACCAAAATTTGATTATGCCCAAAGTATAATGCGGTAGTTGTAGCACAGCTTTGGGGTGTCAATTCTAGAGGGAGATAGAAATTTAACTTAAATGATCAAGTCTTGGAGTTCTTCTTACAAATTGTGTGAATTTAATTGTTTCTCGAATTAAATTGGATTCAAATATCAATGTCAAAATAATGAAGCGTCGGAATTTCCTCGATTGGTTTGGATCAATAACGTAAATCACCCATTCATACTACTCAACTAGAGATCTTTATCCTAATATAATCAGAAAATTTAGCATACAATACTAGATCAATTCTATGGTAATTCCAAAACATAGATTCCTTATAGTATAATTTCACATCATTCATTGAGATTAGATCCAAAGAGCGACTATATATATCAACATATAGCAGTAATTAAATCACACCAATGAAACAATTGAAATTGAAACTCAACAATTATTTCAGTTAATCAATGGAAAAAGCGAAACTAGGTCCATAACGAATTTAATAAAGGATAAGCCAATTTTAAAACCATATAATTGAAAGGAAATCTGAATTCTAGAATTTTTTAATAAGAAAAATACATTACATGGGTGATGGAATGCTCCAAAACCAACTGAGTTCCTTTCAAGCTTCACCAATGAATTTAGTTCTCCATGAGATTCTTGAGTAAAAAAGGAGAATAATGGTATATGGGGGTGTTCTCTGATTTGTTGGGACGTTTTTAGAGTTTAAAAGTCGATAAATAAGTTGTTTCCATAAGACTTTGACGTAAATTAGGGAAGTCGGAATTTTTCCGCGATTTGGCCTAGGCGCCCGCCTAGTAGAAAATGGAAAAAAAAAAGGGTTTCTTTATTTGGCCGCCTGACTTACATAACTGGATAGCTTTAAGTATTTTGTTCATATGTTTCAAAAATGATGTTCGATTTAGACGACTCAAGATGCGTTGGAAAGCTAACTCAAAGGGCTACAACCTTTCTTCAGATACCATCTTCCAATTCGATCATTTTTCATGTCAAAAATCGGTCTTAATATGAGGCTGAAAATCGGTACAACCTTTTCAGCTTGAAAGTTGATATGTGATAATGTTTTGGCGATATTCCATCCATTTGACTCATTTCTTCATCCAATTGACCTCTAACACTATCGAATCTTCATCACAAGGTTAGAAACAAACTTTAGAGTATTTGGACTTTGGTCCCTCAACTTTCACTTTCTTTAACTTGTTTCTTCCATTTCCACTGTTTTCACCAATTTGCAACCTAAACCAAGATGTAGAAATACTTAGTGCATTTAGGCATCAAATAATCATAGAAACAAAAATGTAATAAATGTGCTATTATCACCTGATGTCATCTTCAACACCACTTTGCCATGTCCTTCAGCATTTGAACTTAAAGAGTTCCTTATTAACAATTTCTCATTTATTGGAGTGTAGGATGAGAACATTCCTTTATCAGCATAAATGTGAAGGATAGCACCTGTATTGACAAACCATTCCATGAGATTCCCAATGTTGTTGCATTCTGAAACAACGGCCGACAAGTTAATATATTATATACGATCCGATAATGCATCAAATTTGGTGATATTTACTTGGACTTGCTTTTTTGGTTTGCAATATTCAATAAAGTGTCCAGCCTTTCCACAATTGTAGCAATTTTTCTTGAACTTTTTTGCCTTCTTGTTATTTCTTTGCTTGAAGGATTCGACGAAATGCTTCATCTTTTTGTTCTTTTCATTGGTTTCCACCAAAATAGCATTTACTTGTGGTATATGACTTCCAATACGCATGTCCAACTCTCTATTATCTTCTTCAATCCTCAATTGAACGATGATTTCTTCAATGTTTATCTCCTTGCGCTTGTGCTTGTGCTTGAGGTAATTCTTGAAGTCTTTCCACATAGGTGGAAGTTTCTCGATGATTGCAGCCACTTTAAATGATTCACTTAGAATCATGTTCTCGGCATGAATGTCATGAAGAAAAACCTACAATTCTTGTACTTGATTGATGACCATTTTGGAATCTACCATCTTGTAGTCCAAATATTTCCTGACAATGAACTTCTTTGTTCCGACGTCTTCATTTTGTATTTCTTGTCCAATGATTCCCATAGTTTCTTTGCAAATTTCATGGAACTATATATGTTGTACAACCTATTGTCCAAACCATTCAGAATGTAATTTTTGCTGAGAAAATCTAAATGTTTCTAAGCATCCAATGCTATTATTGATTCCCTATTGTTTTCTCCTTTTTGCACGGCGGGAGCATTTTCATTTAAGAACTTTGCCAAGTTTAGTGTTGTAAGATAGAACAAAAATTTTTTTGTTGCCACTTCTTAAAATCAACCCCACTTAACTTTTCTGATTTCTATCCATTGTGGAAAGGAGGTTGGATGAACTGTAGGAGGGAAAACACAACCGGAAGAATTACAGCTGAAGGAACCAAGTTTGGAGGAACCACTTCCGAAACACCTACATTCGAAGTCACCACATCCGAAGTAACATCAATGTTGATGTTAACAGTAGTCATTTTTTTTACACAAACAAAAGTTTAACGAAACCAAGATTAGAAGTCAAGGAGGAGTAGAAAAGTTAAACTGTAACAAAATTAGTTTTACCGAGTAAATAGAAACATTGTGAAGATATCACTCAAGAATAAAATTTGGCTTAAGATTGTTGTTTGTGAATAAGAATTGAGTGCTTTCTTAACGCGAAATAAACTTGCCAAACCTACCAAAATAGAATGGAAAGTAAATGGAAAATTGGAGAAAATAATGCCAAGGAATGAAATGCAAAGAATCGAGGCAAGAGTAAAACTCTTTGTCCTTAAGTCGGATATGTCCCTCACAAGTGCTTATGGATTATGAAAATCAACTCCCAAAATAAAACGATTGGCTTCTTTTTTTGCAGCACTTCAATACACAAGAACAACGAACCAAATGATTGGTTTTGTACTCGTCTTTTAATAAAAATAAAACAAAGGTTTTGATGCTGATTTTTGGCAAGAAAATGATGTTTATATGTTATGCTAGATTGCATAAGATAAGAGTGAATGAAAACAAACACCAAGCTTTCTTTATTTATAGGTGTAGAAGGATTACAAATTGAAAAGTCACAACCCAAATTCAACTCGTTTCATGAAAAGTTGCCCTATCGCTCGCCTACCACTAAAGTATAATTTTAGAGAATTTGCCACTCCCCTAGCCCTAGGTTGCCGCTCAAGCGGCGATCTTATATGGAAAATTCGATTTTTCTAAGTTAAAATCGTGTTCTCCAACCTAATTCATTCAATAATCTCTCATTCATCCGGAAATAGTTTTCAACATCCAAATATACTAAATTATTCTACTCAATGAGTAGAACATGATTGGCCAATTTCTTGTCAAATTTGAGTAGCGAGACCCATCCAAATATTTGGTTATAGTTTGATAAAAATCAACTTTTTATTCAAATTCTTATTGCTATTTTCCAACACAAACTAGTAACAAACCAAAATTCAATAGATATTGCCTCAAAAATACTTTAAATCCTTCAATAAGAAATTGACATAAGTGTATAAAAAATCATTATTTTATATATTTTTTAAATGTAAAATTAGTAAGAATTGAAGTGTCCATGTTTGCAACAGGATAGAACTATTTATATAGATATATTCGTTTAATAGTAAATACACATCAATATTGTTTGGATTTAGGATTCATTCTAAGGTACATATATTCGCATCTTGAAAGAGTTTTGTTGAAGTATATATAAAGTTGTCACACCGAAAATATGTTCGACTTTGATCACCGCAAGTGTACGGTTCGTTACAATGAATAAAGTGAACTTTTGAGTCCAAATATCGTTCCCAAAGAGATTGATTTAGTTTTAATTCTAAGTAACGTGACCTTAACCTAAACAATAAGAATTTATAATTTTTTTTTCAATGAATTAAATAATCTACGTATAAAAATAAGATCCAAATTAATTAAAATAATGCAAGATTGAAATTAAATGCAAATGCGGTGAAAATATGATGATGAAAAACTTACTAGGATTTTGAATCCCCTTATATTAATCATCTTTAACTCGAGCTTCTCAATTTGACAACACAATTTAATTATGAAAATCAATATTCCTAATTTGTTTAACAATCTATTTCGAGTAGAATTAAACCTATTTTTACATGTGACCCAACTATATTTGTATGATGGATGCGAATATATAAAAATACATTAATGGATTCTTGAATAATTAAAGATTACGTGCATAGCGATATATTTATATCCTCTATCGGACTCTATGATAATTGACACTATGTCTAACTTATTTTCCATCTCTCTAGGGTAAAACAAGCCACAATATTCATACAATTATTGATCAAGTAATTGTAGAGAAAATTCATTCAATAATTAAAAACGTGCCTTAAATGTCAAAAATAAAATCATGAATCAAAGATTCATAATACATGTTTCATCGTAAATCCTAGCACGGATAAGTCCAGCCTAACATGATGGAGAAAAGAAAATCAGAAAAACAATGAAGAAACGACATCACCCCGATTAATTTTGAATTGAATCTTCGTGTTCTTTGAGTTGATCTTCACATTCTTCCTATTTTTTTCTCTCAGTAACAAGTTTCAGTTAGAAAAGGAAATAAAATCTCGTCAAAAGTTTGTAATATGCGGTCGCATAGAAGGAAGTCCAACCATCAATTTTGCCCTGTAATGCACTATGCGGTCGATTTATGTTTTCCCACCGGACAGTTTTCAGTATTTTGATCATATCTTTCTCTTCCGATATTCGATTGAGGTGGTTCAAAATGAGTTGGAAAGCTAACCCAAAGGGCTACAAATCATCCAGAAAATGGCTCTCAAACTAAAACTGAAAATTCGAAACATAACGCTTTTGGCTGGAAGTTGATATGTGATAGTATTTCAACCATATTTCATCACTTTGGCTTCTTTCCTCATCCAATTGATACCCAACACTCTCAAATTTTCATCATGAGATCAACACAACTTTTCATTATTTGCTTTTGAGTCCTCGAATTTTGATTTTGCTTCATTTTAGTCATTTTTTCGCTTTTTCTCCTAATTTCCACCGTATTCATCATTGTTGTCTTGCAAATTTATTAAAAAATATCCATGTTTGTGGCCTACAATAAGTGTGTAAAAATGCACTTATCAAAAGTCTTTCATATATCTGTATGAAAATAAATATTTTATGAATATAGTGCTAATTTACAGTACACGCTTATAAGTAACCTTAACAAAATCATTTATTGATGTATACATCAAGTCATACATTCATATTATTAATCTCTGGATTGACCCACTCTTTCCTCCAAGCGATAATTTCAACAATAAATATTGCAGCACACAAGAAAATAATTATAAATATTGCATTAATCCACTTGAAATTACAGTAACTATTCTGCACATTGAAGGAAATTTGAAATATCTACAATTGAGATTGTGTCAATTCCCACATGTAGCGGATGTTATTAATTACAACATGACATGGAAATTTTTTTAGGAGTTTTATTGTGGATTTTGTAAATTTGAATGCAAAATCTTCTCAAAGTCATAGGCAATTTGCAACTAATAATTCAACTAAAGTAAAGAACGGGATAAGAAAAAGCATGAGACTAGTTGTAGTCTGATTTTATTAGGTAGCAATTTTATTACAAGTGATTAGCCCAAGGCAATCTGATTTTTCATATCTGCAACAAAATTTACACTCTTATTCTTCCCTATATTTAACATCTCTGAATGGCTCTTCAGAACCAATTACCTGGGTTCAAAAACTACTCTCTCTCTCTCTCTCTGTGAATAGCCATGGATTCATTCAATGCCAGTGTTACTAGCACGGACTCGTCGGAAGAGTCCCCTTGCAATGACGTTCAACAAGAGGCTTTAAATTCCAAAGAAATCATTGATCAAAGCCAATCCAATGAAGGGGTGAATAATCACGAGTTGAGCTTATCCGAGTCCGTTTGGCTGAGGCGTCCTCCAAGGCTGTCAGGGTCATCAGATAAGCCACCTCCTCCTCCACCTGTGGATGAGGAAGAGGAGCGCGAGTATGGCTGCAAGTATTGTAACAAGAAGTTCTCGAACAAGCAAGCTTTAGGCGGGCACCAGAATGCGCACAAACTTGAACGCACCATTGAAAAAAATTTCCAGGAAGGGCAGATATCTAATTTCATTGGTTCTTTGTTTAGTAGATCTCAGGAATACATGCCTTACTTCCCTCAACAGGGCACCATGCACCATGAAATGATGGCTTATGAGCGTGGACCCCATCCCCTTCCAGGGATTAACGAGGGTTACCCTGGATCGCTGAGGCCTGTGCCTGGAAATGTTCCCCAGTTAGTGGCACGTCCTGGTTCTTTGCGCCTGGAAAATCACCCTCCAAGCATTCACTTTCCGACTCCAAGAGGTGGAATAACCAGTTCATTCTCACGGCTGGTTCCCTACAACAATTTTCGTGGAGAGAGTAGCAATGTGCAGATGAATGCTCGAGAGACTGAACAAGTGGAAGACGACGACAACTCGGGCCTAGATTTGTCTCTCAAGCTTTAATTTGATCATTTAGATCCGAGAGAGCCTAGATTTTTGTATCAAGTTTTAATTTGAGAACAACATATTTTAGCTCATCAAATTATTGTAATCTAGGGTTTAGGATTTTAAGTTTATGTAAAGTCTTTTTTGTCTTAAGATCATGTCGTTGTAATAATTCTCTATTATATTTCTCAGTTTGTCTAAAAAATGTGTTAGAAAACAAGCAAGACACCAATTTATTGTGGACGAAGCCAACTAATAAAGACGAGAAATTAAAAGCAATATGAAAAATAATGGATCATACAAGAAAACAAGATTTATGCAGGAGAGGAGGATAATTTCACATACCAAGAAACTAAAATTGTGTTTACGAGATTTGATAATCTCAATCTAAATCTAAACAATTTTCTCAAATTTCTAATGTATACAACAATTATCTAATTATCATATTTTGTCTATGAAGAGCTTACACCACATGGAGTATATATAAGAATTCATTACAAGTGTTTTGGATGAAATACAATTCAAGAAACAAGTCAGAATCGAAAAAAGGTTGCCACCCGAAGCGCCCGATGGGCAGCAGCTCCACAACTCAAGCATTGGCGCTAGCGCCCTGTTTTGTTTTTCACCCCTGATGCTCGAGTGCCAGAGATAGTGGCCAACTAGTGAAATTGCAGCGACCTTTTCTCCACCAAATCACCAAAATGAAGTTTTCAATTATCAAAAGTTTTTTTAACTAATCAAACTTTCAATCCTTGATTAACTTTGATCACTTATTCAACTGGACTTCCAAACCAAAATATCTCTTGTTCCTTTTATAAATTTACTGATCCAATCCTAAACCCAATAGGAATTTTGGTCATACTTTAACAAAATGAATTCAATATTTAATCAAGAGAATAAATTGCGCATCTTAGTTACTGGGTTTTCTTGTGAAATTGTGAAGTTACTTTTCTGAAAAATAAAATTAACTTTCTATTAGAGTGACATTTGGTAATCTAAAAAATTAAGAACATAAATATCATGATTAATAGTAGAAACCCTCCCGAAACGTTTTCATTTGCGATATACCCCCCTACCTATTCGAAATTACAGAAACCCTCATATTTGAAACATTTTATGTGAACCCCCTACCGTCAAATTTTCCGTTAAAAACAATGAAAATGTCAAAATTAAAAAGTAATAATTGCAATTTTAGTATTCAAGCTTTTTATTCATTTACAAATTATACCCAATTTTTTTATGTACCACCCACAATTCCAAACCTTTAAAAATTTATTTTTACCCTACCCCACTTCATCTTCTTCCCCAAAACTTTATTATTTTATTTAATCCCTTCCTTCCAAAATCTCTCACCCAAATTCATTATTTCTTCTCATTCCAAATAGGGATCTTTGGGGTGAGGGATTTAGGAGCTTAAAAGAGTGCTTTTGACAACCAATTTGAAGGTTCTTATAGAGATATTATTTAGCCCGAATGTCTTTATTTTTTTCTACTTGTATGTACGCTCGAAAGATAAATAGTTATAATGTATATCTTTTTTTTCTCTTTTTTTTTGTCTTTCTCTTTAGTTCATTATGTTGGAAAAATAAGTATGTGGTTGACTTTGGCATAAGTTTTGAGTGGGACCCATTCGGTTATTTTGGAAAATCAAGATTGATTTTTGTTTTTCTCCGTGAGTACATCGAAATCATATATTTACTTGCCAAAATTGATGCTCGGATGAATGAGAAATTGAAACTCAAAGTGTGCCAATTAAAAGGAATTTATGCTGATGGGAAAACTAGAAATGTGTTTATCCTACATCGAAAGTTGATGAAAATAAAAACCACCTTAAATATGGTTACACTTTGGAAGGATGTAATCATGTGTAATATAGATGTTCTCTCCACGTGCACGTACAGAGGGTGCAAATCACAGACCAAAATAGGCTTCGAACCTTGAACTTATGTGCAAGCACGACCTGCATACACGAATGTCGAACCGAAATGAGCAAAATTGGCCTCTTATGAGTGTCCACGTTTTGCTATATATTTTTTTATTCAAGTGACTTTTTCGGAAACTGTTGAAACTCATGTGATGATTACCATTAAATGAATGGACAAGTTACACCCTCAAGAGCCAAGTCTTTATGTGTCTCGTTTTTTCACTTTTCTAAATACACGAATTTATCTGAAAATACAGTTCGAGTTTTGTCTACATATATTTTAATTTTTGTTTGAGTCTTGGTGGTGGTATTGTTCATATACTAAATCAGTTCGCCGAAATAGTATTTGTAGTGCTTAGAATCCACTAGTTTTATCATTGTATCCTAAGAAACGGATGCTTGGTTTAAACCTTAAGCACAAACGGTGAGAGGGCGAATATATTTTAAGGAAACTGTGTGTAACACGGGCCTCGAGTTAAAAGTTTTAACTGTTTAATTCATTTTTCAATTACTTATTTGTTACTCATTTTTGCATATTGATATTTTGCAGTTCTCTTTAAATTATGTGTTATGTCTTACTGTAATTAACAAATCATTAAATCTGTTATATACAATTGAATCTATTATATTCAAAGTTATATGCGAAAATGGTACGTGGAAATCCAGTGTTGAGATTCACTGCATATAGGTATGTGTCAATCCAATATGTTGTAAATACACTATTAAAACAGTAAATTCAGTTTCCAGTGTGTAAATTCGGTATCTAATACTGAAACAATTGTCGAACAAACTTAAAAACAGATTCTAGTACTTAAAACACTTGTTTCATTTGGTTTATTGAAAATTAATATTGATTTATTGCAAACTAATATTTGTTTCATTTTCAGAAATGGCAACCAAATCAACCAACATGGATGTAACCCAAGCTGTAGCTAATGAAAATAAGGTTGTGGGCTTTGCTATGGCCTAAGTAAGAGACTAGATTTTCAAGTCATGTTGTGAGTTAAACAACTGGCCATACTGTTAATATTCCGGTTAATCATGGAGAAAAATCGAAGAAATTCAACAGCTTGAATTTCAAGGGGTTGTGGTAGAAAATGCTATTTTATCTGACCACCTTGAATCTTGCGAGATTCTTGACTGAAAGTGATCCAAAACTCAACGAGAGTGGGGGAGATTTCAAGCGATCAGTGCACCTGATGCTTGAAACCATTCAAATTTTTTGTGTTGAAACTACATTATGAACAGCTGGTAGACTTGGTATACAACGTGTATAGTACTATGAAAACAGGTAAGAAGCTGTGGGAGTCTTTGGACCAAAAATATAAAACTGAGGATGCCGAGACTAAAAAGTTAATTGTCGACAGATTTTTAGATTATAAAATGGTGGACTCCAAAACAGCAATCAGTCAAGTGCAAGAACTCCAGTGATTCTTCATGAAATTCATGCTGAATGGATGATGTTGAGTGAAACTTTTCAAGTGGCTGAAATTATTGAAAAATTGACCTTCGCGTGGAAAGATTTCAAGAATTATCTGAAACACAAACGAAAGGAAATGAACGTCAAAGAACTGATTGTTAGACTTCGAATTGAAGAAGACAACAAGAGTTCCAAGAAGAAGTTGTTCAACCCTAGTATTGCTAAAGCTAATATTGTAGAGCATGGTCAAAATAGTAAGACCTACAAAACTAAGTCTGGGTCATCTGGTGGCAAAGGGACCAAGCTAGGACCTAAAGGTAGAATTTCTAAAAGGAAGTTTCAAGGAAAATGCTTCAATTGTAACAAAGTGGATCACAAGTCTTCGGAGTGTAGATTCCCAAAGAAGAAGAAAGAAGAAAATGTGGTTGACTATATGGCACATGATGTGTCGAAGACGAGTCTCGTAGCCGTCATTTCTAAAGTAAATATGGTGGGTTCAAACCCAAAAGAGTAGTTGATTGACACCGGAGCTACGAGGCATATGTATTATAATAAAGAGTTGTTTACTACTTTCGAAGTAATTGAGAATGGAGAGAAGTTGTTTATAGGAGATTCAACAACTTCTGAATTCAAGGGTCAATGAAAAGTGGTTCTAAAAATGACTTTGGAAAAAGAGCTAACTCTTAACAATGTGCTATATGTGCTAGAAATTCGCAAGAACCTTGTGTCCGGATCGCTTTTGAATAAGCGTGGTTTCCGTATTGTATTTGAGTTAGACAAAGTCATTTTATCAAAAAGTGGAATGTTTGTCGGAAAAGGCTTTGTTTCCAATGTTATGTTTAAACTGAATGTAATGTTTGTTAAACCAAGAATGAATAAAGTATTCTACTTACTTGCTTGAGTCTTCCAATATATGACATGTTAACTATGATACTTTACGTAGGCTAGTTAACTTGAATTATATACTCACGTTTCATATTGATTCCAAACATAAATGCGAAACTTGTGTTGATGCAAAATTGACAAGGTCATCATTTAAATCAATTGAACGGAATATATAACCACTTGATTTAATTCATAGTGACATATGTGATTTCAAATTTGTACAAACAAGAGGTGACAACAACTACTTCAATACTTTTGTCAACAATAGCACAAAATACTGTTATGTGTATTTGCTAAAAAGTAAGGATGAAGCGATAGAGAAATTTATTCTCTATAAGAATGAAGTTGAAAATCAACTTAACAAGAAAATTAAGGTGTTAAGAAGTGATAGAGGTGGTGAGTATGAAGCACCGTTTATTGAATTCTTGGCACAATACGGAATCATACATAAAACCACCGTACCGTATTCACCGCAACAAAATGATGTTGCTGAAAGGAAAAATCACACCTTAAACGAAATGATGAATGCAATGCTGGTAAGTTCTGGGTTATCTTAGAACATGTGGGAGAAAGCTGTGTTGTCAACAAATTACCTTCTAAATAAGGTGCCCCGAAAGAAATTAGAGAAGACACCTTATGAGTTATGGAAAGAAAGAAAGTCTTCCTATAAATACTTACGAGTGTGAGGGTGTCTTGCTAAAGTTGTTGTCCCAACACCAAAGAAGGTGAAGATATGCCCAAAAACTGTAGATTGCATATTCATTAGATATGCACATAACAGTAGTGCTTATCGATTTCTTGTGTATAAATCTAAATTCACAGATATACAGAAAAACACGATAATGAAATCGAAAAATGTTTCATTCTTTGAACATGTATTTCCATACAGGTCCAAAGAAGAGACAAGATTTTCTAAACGGACATATGAGACTATGCTTGAAAATAGTCAGGACCAAGAACTAGAAGAGGGGGTTAAGGTTGAATCAAGACATAGCAAAAGGGAAGGGACAGAAAAATATTATGGTCCAAGTTTTCTGACATATATGCTAGAAAGTGAACCTCAAAACTATCAAGAAGTTGTGAATTCCTCAGAAGAACCGCAATGGAAAGAGGCCATTAAAAACGAAATAGATACCATTGTGCAAAATCGTACATGGGAGCTAGTGGATCTTTCTCCAGGAAGTAAGCCACTAGGCTATAGATGGATTTTCAAATGAAAAATGAAAGCAGATGGAATTATCAAAAAGTACAAGGCTAGATTAGTAATAAAAGGTTACAGACAATGGGAATGCCTTAATTACTTTGATATATATTCTCCAGTAACGAGAATAACATCTATTATGATAAGACTTGCTATTACTGCTCTACGAAATCTTGAAGTACATCAAATGAATGTTAAGACTGCTTTTTTGAATGGAGATTTAGAGGAAGAAATCTATATAGAACAACCCGATGGGTTTTCATCTCCAGGGCAAGAAAAGAAAGTCTGTAAATTAGTGAAATCATTATATGGCATGAAACAAAAACCAAAACAGTATCATGAAAATTTTGATAGTTTTATGATGGAGTATGGATTTAAAATCAACGAGTGTGACAAATGTGTTTAAGTTAAAGACACTGAAAATGGTTATGTCATTTTATGTCTTTACGTTAACGACATGCTTATTGTTGGTAGTGACAATAAGATGATTAAATCAACTAAAAACGTGTTAAATTCGAGATTTGACATATAAGATATGTGTTTAGCTAATGTTATACTTAGAATCAAAATTTCAAGAACATTAGATGAGCTCGTTCTAAACCAGTCCCTTATGTGGACAAAATTTTAGAAAAGTTTAGTAAGGATGATACCGGTATGGCTAGAACACCGATAGATACAAGTCAATATCTATCCAAGAATAAATGTGAAAGTGTTTTTCAAGTAGAATACTCGAGAATTATTGAAAGTCTGTTGTACTTGATGAATTGTATAAGACTAGAAAAAGCCTACACATTCAGTAAACTGAGTAGATATACGAGTAATCCAGGAGATGATCACTCGAAAAGAATAGTAAGAGTACTAAGGTACTTGTGATATACTCGTAATTTTGGACTGCACTATCCCGATATCCAGCGGTCATTGAAGGATATAATGATGTTAATTGGATATCTGATATAAAGATTCAAAGTTCACGAGTGGATTTGTGTTCACATTGGCAGGTGCAACTATATCATGAAATCCTCTAAACAAACAGTAATAGTCAGATCTACCATGGAATTTGAGTTTATAGCTCTAGATAAATGTGGTGAAGAAGCAAAGTAGTTACGCATCTTTTTCAAGGATATTCCAAGATGGTCAAAACTTGTGTCAACAATTTGCATATATTGTGAGAGTCAATCAGCAATTAGAAGGGCACAACCTCTATTATTATCAGAGCTCGACAATCTATTTTTTTCAGGAATTATTATCAGCTCCTTAACAGCCTCTAGAGTATATTCGTCCTGATGTCATACCTAGGATACTGACAGGGCAGACAATATGACGCTAAACCATCTCCCTTTAATTGATGAGGTACGTAAGGCTATTTTCAGTATTGATGTTGAAAGTGCTGCGGGCCCTGATGGATTTTCATCATTGTTCTACCAACACTATTGGGATATTATACAGGACGATGTATATAGTGCAATCATTGATTTCTTTGAGGGTGGTCATTTATTTTGCTGATACGTCTATTATTTTGCTTCCGAAAAGGGAGAATGCTTGTAGATGGACGGATTACCGACCTATCAGCCTATGTATGGTGTTCAATAAGCTTATCACAAAGTTTTTGAACAACAAATTGAGTTTATTTATGTCTTGTATTATTTTCCCTCAATGGAGTGGATTTATCCTCGGTTGACTTATTGGGGACAATGTTTTTTTAACCAGGAGTTTCTACACTCGTTGGATAATAGAATGCATGGAGGGATTGTTATGATGAAACTTGACATGGCTAAAGCATATGATCATATAGATTAGGGATTCATTTATTCTATACTAGAGGCGTTTAGTTTTGACCAGTTGTGGATTGATCGGATCAGATGTTGTATATCGAAGTGTCGATTCTCAGTACTTCTGAATGGGCGACCATATGGTTTCTTTTCTTCATCACGGGGACTTAGACAAGGAGATCCTATTTCTCCATCCTTATTTATTATTGCTACGAATTACATTTCTTGATTATTTAGTCAGAGGTTTCAAACATATCCTAGTATGTAGTATCGACATGGAGATAATATTCTTGTCTCTCATCTTGCTTTTGTTGATGATATGATTATATTTACTAATGGATAGAAGAAGTCTATCAGAAGGGTCATCGATTGTTTAGAGTACTACGAGGGGGTCTCTGGCCAATTGGTGAATAGAGACAAGAGTGGTTTTATATTGCCTAGGCGGGCATATGATATTCAGATACGGAGGTTAGTGAATTTGATTGGATTTTCAGATCAGAGACAGTCGTTCACATATCTGGGAGTCCTTATGTTTAAAGGGGCTAAGAGAAGCATTTTGTATGATGATCTCATTATGAAGGTTAGAAGTAGGATTTCTGGATGGGCTTCACGCCTTCTTTCTCCTGGTGGTAGAATTACTCTATTGAGGTCTGTTCTTTCCTCTATACCACTGTATCTATTCCAAATTATGTGACCTCCTGATGTCATTCTGAAAATGATAGAAAGTATATTTGCACGATTCTTATGGGGTTTCAAGGATCATGTGCATCATCTACATTGGCATAGTTGGAAGGCGATTTGCCTTTCTGCTGACGAGGGAGGTCTGAACTTTAGACAATTACAGGATATGGTGTACACATTTTTGTTGAAGCTATGGTGGTCATTCAGGTCTCAGAGTTCTCTTTAGGCTCGGGTTCTACTAAGCAAATATTGTAGAGGACGCATCCTTCACTTGCAGCAGTTCCTCACTCAGCCTCTCCAATTTGGAAGAGACTGAAAAAATTTGGACCATGTGCTGAGACACACATTGCGTAGCGCCTTGGGATAAGGCAGATCTTCTTTTGGCATGATTGTTGGATGGGTAAGCATACATCTGCAATGGTACAGGACTTTTTCGAGGAGACTGGATGGAATTTTAGGCGATTACTTTAGGCTCTTCCATCAGCTATGACCGAGCAGATCACGACCATTCCACTATGTCTTGATGTCTTAGATCATATTTTCTAGAGGGCCACATCAGATGGTAGATTTAATACTAAATGAGAACGGCAGCTAATCGGCTCTAGCAGGCCAGTTCAGGATTCATTTCGCGTATTGTGGAGCCCTATCATACCTACTACTATTTCATTCTTCTTTTGGAGACTATGGAAGGATTTAATACCAGATGATGTCATTATCCAAAGGAGGATCTGCAGTCATTTGGCTTCTCGATGTCAGTGTTGTTCTGAGATTGAGACCATCACTCATATTTTTACTGGTAGCAGTATTTCAGATCGTGTTTGGCAACATTTTGGGACTTTGTTCCAGATTACCATGAGTACAAGAGAGAGTGTCAGACATAGATTTCTGAAATAGAGGTATTTTGGACAGTTTGCAAAGATCGGACACATTCGCATCATTATTCCTCTATTAATTATCTGGTTTCTTTGGATTGAGAGGAATAATTCAAAGTATATGAACATACATATGAGCTCGAGACATATTATGTGGAGAGTTTACCGTATGGTATCCTTCTTCCATATTGGTGAACTATTTCGACCGTTACATTGGCGTAATGACATGTAGCTTGCTATATTTTTTGGTATTTCTTTGGCTTTTTCCCCATCCCCTCCCCCTATCATGATTTGGTGGCATTTTCCATCATTTGGATCTTTCAAGATCAACACCGATGGTTGTGTCAAAGATGGGTTTGCAAGCAGGGAAGGCATCATCAGGGACTACACAGGAAAATTGTATCAGGGCTTTCTCAGCTTTATATGGACAATGTATGATATTAGAGGTAGAACTTAGGGCTATTTGTGATAGGATACTATTGGCTAGAGATCTAAGTTTGTCAGATTTTTGGGTTGAGGCAGATTCGACTGTTGCCATTCACTGCATCACTAGACGTGGTAGACCGTGGCCTATCCAGGGAATACTTAGACAGATTGTAGCTATCGTTTCATCTGACAGAGATATGGTCTCCCACATTTTCAGATAGGGGAACCAAGTTGCAGATGCACTTGCTACCAAGGGTTGGCATCATCATAGATACCAGGAATATGGTCCAGCCGACCTACCACGACATATCAGGGCGCTTGTTTAGATTGACAAGTATGGTTTGCCTAGCACTAGAGTTTAGGTATTTGTATTTTGCTTTTATTTTTTTATTACTTTAACTTGTTCTTTTTGTAAGGGAAGTAGTACTTTCTTATTTATTGATTTCATTGATATCATTTGTAATCACGGTATTCCTCCACCACAAGTGAGGACATTTTAATAAAATCTCGGATGTACCGCCTTCCTTCTACCCAAAAAAAATGGAAGGGCACAAAGTGACATGTACAATGGTAAGTATAGAAATATACGTCGTAGACACAATACCATAAGGCAACTACACTCAACTGGAGGTATCACTATTGACATGCAATGTCAAAGGATAACATTGTGGATCTACTAACCAAATGGCTAAATAGAGAGTTAGTTAAAAAATTATCAAAAGGAATGAGACTTAAGCCCTTGAATGGATAAGTTAATACAAATGAAACCCAACCTAGTTGACTAGAGATCCCAATATCTAGATTCAAAGGGACAACCTAATTGTAAAGATTTAAGATAATCACTGTGGTAGATGTTACATACGGTCCATTCCTATGATGCAACAATGATTCTCGTAAAGATGAAGGATAAGTAATAGGCTTTTAATGATTCTTATGCTTCGAAATTCGACCTAAGTAATGCAGGTTACTTGCAATAAGAAATCACCTATGTGAGAGAAAAGTAGGGCCGCTTCTAAGGGAATTGTATGGGGTAAAATTCTTGTGAACTCTCATAGAACCAGGTGTATGTTCATGGCTAAAATGAACATAATAATGAGAACTGAAATGTGTTAGGAAGAATCTTGTGGGGAGTATATCATCATTTATACAAATGGTAGAACAGTTCGAAGGCATCGCATCTACGGTCGGCTACTAAAGTAAATATGCTTTCACAAGAGAATGTTCAAAGGGTAATACATACCTATCCTATGCAGGTTTCAACTGTTGAACTTTATCAAGTCGTCATGTGTCACATTCATGTGTCGTTCCCAATTTTCATTCATGTGGAGGATTGTTGAAAAAATGAGTATGTGGCTGACTTTGGCATGAGTCATGAGTGGGACCCCTTTAGTTGTTTTGGAAGATAAAGATTGATTTGTGTTCTCCTCCGTGAGTACATCGAAATCGTGTATTTACTTACCAAAATTGATGATGGGTGAATTAGAAATTGAAGTTCAAAGTGTGTCAATTAAAAGGAGCTTCTGTTGGTGTGAAAACTAGAAATGTGTTTGTCCCACATAGGAAATTGATGAAAACCAAAACCACTTTAAATATGGTCGCACTTTGGAATGGTGTAATCATGTGTAGCATGGAATGGTGTAATCATGTGTAGCACGGACCAAAATAGGCTTCAGACATTGAACTTATGCGTTGGTGTACCTACGTACACGAATGTTGGACTGAAAGGAGCAAATTTGGCCCCTTAGAAGTGTCCATGTTTTGCTATATTTTTGTTTTATTCAACTGACTTTTTATTTTTTGAAATTGTTGAAACTCCTATGGTAATTGTGATTAAGTGAATGGGTAAGTTACACTTTCAAGAGCCAAGTCTTTATCTGTCTCGTTTTTCCACTTTTCTGAATACACGAATTCATCTGAAAATACAGTTCGAGTTTTGTTTGCATACATTTTAATTTTTGTTTGAGTCTTGGTGGTGGTATTGTTTAGACACTAAATTAGTTCGCCGAAATAGTATTTGTAGTGCTCAGAATCTACTAGTTTTACCGTTGTATCTTGAAAAACAGATGCTCGGTTTAAACCCCAAGAACAAACGGTGAGGTGGGAAATCTATTTTAAGGAAACTGTGTGTAATACAGGCATTGGGTTAAAAGCTTTTACTGTTTAATTCGTTTTTCAATTACTTGTTTGTTACTCGTGATAAGTGTGTTTTTACACACTTGTTATGTACTTTTTGGGAATTTATTATTGATGAAATTAAGTAGATTTCTATACATAATTGTGTAATTACTGCTTTTGTAGGCCAAAACCCCGACAAAGAAGGGAAACGAGCGAAAAGAGGAGAAAAATGACCAAATGTGTACAAAATGGTGAAGCTAAGAACCAAAGTGCACAAGCCAGAAAGTTGGAGGACTTGAAGTGCAATTTCGTCTAAGATATTTAGTTTTCTTAGTGGCTAAGTAATGAATTTTTTCAATAATTTTGGCCTTCTAATTGGGAATATCTTGGGGACTCTTTTGTAGCTTTCCAAAAGTTTGGGGACCTTAGCTTAAATTTTCCCTAAATATTTAGATAACTTCCTAGTTAAGTAATCTATTTTCTATATATATTCTTGGGCAAAAAACGTGTAGGGTCTCTCTCTGTCTCTCTCTCTTCATTTTCCATTTTTTTCTCTTATTTTACTTCGTAAAATCTTGGTATATTTTGGAGATCAAGTTAAGAGCAAAAGGGGAATACATCAAGGTTTTGGCAAAGATTGGAGGAATTCAAAGTCTCTCTAAAAGGGTTGTATCTAAACCTTTGTTTTTCTTCCATTATTTTCCAATGTTTGGAATGTATTATATAAACAATCTCCTCTGTTATTATATTAACATGATGAGCTTAGTTGTGTTGGAATTTATGTAGTAACTTAACCAAAATTTCATTAATATCTACATATGTATTGAATGATATCTATTTTATCAAAATCATGGTGTATTAATTATTGTGTATGATTTCATGTCGTTTACTTGATCAATAGATGATGTGGTTAAGTGGTTTGGGCAATTATTGAGAAATTATTGCACTTACTAGACTAAAATAATTAATACCCTGGGTTTGTATAGTATACTATACTTGTTTAGGTGATATAGAGATATACACCTACCTTAGGTGACCCTTTGAGTATTTTCACAACAATTTAATGCAATTGGTTAAGTTTTTATTAATATATAGATATGCGGTAGAACTTAATCAATTAGGGTTAATATCGCTCGATAGAGGTTATTAACTAAAATTGAAAAATCGGGTCTAACTATGTATTTTTGTAATTTGCATCGAAACATAATTGGATTGATATTAATGAAATAAATGTTAAGTGAAATCATAAATTCCAACCTCTTTTAAATCAAAATCTTATCACTTTTTAAGTGTTATTTTAAAATTTTAAATCTAAATCGTGTCTTTTGTTCCTTTTCAATTTAAAAATCAATCTTTTTAAATGTGTGTGTCAATTGAGATCAACACTCTTCGTGGGATCGACTCGGACTTAAAAGGTCAATTTTACTATTTGTACGTGACCCATGCGCTTGCAGTGTATTTTCAGCGAACAACTCGTTTTTGCATATTGATATTTTGCAATTCTCTTTAAATATGTGTTACGTCTTACTGTAATTAACAAATCATTGAATCTGCTAGATTATTTAATCTGTTATATTCAAAGTTATATGCAAAAACGGTATTTGAAAATCCAATGTTTAAATTCACTACATATACGGTATGTGCCAATCCGGTATGTTGTAAATATGGTATTAAAACTGTAAATCCGGTATCCAGTGTGTAAATCCGATATCTGGTACTAAAACACTTGTCGAACACATTCTACAGAAGCTTAGTTAAAGTTTAATCTAAAAATCAATGGGTGACCGTTAGTATTCTTTCTCTCTCAACACTTTCATGTATGTGTTCTAAATTTATTTTAATTTCAATAAAAAATAGTAAAATTGTATTTATTTGAGCACATATAAATATTGTATCTATTAAATTTTGTATATGTATGTATTGATTATGATTTTTCATTGTTAATGAAAAGAAGAAATGAGGAATTTGGGGTGAGGGATTTAGGAGAATTTTGGAAGGGATTAAATAAAATAATATATTTTTGGGGAAGAAGATGAAGTGGGGTGTAGTGACAAATAAGGTTTTAAATGTTTAGGATTGTGGGTGATATATATAAAAAAATGGGTATAATTTATTAAAGAATAAAAAGTTTAAATGCTAAAATTGAAATTATTACTTTTTAATTTTGACATTTTTACTGTTTTTTAATGGAAAAGTTGATGGTATGAGATTTTTCATACAAAAGATTTCAAACAAGAGGTTTTTTGCGATTTTCAATAGGTAAAGGTATATCGCGAATGAAAATATTTCTAGAGGACTTTCGGCTATTAATCCTAAATATTATTAGAGCATAGTCATACATATTCATAGAGATGTCGGAATTAAAACTTATTTCAAACAATAATATGTTCTGAATTCTAATATTGATTAATGACAGGTATGCCATTGGCAGTTTGACTTTTAAGCCCCCTATTTCACAACCATTATTTGGAAAAAATTAGAGTTTTGAATAATAATTTTTAGAAGAACGTGTGGTTAAAAAGTATTGAACAGCTTTAGATTTCCATGCAGAATATTTTATTGTGTGAATGTGTGGTTAAAAAATAGTACGTAGAAAAAAGAGTGAAAATAATGGTTGTCAAAATAGTGGCTCAAGAATATTTTCATTTTTAACAACTATGCCCTGTTTGACAAAATGTTTTTGAGTAAATAATTTGGTCAAACTTTATTTTTATCCTCATATTTCCTTGAATTCACAGCATTTATCCATTTTTAAGAGAACAACCAACTTAAAATCTCAAATAGCTTTGTTAAAGAGAACAATTTAAAATCTCAAATAGCTTTGTCAAAGAGAACTATATTGTTGAGTATATATCAACAATATTATTTTATTGATGAAACAACCTGGTAAAAACAAACACGCCAAAAAATTTCCTCACTTATTATTTATTTAGCACTCAAAAAAATACTCCACTAATTTGAGGCAACACAATTTCTCACAAATCACTATTCATTGTGCCACTCTCTTTCATATTCTTCACTTTGTGTTTTTCTTTCTCTGCACTCTTTCTCACATTCTCTAATCTATACATACACAATACGTATAGTCAGTTTGATTCATAGATAGAAATGTCAGTGGCTTTTTCTTCTACACAATTCCGTATGGAGGTACAAAAAATAACATAGCAAGCATTCTATCTTCTACTATAACGCTGTCTAATCAATGGTTATGATTATTCTACTTTTTCCAGATTTGCTGCGCTTCATAATTTATTTTCTCTATGGCATTAGGCAGCCTTACCAGAACATTTTATGGATTTCTTTGAGCATTGTTGTATAATCAATTCTCCCCTTTAGCAATGACTCTTCGTTTAATTATTCTCTTCTAAATATTTCCACTCGTGTTCGAAACTCTTCAAATTTGAGACATTGAGTCCTTTCGCTAACACGTCTACAACTTGTTTTTTAGTGTTGACATGCTTCAAGTCAATCTCCCATTTAAGCACTTTTTTTCTAACAAAGTAATAGTACACTTCGAGTTGTTTAGCACTTAGATTTTGTACTATGCATAAAGCTGATTGATTGCTTGCGTGGAGGTATGTTAGGGCCATGGGCTTGGACGTTACTTCTTCATTTCTTTGCTTTTGAAGGATCGGATGATTTATTATATCCTTGTTATTCACTTTATGACAAGATTCATTATTGAAATATGGAAATGCTGCGCTTTTTAGGACCTTTTGCAAACATCAAATGGTCTTGATTTCCTTCATTTTATCGCAGCTTATCAATTGATGTAGGTCGTCCATCAATTTTTTTAGCCATGTACTTTCTTTAGTTGCCATTGCTGCTCTATATTTTGCCTATGCGGCTATAGCTTATTGCACCATGACACTATGTATAGCTGACCCAAGACTAAACATGTAATCAGTTTTCGATCTTTTCGCATCTTGAGATCTAGTATAGTCTACATCACAACAGCCAACGATCGTACAATTATTATTATTATTATTATTATTATTATTATTATTATTATTATTATCAATTGTTCATTTTACGTACATTAATATCTATCGCACTACTACAAGGCATGGCTTGCTAGGTTTCTCTATAAAGTGGCTTGCTATCCCAACATAGGCGATGTCAGGTTATAGCATTGTCAAGTATATTAAACTAATTGTCGGTACATGATTGCATTCTCCAAGTCCTTTAGGTTGGAGTTAATCTCCATTAGTATCGATATTGATTTGCAATCGATAATCTCAAACTTCTGTAAAAGGTCTTTAGCATACTTATGCTAGCACAAGAATAACCCTTCTTTTCACTATACCAGAAACTGCCTATGGAAACGCGCGAAAAACGTTGCCATAGACTTTTGGCAGCGTTCGGGTGTACGTTGCGGGCTTTGATGTCGCCGTAGAGTTCCAACTTTTGATAATGTGTAATGAATAAAATAAAATAAAATGAGATGAGGGTTTAGCCATTTAGAGTCGAGAGAGAGGAAATGAGAGGAGAAACGAGGTGAGGGTCACTATTTTTCTTTTTATATTTAATAAAATAAAATAAAATAAAAAGTAATGGCAACGTGCAGTACACGTTGCTAAAAGATTAATGGCAATGTTCATTTGAACACATTGCTAAAACTATTAATGACAACGTGCAATGAACATTGTAAAAAGGTTAATGGCAACGTTCAAATGCACGTTGCTAAAACATCTAGTGGGCACATTGCAAAATGTTAACAGCAACGGGCATTGAACGTTACAAAAGAAATTAAAGACAATGGACTGCGAACGTTGCAAAATGGTGTATTATCAACATTCATTAAAAAAACATTGCCAAAACTCAATTTTGTCAACCAGTAGCAACATACACTTGCTGAATGTTGCCATAGACCCCTTTTAACAACATGCAATTGATGAATGTTGCCTTTTGCATGTTGCAAAAGACCTTTTTTCTTGTAGTGTTCGTCTTTCCATCTTGAGTCCTAGAAAATGATTTATCTCTTCAAACTCTTTCATTTGAAATCTTATACATAGATTCTTTCTGGCTTGCTAGATGTTATCTTCGTCATCTCCTATGATGAGGAGATCATCCACGTATACTAATACTATTGTTAGTCTTCCATTTTGTGCTTGATGAATATGCTCAATTCTGGTGCTACCAAGTATTTGTCTTGAACTAAGAATTATACTATCTCACTATATTATGTTCGTAGAGCCTGCTTGAACCAATAGAAATTCTTATTCGGCTTGTAAACACATCCGGCTTTCTTCATTCTCGAATCCCTTTAGTTGATCGATATATATGTCTCAATTAACTTTTCCATGGAAAAATGCATTTTTCACGTATATCTGCTACAGTTTCCAAGACTTGCTTACTGCTATAGTAATAACCATTTGTATTGTAGTGATCTTTGCCATTGGACTAAGATTCTCTATACCATTCATCCCTAATGCTTTTGAATAAATTAACTAGTTATGCATCTTCTTCTTCAAGATTAGCAGGAAGGGTAGGTGTAACAAGCATTTGACTAATATTTTCGCCCATACGTGATACATACAATTTGTACATAGAAGTTTCAGTAGTTTCTAAATTTAAATAAGAGATAGGTTGGTTGAAGTTTAAACAATTTATGATTTGTCAGATAATACATTTAGTGCTTTTTTAATTGTACCTGGGGTCCATCACACTTGTCAAAGGAAATAACATTGGCAAGTTGATGCAATCCCACGCAGCAATGGTAGTTATGAAATCTACACAAGATTGATTCAGCCCAAGAAAATCAAGAAATCAATGTTTAAGTTTGATTCAAAATTATTGAAGTAAAGAATCAACACAATCGTCGATAATATGTTGACCCCTGATTACAAGACTTCAGAATCTCACTCGATTTATTTGAACTCCACAAGAAATAATCTTGATAAATCCACAATTAATTCAACGAAGAACTAGACGAAAGCAATATGTCTTGTAGTAAAATCTCTCAGGTTCATCTACCTCAAAATATAGGTAAGCTCAGATATCTATTTCCTATTAACTAATATGATTCCTTCCTCGGAATCTTGTCTTTCCTTTGCCATTTGCGACCCACAACTTTCAGTTCTAACCCAATACGTGTCTTTTAAAATAATACACTTTGTTTAAATATTTCATTTTTCTCATTTTTGATTTACCACTTCGTAGTTAAGAATTTTTTAAAAACATAATACGATAAGTCTACTGAATCGACTGAACTCGTGCTCTAATACCATGATGTAACGCCCCGACCCCATGGATCGAAATGTCACTAGATTAACTTTACTTTACCCGTAGACTTAATAAAATAATTAATTACACTTTTAGCAGAAAGCATAAAAATTTAACTTAAGAATTTAATTCGAGAATTATTTAATTCTAAATAACATCATTTCGTATTAAGGGATTATCTAATAATTTCTTAGAAATAAAGTCACATTATTGACGTGAAATTCTAGGAAGAAAATGAAAAATAAATGTTACTACTTTTGTTTTCTTTCTCAGTGGCAATTTCAAAAATAAATTCGTTTGCATATTTATCGACCTCGAAACTTCATGAAATCTTATATTAAAGTAGGAAATTCTTTATATTATGACATATCCAAAAAACAGCTTCAATCGGCAACATATGAGGTATTAAAATATTTTTCAAAACCCTGTAGCGATTCAGTTTAAAAGGTGACCCAGCGCAGTTTACTTAAAATAACATATAAAATTCTACAGATAACGGATCAACATAATTTCGACTTAATTCGGTAGCTAATCCATGAGGCTATCAAACGCCACTAAAAATGCTAAGTAACGATTGAGTTACGAATTTTTAAAGTCAAGGGCAGAAGTTGAAAATAGCAACACTACCCAGTACAGTTTACTTTAAGGAACATATAAAATTCTACCGACATCGGATTCACATGATTCCAAGTTTATTTCGTAACTAACCTATGAGGCTATCAAACGCCATTGATTTTGTTGAAAAATTCCAAGTAACGATTGAGTTATGAATTTTTGAATTTCAGGGCAGAAGCTAAAAAATTTAGAAAAAAAGAGCAACACTAAATTGCTAACACTTTCTTTTGTGGTAAATGGTGACTTGTAAGTTAATTTCTTTAACACAACTAGTTTTATACATAACTTATTCATAAAATATTCTTAGAATAGTTCCACATATGATGTTCATAAAAATTTAATTGAAAAAACATAAATGTTGCATAATCGAATTAAAAATGTTAAGTCCCCGGCATCTCCATAGCGTGTTGCATTCTCCTCTACCATCATCCACACCCCAAGCATATCAAATCAACATGTAAGAGGGAAATTAACACACGAGTTTGAAACTCAATACATATCATCAGTTCATTTCATTATCAAATTAGAAATTTCGAACTGTAAATTCATACCGTCGCACGTAGAGGGATTTTCGGCAAAATTTGATTTTTGTAGCATAATCATAACATGGAGAGCCGGAGAATGATCATTCAAATTATAGTAGCGTCGAAGCACTGTACCTGGAGGTACCAATTCATTCAAAATAACCATAATTTGAAAACGAAATATACACTTGCACCTCTACCTACCTTCATTTAAAAGCTTTTGACCGTATATAGTTGGACGATAGTTGTTGCTTCCCGACAGCACCGGAACTTTTAGAAAGCTGCTCCTCTCTTATGTTTTTTTTTTCTTTCTTTTGAAAATCTTTTTCCTTGATCAAAGTGTGAACTTTCTCCTCACACCCTTGCTATTTTTTCACGCTTTAGATAACATAAAAATATTTTTTTGAGAGAAAAATAAGAGTAATTTCAGATTTCAGGGGAGGTGTAGTTAAAAAATGATTTTCCTCTTTTTGTAACCTCTTTTTTTAATGAAAAACTAAATGAGAGGGTTATATTATCATTAATCTTGTTAAATTGAGTCTTTAACTAAGAATTTAAAGAGTTTTAAGCCCATAAAAAAATAATTCTTATAAAAAATTTTATAAAACATTTACATAATAAAAAAATTAAGAAATTGAACAATTCATATGATTGTAACTTATCTCTATGAATGCTCACTAATAAAAGAATTATTCCAACTTGGTATAATTGTTATTAATGTGCAACAATAAGGAGTTTATTATTTTTTTTCAAAAATAATTTTATAAAATACAATATAAGAACATCAATATGGTGATTCAAACCTGGGCTGTCTATATGAAATACCATGCAAATGACCATTGTGACAACTCAATTATTGATTAAATCTTTGTAATCACATTTACTTAAACTTAATGTCTTAAATTATTGGGCTTATAAATAACTTATGGCTTGTACTTTCATAACCTTAAATAGGCCGAGTTTCCATAGTTCGTTTCTTAAATGGGCTACATCCACCAAATTAAAACTATAAAATTTAGGACATTACAAATGGTCCATCTCCTCTATGATGTAATCTTGATCTCTTTTGAATTCAAACAAGTTGTTTTTGCCTAAGCGCCCAAACCCGATCGTCTGGTTTGAATACTCTCCACCTCTTCCTTTTGTTACCTTGAGATGCATATAATTCAATCCCCTAATTTCCATCTAAGCTACCACTTACAATAATAGTTAAATGAATTAAACCAAACAAAGTTAACGGATTTAAAGCATAAACCATATCAAAACGTGTAAGAGAAGTAGTAGAAGATACTAAATTGGTTCCCAACATATTCCATAAATTCAAACCAAGATAGTTAAGGATTTCAAGGTTGAAATATAGATTCTCACACCTTAAATCACCAACAATGCACCCCAAATGTCTATCATACTCAATTCATATCTTGCAACATACTAGAATATCATTATCTAGATCTAGTAATTGATTACATATGACAATTGACTTATTAGTCTCATATAAATATTAGATGCATTAATATGTGTAAAAGTATATGCCCCAAGTGAAAAAATATTAGTACGTGCTAGACCATCATCTAACCTATGTATGGGGTATTGATTCTTTATCATGCCATAGTTGAACGTCAATGCTCATCAAATTCTCCATTTGCACTGAATCAATTGGATACTTAATGGGTGGTATCTCACTAAATAAGTCTTCATGGAATGAGTCTTTGATTTCCTGCAATAAAGAAATATCCAAACTAGGGAGGGGTTTGTTAGTTCTCAATAAAACCCTCTCATTCTCACATTTTTTTGCATAGAAACTTACTTTTGATTTTTCTCTCCTCTTAATAGACTCTCTTTCTTTTCTCTCTTGTGGCTATGCTATTTTTTTTCTCACAATTAGCCATCTCACTATTTTTTTTTCTATTCTCCTTTTGCCTTTCTTCCTCACCTATTGGTCCTCATAAATCTGTTGTGGTATTAATGAAACAAGAGTAACAGCTTATCATCTTTTACGAAGTTGTACATATTCCTGAATCCATCACGTTTAACCTTCCTATCAGCACTACCATGGCCTTCTCGACAAAATGTGCCTAGCGTGCATAGGAACCACATCACTTCATGTTTAACCTTCCTATCATACTACCATGGCCTTCCTGACAAAATGTGCCTAGCATGCATAGAAACCACGTCACTTCATAACTATATTTCCCAATTGAGAAATTCACTAAAACTCTCAAATTCACCTTAACCTCTCTACATTCATCTAATTACTATAATTTATAAGGTTTAGGATGTTTTATCGTAGTCAATCCTAATTTCTCAATACGTGTAGTACTAGCAATATTAGTACAACTACCCCCATCAATAATCAAACTCCCTACCTTATTTTTTAACATAGCATCTAGTATGAAAAATGTGCTCCCATTGCTGTTCTACATCATCCAGTTTAATTTGTATATTGAGAGAACGCATCACCACAAGTAACTCCCTCCTAGAGGGTACTCCATTACATCTCCTTCATTAACATCCAATATGCGGCATATCATCACCATCACTATTACTTACCACTTCTCCATTGTCACGTAAGATCGTTACCTTTTTGTTTGGACATTAAGAATCAATGTGCCCCGATCCCAAACACATAAAGCATTTGATATCCTATGTCTTAGAAGGTTGGGAATCTGTTTTGGTGTAATTTTGCTAACAACTTCATTCTTTTCCTTTGGTGGCTCAGTATTACTACTTAAAAGAGCCCTATAACCTCTATTATCATCCAACTTCGATTTTCAAGAAAAGTTAGAACCCGAAGAACCCGATGAATATCTTGATGTCTCCTTCCTTTTCAATTGCCTTTCCACTTTCATAGCTACATGTAGCATGTCTTCCAACTCCACATAATGTTGCAACTCTACCACATTAGGTATATCCTTATTCAAACCATTCAAAATTAGGCCATGGTTGCCTTTCTATCCTCCTCAACATTCGCTCTGATCATAGAAATCTCCATCTTCTTATGATGATCATCCACACTCTTAGAACCTTGGTAGAGGTTTTACAATTTTTGATAAAGCTCCTTATAATAATGATTAGGCATGAACCTCTTCCTCATGAAAGCCTTCAATTATTCCCATGTATTAATAGGCCTCTCACGATTACTCCTCTTGGATGTTACTACTTGATCCTACCAAATGATAGCATAATCAGTAAATTCAAGCACCGCAATATTTACCTTCTTTTCCTCTGAGTAGTTGTGGCAATCAAATATCAATTCTACTTTCTTTTCCCACTCCAAGTCTGCCTCTGGATCACTCCTTCTTTTAAATTAAGGAATTATCATTTTGATATTGCCTATACTTCTATCAACACTATCTCTAACAAGATCTATATCCCTTATTTCATGCCTAACTCCTCATCTTTCATTCTTCCTAACTCGACATCCGCCAATACATCCTCATTAATGTCATAATAAGTCGTTTTATTTTGATTTTGAGTTTACTTCATGGACGCCCACGCAGCGGGGATATGGGGTAAACATGGACAAATAAAGCAAGATGGGGTAAATCTATGCACTTTCCATTCACCAAAAAATTCGCTCGATGATCATGCCTTTCTTGCCTCTTTGCTGTTAGGAATATCTCTAGATTGTTCCTTACGTAAGTTAACAAACAATGTGTCTTGCCGATGCAATCTGTCTCTCACATCCTTAAACAAACTTTCTAACCATCGTATCTCCTCATCCAACATGTTGACTTGACTATTATTCCTGCTGAAGTAGAATCGTCTCTACAACGTCTTAGTTCTAAGTTAATATTTGTCTCACGTGTATGGGCTCATGTATCACTCAAATTGGTTTTTCCCTCTGTTAATTTCACCACTCTCGCTTTTTTCACTCAATGCTTTCATACAAGTGCATCAAAAAACTGATTCGATCTCAATCAAAATTAATCCTTCTAGAGTTTCGAACAAATATTTGAGTAAGAAAAACTAACTTTAGAATGACTCAAAAAGTAGGAATTAACACTTTGAATGGACACCAAGGAAATATTCAAGAAGGTGTTTCTTGAATTTGAATTGGACACTTTTGAATTGAGAATATATTTTTTTTACTGAAAAAAACAATAGCTACGAAACCCACATAAGATTGATTTAACCCAAGAAAGTCAATAAATCAATGTTTAAGTATGATTCAAAAATATTGAATCAAAGAACCAACACAATCACCGACAATATGTTGACCCCATGATTACAAAATTCAAAAATCTCACTCGATTTGTTTGAACTCCACAATTAATTCAATGAAGAACAAGAACAAAGTAATATGCCTTGTAGTAAAATCTCTGAAATTGTATATTTTACAATGAATAGAATGAGTCCTATTTATAGGGAACCCATAAAACCTAGATAGAAAAATGGAATTAAGTCTCAAAATATATAAACAAACATACCATACAAGAGTTTTAACTAAAATAGAAGATTGCGCAAAATTTGGAAAATCCATGACCCAGTTGAACTATGTAGCTCCATAAGATAATGGCATGGGGTCACATAGTTGTATCCTGAACCTTCAACTTCATTTCGATAAAGGGCTAAGCGGTCGCATAATTGTCTTGAACAGCTTCCTCGTCTATTGCTTGAACCATGTTGATCCATCTGGTCTCTTCTTCTAAGCCCAACATGAAACTAGTTCATTTGCTTGTTGTCATCGATGTTTTGTCCACTGTTGCTTGAACAAGCAATCACATAGCTTCTATAACCCGCTTCGCTCACAACCTAGTCATAGGCCTTTCATCAACGATTAATGAATTATTTCCCTCATATCCTGAATCACATCACAAGTCTTCCCAATATCTTCTAAAGTTCAATTCCATAGAATACATTATTTTAGGAAAAGCAAAATCGTTTTTTTATCTTTAAAAAGTTATTGCAATGACAGAAAAAGCGTTCAAGAATTCTTGAACTAGTGGCCTAGTATATCCAGATAAAATATTTGTGGGATCAAAAAAGCTTGTCAAAAATCTTTTGACTCTAAAGGCTAGTTGCCAATCAGGTTCAAGCAAAATAGAATCATCGTCGTTTCTTAAATCCATACTGTTATAAAATTTAGTAATTAAATGTTCATATCCTTCACATCATTTTAATAATAAGTAAATAGAGTTCCATCTATGTCCCCGCGTCGGTTATAAAGTTTCTACTATCTTGACCATATTGTGAACAAAAATCCTCAAATGCTTGTTTCATGCTTGATGATATGGTGATATATATTAGTGCACTCATAATTCTATCAATTTTATATTTCATACCATCATACACAAATAAATTAAAAATGAGAAAGACACAACGAACATGAAACAAAAAATCACTGAAACCAGGATTAAGTACTTCACAATGTTTATCTACAACGCGTTTATTAACACTAACATTATCAAATGTAAAAGGGCAAGTTTTACATTTGCAATGATATTCCCTAATAATTTGCATCATAGCGTTAAAAATATTCCTAGCATTATGAGAAAGTACAAATATCTTAAAATTAATAATTTTTTATGTATCACCCAAAGTGGGTCTATATAGTGGATAGTTGTTGCTATATAATCCTTTTTATTTGTACATTTCCATAAATCTAAAGTAAATGATATGACACCGCCATATTTTCATAAATCACTAATCAATTGGTTTTTGGTTCTAGCGAAATAATCTATGGTATCACTACGAAGAGTGATTCTACGTACCTTGATTGGAGATATTCTTTCACAAATGCTATAAAATGCTTGTTGTCGGCTATGATCAGCACCATCAACAAACTTTACCATTCCATCAAGAATTCTTTCCTCCGAATACATCCATATGTTTAGTGTTGAAGAACTTCCTATAAAGGAAGTACCAAAGGCTAGTTGTGTTTGAGATCCACCAACAAGTCCATGTTTGACCGTACCTTTGGTGTAGTGACAATTGAGATGGGTAATATTGATACCTTTCTATACATGCCAATCGTGATTGATAGTATTTACACACTGCCTTACACTCTGGGACTCTGTCCACGATACGACCCATTGTAATCAATTTAAAGTGTTTCCAACACTTAGCAGCTTTTTTTCCCTTTCTCTTCCATTTTGCATTGAGAATTTGTAGTTCGACCTTGCAAGCATCTTTATCGATGTCATCTAATTCAATTGAATTACTACTGTCATGAGCATCGTCAGCGCTACCTGTCCCGATAAATCGTCAATGATGGGGACTTCGTTGAGACTGGCAAATTGATTGGAAAATTGAGATAGGTGATTGGCCACCCAACAAGCCCTCAACAAAATCACGAGTCAACCTACTCTCGAGCTTAGCTAGTGGGCATTATCAACGAACCTGGCTTGAGGGCTTACCCACAGACACTGGCCAAATTTGCTGAGTCGAGCATGCTCAGCTTACCTACCTAGCGAGAACACTCGCCTCAGACTCAAGCTTGTCCCGAAAAAAGCCCGAGCCACCCATGGGCTGAGCTTTTTTGAGTCGAGCCGATGAGCTACTCGGTTCGATTGCTACCTCTATATCTACGTATAATTATTCTTCTCATTTTAGCCTCCAAAATTTTACTCGTAAAATCTAATTATGAGATTTTGCACTAGAGAGACTTTACTTGGTTAAAGTATTAATTTACCGATTTCTCTCTTTGAGTGATAGAGTGTAGCCCGTTCTCCAAAAGATGCAACCTTAGATCATTTTTCTTTGAGAATAGTGATGCGAATGTGTCTCATGCTTCTTTTTGCCTGGTCTTGTACCTTATATGCTCAATTAGCTATTCCTCAATCATTGTCTTTATTGCAAACAAAGTGTTGCCCGCTTAAATTTTTCACTTTTTTCAAAGCAGCAGCTTCTTTGGCAGTGTAATGTCGATGTCGTCAATTACATCCCATAAATCTTGCCCATGGAGGTACGACCCCATACAAGTTGAATTATAAACTTTTTCACTTCATGTACCATTTATAGTTCACCCATCATGACTTGATTAACCTACTCGTTATCAAGCAAGATTAACGAAAGCTTCACAAATTCACTTTGTGTACGAACTCCAAAAGCTCAAAAATCTGTTCCCAATCCCCTCGATCTGATACCAAATTATTGAGTTATACATAAAAATATTATTTTATTCATTAAACAACACTTATACATTATTGTATGAAAGAAACACACCAAAACATTTCTCACTTATTATTTATTTAGCACTCAAAATACTCTACTAATTTGAGGCAGCACAATTTCTCTCAACCACCCACTGCTCCAATCTCTCTCACTCTCTTCTCTTTCTCTGTTTCTCTTATACCAAACTTTCTCTTTCTCTGCACTCCTTCTCTCTTCCTCACTTTCTCTCACCTATGCATACAATACATAAAGCCAGTATATAGAAAAGTTGGTGTCTTCTTCTTCACATTTACATATGGCGGTGAAAAAATAATATAGCAAGCATTCTAGTTTTTTCTACTATGTCGATGGATGAAGCAATTGTTATGCATGGACGATTCTAGCTTCTTCTATATAATTTGCTGCACTTCACAATTTATTTTCTCCATGGCTGCAGGCAGCCTTACCAGAAAATTCTAGAGATTTCCTTCTTGAGGTGCTATATCTTCATATATGTTTTGCTTGAGGTGCCGTCGGGACTCATATTTTCCAGTAATGCTATTTAATATGTTGAAAAACCATTCTAGTTGACTTACATGGCATTACAAAATAAGTCAAATTAAATGCGTTCTACGTTCTTTTATTTTGAACACATGTTTGCTGTAGTTTAGAAAGTCGATAAAAATTTAAATCAAATTCAACAATTAATTTTAGCAGATATTTAATAGGACATATAATTTTTATCAACTTTTCAACCACATATTTCATTTAAAAAAAAAAAATTTATTTAACACCAAAAGGGGCTAAATTAACTTTTAAGTAGACTCCGATCTTACCCTACTCATATTATAGCACCAAAAATGGTAGATGATGTTATTTTATATTTTCAGATTCGAGATTTTTTTGGAAACAAAAGGCTATATATCAGAAAAAAGGGTAAAAAACCTTAATTAGTTCCATGACCTGATTTAGCATACAAAAGTTATTAGTGCATCTTGATTGATGAGTGTTGCGTTTTTTTTATATCTCAAGTGATCAATTTTGCACCAAAATTTTTTTCCTCTTCCAATCAAAATTTCAAAACTTGAATTCTTTGATGTCTTCCTCCTTTGAATTGTGCTCTTTAATCTCTAGTTGTGTACTTGTTTTCTCAATTTGTGGAACTCTATAAAAGTGCCTCTTTTCTTCTATTTATACGTTCTATACGTTCTCCCCAAATTTGAAGTTTTTATGGGCTTTTCGCGGCCCAAAACAGCATAACCCTAAAATTTGTGACGGCGGTGCCTAAGTGCTAGGAAGTAGTGCCTAGGCGGTGCTATGTAGATCCGGGTAGCGCCTAAGCGCTGTGAGTAGCGATGCATCTCTGTAAAAATTGGCTTCTTCCAGGTAAACATAGTGCCTGGGCGCTAGGTTGTGAGCGTCCAAGCGCAAACTCATTGTTCCAAACTCTATGTCACATTCAACATTTTTGTCATAACTTTTTCTTTCGATTTCTGATTAAGGCAATTCAAAATGCGTTGGAAATATACCTTAATGGGATAAAATGTTTTTGGAAATAGCTCCTTTTTCAATTCGAATGTTTACTATGCCAAAATGGTTCTCAATCTCCAATTAAAAAATTGAACATCCTTTTACTGTTGAAAATTGATTTCTGAAAATATTTTGGTCATATGACTGCTTTTGACTTTTAATTGTATCTAATTGACCCCTAGCATTCTCGAATCTTCATCGTGAGCTCCGACAAACTTTTGAGTATTTGTACTTTAGCCCCCAAACTTTGGATCTTGTCCTTTTCCGCCAATTTTTGCTTTTTTTTTTTCAATTCCACTTCCATTCATCGAGTTTCACATAATAACACATTATATAATAAATTAAGCTATAATTTCATTAAAAGAATTATGAAATGCCAATATTTTAGAGCCGAATAAGCGTATGAAATACACTTATTAAACATCCCCAAACTTAAATATTTGTTTGTCATCAAACAAAACTATAACCTAACTTAATAAACACACAAACATGCAAATGATTTTGGTTAGATAACCTTCCATTTTGTCTTAGGATTGAAATCATTGTATTAAATGTATAAACAGCTTCAAGGTCGCATTACCAAAATCGATTTCTATTTTTTCAATGCAAAATTGATGTGTGTGTGAAGAATTAAATAAAATACTATAAACTCATGAGTTGTTTCGATTCCCGACCCTCGATGGTCATATTTTTAGTTTCATCACTCGTAAGATTCACACACCCCCAAACTTATTCACTTTTTACTCTTTTATAGTGTGTGATTTAAGGCTGAGTCTTTATACCAACTTCTCATTCTCTTTAGTTTAGATGGATCTCACTAATTACAAGTTGATACTTCAACAAATAAGGATTTTCCAAATTTTGATTATTTCAACCTTCAAAACTCAACTAAGCTAATAATCCCTTGTCAAATATCTAATTTTTTTCAAATAAGTGTATGAGACTTAATCAAAACACGTAGTATATAAATACATAATTTTTGTTTATCTTATGTTCAGACTTCTCTCCATTAAATTTTCTAAATAACTCTTATAGCGAGTTTTGGGTCGATGACTCCCAAGTCACATGAATTTGGGCACCAGATTTTTAGATATCTTTACAGGATGTCGAGTCATAAAGGCTGCAAAGAGAGTTTTTTCTCTCTGTTTTTCCCCCCTTTAGTGCAATGTCCTTTATCAAACACTCATTCTCAAAAATCAACCCATAATTTAACATTTTCAACTGATTTTCATCATATTGGCATTAGGCAATTCACAAAAGAATTTACACACCTATATATTAAATAATTATTTAAATATGAGTAGTTCATATATTTTTTATATCAAAGCAAAAAAAAAAAAGTTGCGTATTAGAAAATTAAGAAATCAATTATACTCTCAACAAGAAAAGTGATATATAATTTATAGGATGAAGAGTAATATATCATTGTTAAATAAGCCACAAGATGAAAGAAAGTTCATCAGTATATCTTAGGCATTACCACTATTATTTATCATAAAATGTGAAAGAAATTGTTAAATAAAGTATGCATTATTCAGAACGTGAAACAAAGAAAAGTTGTGTGATTTATACGAGAAGGTAACTCTTACATGAAGTTTTTATAATTTTCCCTTCACAAATTTTACATGTATTAGTATTTGTTTGGGAGAGATTTTTCTCAGGTAAAATGATTTTTTTAGAGAATATATGTAATTAAATAGTAGAAAGAAATTATTGAGTTAGTGGAAAATATGTTTTTGGGAGAATATTTGATTGTAGACAAGTTTAGAGAAAATTGAATTTTGAAAAAACCTAGCACAAACAACATTTATCGAAATAATGGTCTCGCAAAATTTCCTAAAACGCGTCTTAAATTTTCGTTTGCTTCTTCTAATAACTGATTCAAGTTATGGATATCAAAAAAGAAATGCCTTGATTTACTTGTATTACGGTTAATTTAATTGGAATGTGACAAATACTAGTCCAGTATCGGGACTAATGAAATTCTTATTTTTTCACCTTGCATAATTCTTAGTTTGATGTACTTCGAGTAGCATTTTGTAAAGTGGCATTATGAATCAATATTCGGTTATTCACATTTTATAATTTGAGACAATTATTTAAGATGCCATGATCATATAGGATGTCACAAATTGTAAATTCGATGATTTCAGTATAGTGAGACATAATTTGTGATGTAATCAAAATATATCATTCTCAATCGGTACATAAAATTGAATGTTTTATGTTGATAATATTACATTGTTCTTATTTAGATTTGTAATAAGAATAATAGTATTTTTGATGCACATTGAACGAGGCCGCGCAGATGACTTATTTGTGATCGCTCGAAATTAGACTCTATCGTTTATCAAACAAGACACCTAAATTTTGAACGATTAATGTACCTTTGATTACTAATTCAAGTTCGATGTACCAATAAGTGTAGTCTTAATTAGAAGATTGATCTCGGTGCATTAGGAATTGAGGCGAAACAATTAGAGATCATATACTTGTAATAATGGAATCCATTAATCATTACAATGAGACAATCATTACTCCGAGGTATTTTCCATAGGCATTTGAATTTGAGATCAGTAGTCCGACGATGAGATTATTGGACTCTATATTATGATTTGTTCGCAACAAATTTGTTTTATGAAAATGAGACTTGGAGAGTTGTACATGTTGAATGCACAAATCGGTCATTTTGTCAATTTGAACATATTCATGATCAAACGGGAGTTGACTTGTGGAGTGATGATATGAGGATATTGTTATAGGATCATAACTTGTTTCCATAATTATCGCTCGACTCGAGAGTGCAATTTTTATTTTTGGTAGAATAAGTCACGATTAATAAATGTATCTTAATTGGTCAAGTATTGATCCACTTAGAAATATCCATTGGAGTTTGGGTGTCTTGTGAATTTGGTTAGGTTCCTCTCTTGTCTCTAATAAAGGTACGCTACTTAATTGGTCTACTAAAATAAAGTTTAAGGGAAATTGTGCAATTATGAAACCCTAATTGAGTGTTATAATTAATAAGGGCTATCTTAGGGATCCGTCATTTGTCCATTATTGCACCAAAATTAGGTAAAATATTATGTACAAATAGAATTTTCCTATAAATATATCCTTATGGGCATATTTGGTAAGTTTTTAAGGTTAGATAATTCTCTCATATTTTCCAAAAGAAATGCACCTAAAAGAGAATAAGGAAGAAGGCCTAGGGGAGGAAGCTTGACTAGAAAATTTGGAAGGCCACTTTAAGCAACTTCAAAGATTAATTCCTTTCGCATATAAGCAAGGATTTAAAAATAAATTCAATGATTTCAAGGTGATCTAAGATTCACCGATCATATAGGTTTAATGTATAAAGGAAAATTAATTACCTCTTGTAATAATTAAATTCTATAAACAACAAAAGTATCTTTACACGCATACATATCACGTGTTTGACAGGAAGAAATCCATTTGCCTCCATTTTTCTGGGTTATATTTTCTGGGTCAAAAATTTTGAGGATGGAACCAAACGAATCCCATTGTGAATTGTGAAAAAAAAAAAAAAGAAACTGGATCGATTCTTTTATATTTCCAAAACAAATTATGAAGTCTAAATTATTGTGCAATATTATAATTCGTGTAAATTTTAGAGTTTAATTTTGAGATAAGAAAACTTCTTCGAGCAAAAATGAGGACCAAACATGTTTATGAGTTGTTTATAATCCTTTTAAATTATAAATCGATATTAATGAATGATAAATAAGTAAATAATATTTATAAATTTCATAAAATTTATGAATAAAAAATAATTTGATGAATTACCAATAGACTATAAACGAGTGGCAAACAAGACAAATAAACTAATTTTAACTAAAATAGAATGTGGTATCTATATTACCATCACAAATTTGTTTGTTACATCATATTTATTAATTTTTTTTATTTTCTTAAAGCCCTTAAATAAAATTGCATAAATAATCACACTTTTAAGTATTTCTGACATAAATTAATTTTTTTTTTTTTTTTATTTTTTGCCGCAACATTAACACCGTTACCTTGTTTTTGTTCCTCTCAAAGGCAGGGACATGCAGCCCTTTTTTTGCCTCACTGGCGCGGTACGGTTTCGTTTTTAATGAAGAAGAAGAGAAAAGGCTAAGGGAAGCTCATAGGGTTTTTGGCAACAAATGCACGATGTTTGTTAAATATTTTCATGGGCGAACAGATAATGCAATGAAAAATCGTTGGCATAGTTTATGGCTAGGGTCAAATTGTAGTGGATTAAAGGTCGACACAGATAATCTTATAACACGTTATCAGCATGAAGGAGCTCATCCGAAATAGAGAGAAAATTCAATTTAAGTAGTGCAAAAAATTTGCAGAATCTGGATAGCTTGCAGCAATTGCGATCAAACGTTGATATTTCAATAATTCATAGTCCGATCATCATGAAATTTAGATAGCAAGTTCACAACTCATTTTTTCAAAGACAGCAATTAAGATCAAGATTACACGGTTCATTTGTGAGAAATCGCTGTGAGAACAGTAGTGAAAAAATTTAATTTATTGGAAGATCGTGAATTTTATAAGAACAAATATTTTTTTTTGGTTTGTTTTTCAAAGAAATTGAGATTATTGTATTTATACTCTCGAAGAGTATATATCTCGTTGTATTCCTGAATTGCACAACTTAATATAAAGAAATTTGTGTTGATGCTTCTGAAAAATAATATTATTTTGATACTCTTAAAGAAATCGAAATTTTACACAAATTAATATTCTAAAACAACATTGTGTTAGTCTCGAATATTAACTTTATATAAGTCCTGAGTATTATAAATATGTTAATGCTCCTTGAGAATCATAACTTTTATATTAAATAATCCATTATTCTAGAAAAATATTTTGTTATTTCAAAGAACGACTTATAAATACTAATATTCAAGAAGAATTTTTTGTCATTTATAAATAATCACTAGGTATAAGCAACGTGCAATGCACGTTTGCTTAGTTTATATATAATTTTTTCAGTTTATTAAATAATTAATGATGTAATGTTTATATAATTGATAAATAATTACACATTGTGATATATTAATTTTAATTTGAATAGTGTTAAATTCTAAATTAAAATGTATAAATTTGTGTTTCGTACTATTATATTATATAAAATTTTGGACTTAATCATGAACATTGTGTACATAATAAAATAATAGATAACATTATAATACAAAAATAAATAAATAAATATTTTTTCTTCATTGAGTTCAATATACCTTACCAAATAAATTATTAGCATTTTTAAATTGATAATCTCCACATCCATTTTATTTTTTTAGTTTCATTTTTTCCTAGTGACTAAAATGTAGTAGTACAAAGCCTTTTGCATTTCCTATTCATTTATTAATAATGTTCTAAAAGGCGTAATGTGTTGCGAGACGTCGATGTTGAGAATCAAGAATAACAAGTTTAGACGTGTCAATGCGAAGAATAAGCGTCATAATGCTTTTCGTATTTTTAATATTATTTTAATTATATTTAAGACATTAAATATATCTTGATTTTAAAAAATAGTTTTTTCCTATATTATAAAAAAAATAGATTTTTTACTATATCATAAAATCATTTAATATTTAAAAATAATACTTACTAAACATTTAATATAATATTATAATACTGCTAATTAGTGTTAGAATAATTTTAATTTTTTTTTAATTAAGGAACTAAACATGAGCAGTAATCATATGATTTATACGAAAAGTCTACGGATTTGATAATTCCGATATCTGGAAATGGAGATGAAGGGTTTTGGTTCACAATCGAGAGTGATTCCGATGTGAAATTTGTAAGAATTCAACTGGGGTCGAACCAAATGTAATAAATACATAAAAATAATTCAAAGTAAATCTATCTTTACTAATTAGATTCATTATCCTACAATTAGTCCCAACACTAAAAATTAAAAATAAATATGTTAAAATAGTTTACTTTGTTAAATTAAAATATTTTAAACTTATAGAAAATAATATCTAACATTAATATATTAATAATCAAGTGTAATTTAAGTTAAATTTGAAAATTAAATAAATGAAAGAATAAAAGTGAATATTACAATTTAATTAGTTGTAATTCAAAATCAAATTAGTCAATTAGACATACATTTGAAAATGATTTTGATGAGCATTTTAACATTTTTTTTTTTTTTGTTGTCACTATCCCATATTAGAAGTTTATAAAACTATTGGAGTTAAGAACATATATAAAATGCACAATCCCACATTGGAAGTTTATGAAACCTTTGGAGAGAAGTGTATCTATAAAATGAGCATGACATCCAATACTTCTCCATGAGCCTTAGAATTGTAAATTTTGAAGCCCAATAATATAATTAAAAATTTTTAAACTAAAAAAAAAAAACTTGAAAACCCGTCAAAATCGTAACCGGTTCTCCGGGTCACGATTGAACTGGCCGGTTCGACGAGTTTTAACCGATTTTGTAAATAATCAAAGTTAACCGGTTTCAACAAGTTTTAACCGATTTTATAAACTTAAATGTTTTGGCCCGATTCTCGGTTCCCGATTTCACCGGTCGAATCGGCCGGGTCGGGCTGGGTTTGACAACATTGAGTAGTACAAAGCCTTTTGCATTTTCCATTAATTTATTATTAAATAATGAAATTCCAACAGATACAACATTAATGGACATGGTTTAATTGCTATTTAATGGAAATAATAAAATTAACGGTGAAAATAGATTTTCCGTTAAAACAACAAATTCCGTTAAATTTTCTGTTAAAACAAGAATTTTCGTTTCATATGCACTTTATTTATATAGAAGATAAAAATTTAAATACTAATATTCTTGAAAAATATTATTTAATTATTGGTAAATAAATCAAAAGAAAATCGTGGCATTGCTCTTGAAGAAGTATGATTCTACATGTACTAACATTCTCGAAGAATATTATGATGGTGCTCTCGAAGAAGCACACTTCATAAAAATTATCGAATCAAATATTGTCACAAATTTGAAGTTTGTTTATTCAAAAAAATTTATGGCTTAATGTAGTGTTTAGTTCATGAGACGTGTATAACTTATCTATAGTATGTACAAACATCCAACTAAACTCCTTGTAATTCATTGACGGGACAGTGCGAGAATGATGAAAATCAATACAATATAATATTGAATTTTTTAAATTTGATCACATCAGCCATTTCGATCCAATAATCTTATGTTCCACTCTGCATGAGCCACATATACAACAATCTCTACCTTGACGAATATTCACCCCTAAAGAGAAAACACTAAAGCAAACATAACCTCAGAAAAACACACCATTTGGGACCAATAGGTTGGGACACATCCTTTCTAACACCAGAGATGTAAATCAAGTTCATGTAATGCTTGAACCTATCCATTGTGATTGGTTTTGTCAACATTCTCTAAGGTATGCACTTTCTCTAGCAACAATTCTCTTGAAATAACCAACTTCCTTATCTTGTGAAAGCTCACATCAATGTGCTTGGTTATTGCATGATAAATCTAATTCTTTGTGAAGGACTAAATATGCCATGAACGAATGATGCATACCCGATAACTATGTTGTCAATTAAATTGTAAAGTTCATTATATGGATTAAAAAAGTTCGGATACATGTGATATAATCGTCTTAGCGAATATTTGTTAAAGGATGTTTATAAGATGATGATGTATGTCCATTTGTTTTCATAAAGAAAATAAATATTGGATTTGTAATTATGACAATTTATATTGATGATTTAATTTTTATTGGAACTCATGAAAAGATCAATAAAACTGTTGATTTTTTAAAAATGAATTTGAGATGAAAAATTCGAAAAAAAAAAATCAAAATTTGTCTTGGATTGCAGATTGAACATTTATAAGAAGGATTATTTATTAATCAATCTTCATAAATAGCGACGTTCTAAAAAGCGGCGTCGAAGCGCGAACTAGGCGCAAAACGTCCCGTCTTGCCCTTTTTTCTTTTTCTTTTTTTTGGCGCCTAGGGATGCTTTTATGATGTTTTATGTTTTTCTTTTTTTTTTCTGTAACTATTAAATAATTTTTAGATGATTTAAAACAATATTAGAAAACGTTTATTTACGTCTAGGTCTCTCGCCTATCCCTATAAAGCATATCTATGAGACCAAACCTGCCTAATATCTATAGTTCTAGGGATGGGATTTTTCCTTTCGAGTATTTCCCCGAAAAGAGCATATTTTGAAATATGACACTTTTTTTTCTTTTCTTTTTGATAGTGAACCAATCGGATCCAATTCAATAATATCTAGAAATTGCACTACAACAGCTCCATTCCAAATAGAACACAGAATTGGTGGTTTGAGGGTTGGGGTTCTCAAAGAAAGATTTCCCATGACATAACGTATCCTCTCTCCAGATTTCCTCTTTAGGGTTCTCAAAGAAGGAAACCGTTGTTTCTCTCTATAACAAACAATACACACACAAAAACCCACAAACATTCGGATTTAATGTACTAAATTCCCAGACAACCAGCATATATACGGGGACATACATAAATAAATACATACTGTGTATACATATGATAGAGTAAAGACCTAGTCACGCCGAGATCACTCGGCATCTCATTTTGCAGTTTCTTTAATTTCTATCTAGATATTATCGTCTCCTTTTAGGGTTCATTTGGCCTCTTTCACCCCCACAATTCTTGAAATATTTTCAAACATATTGTAGGAAAAAAAATTCTTGAATAAGTTTTGCGCCGATGGCTGATGGGAAAGGAAAAGCGAATGAAATTGAACCCAGCTTCAACATCGACGATTTGATAGAACTCTTGCCCGATGATGCTATGGGTGCCACCAATATTGGGTAATTTTTTGTTGATTTGATACTGATTCCAAGTGTATTAACGTTGCATGTATACTTTTTTTTAAGTAATTCATCTTGATTAATTTGATCTGAATTACAAGTATAGAAATCTGTACACAAAATATATAGGATCATCCATGCATAATTTTTTTCTCTTTAGAAAAATATGATTCTTCTTAATTTGGTGCTAATTTAGATGATAGCATCATTTGTTGATTTGGAATATTGAATCTTTGCTTGCATAAATTTTGCAGATGTAATAAATTCATGTGCTTGAATCTTGCATAAGAAATATAATTGTTTGATTGTATGTTCCTAGAGAGTGTAAAAACCCTAAGGGGACCCAGTTAGTAAATGGCAGCTCTTGCTCGGGACATAGATCCTTTTGAACTTCATAAGCTTAGGAATGTGCAATGGATTTCTTTTCAATTCTCTTTATTACTTATGAGTGTTTTTACCAAGTTAGGATTATATGTTGCTTAAGATGAGACTTTCTGCTCTGAATTGTCCAGTAATGTAAATAATACGAAAAATTAATCTAGCCTGGTTTATGGCTAATTTGCTTTTGCCGTTATTTCATGTCTGACTTTTGTTGATTTCTGATTAGGTGCATGTAGACTGTAGCAAAAGTAATTATAATTTTTTCTGATTTTATAATCCCGGTATTTATGCCAAGTTTGGGATTCACATCTGTATCGTGGCGAAGTTGGATAGCTGGTTTTCAGCTGAAAAATAAATTATTGACTAATTTGTTGTGTCGTGTTGGGCCGTGGATTTTTGAAGTGTTCTTTTATGGCATCTTGTTGAGCTCCAGATTTCACCATACTTTTGTAGTGTCTTGGATTTGTCAACAGTATTTTATGTTCTGATTTAATTTGGTTCTATAATTACTTCATTTGCCACATACCTAACAGTTTGATTGCTAGAATTGCTGATAGATATTAAACTACTCAGCTAATATATGTTTAAGAAGTAGATAATTGTGACGGACAAACTGATTCTTCCTATCCGCGAGTGCTGGAGGATCTTTGGCAAAGTGAAACTCAGTACTTTGTTTATGAAGATTGGTTAACCTTGTAGGATGCAACTTTACACACACAAACAAAGAGATTGGTCAGTCATATTTGTAGATGGCTTTCAAATTGTCTGAGTCAAATTCATTTTACACTGTTTTGTTAGAATGTCAAAGGTTTGTCTTCTTCTGGGGAGAAAAGTAGATATCAGGCCATGGAATTGCCCCTCCCCGTCCTCCAGGATATTTCCCGTTGAGGAGAAAAGTAGACATCAAGCATGGAGTCACTCTTCCGCTCCCACTAAGATATGTCTGTTTCACTTCTGATAAAAGTGAAATGATTGGCAGTATCAGCATATTAATAAAATTGATGTGCATCTAAATAAAGTGACTATACATGGTTTACACGATCAATAAACTTACATTATTTTCTTAAATTGAAAAGTCTTTTGTAGATGAGATCTTTCTAAACAAAATAGCGCCTGCTATTATTGAACTTTTATGCATTTTGTAATTGATCTGATCAAGTTTTTACCTGCCATACGTTGTTCATCTTGAATGACTTAGTCCACTTAAGAAATTCTCGTTACATGGTACACATAAGACAATATGGATGTGAAGAGTTAGTTTCAACCATATAGAGATGTAAAATTTATGTTACAAAGAGGGTAATTTACTAATTACCACTATAGGAAGTGAAAATCGCGTTCTTGAGTCTACATAGATAATGGAATGTTTTAAGAGTAATTCTGCTCACCCAGATGCCCAAGGTCTAGGATCTTGAAATAGTATTTACTCTCAGCTACCGCTATATCATCTCAGCCTATGCTTTCAAATGAGTTTTTGACCTTAAGAGTTGGTTAACTTGTATTGGAATCTTTCACAGTCAGCATAATAAGAAAGATAATTTCTCTAGGAATGAGTTTTAACTTGAAGTTCTAAGGATTTTGGCTCTTAGAATCATAATCAGACAAACCTAGCATCTCTTTTACTCATCATTCTTTCTGTCCTTCATGTAGCCCTTCAAGAATTAAAAGCCTTATAGTTTAAAAGAATTTATAGTCCATCTTTTCAAGAATTAGAATTATAGGAAGATCAACCACCTTAGTACCTCATCTAAATTTGAGGACCTTGAGTTTTGATTTTTTTTTTTTTTTTCCTCTTTCCTTTTTGATATTTTGGTTTGTTTTGTTTTGTTTGAAGAATTTTCCTAAAATAGCTGGTGGACGGAATATAACAATAAGGACTTAGAACATCTTGTTATCATATGCAGAATGAAGAAAGAGGGGGTGCCTGGGTCATCATCTAACGTAAATAATCTAAGTCGAGAGAATAAGTCAGTGAACTTGGAAAACTATCAAGTTGCCGCAACCCAGGTATCTTGTTTTCTCTCTCTGTTCTCTAATTTTTTTTGGTGTTTTCGGTTATACCATATGATCATTGTCCCTTGCCGTCATTTTAATGTATTTATTTGAGGTTCTTTTGTTGTAGATACAATACGAGTTAGATTGATCTTTTCCACCTAGGATAACTGAGAAATGGTGTTTTCCATTAGATAGGCTTCAAGTATCAGGGGAAATTTAGAAACGTGAATTAGTTGATTAAGCCACGGAGAAGGTAAGTCTATAAAGGATGTTTTTACAACAAAAGTACATATCAGGGAGACTTTTGAACTATTATTAACCACAGAGAATCTACAACTATTAAGGAGTCTCACAGGATGATAAGTACACCAATATATGTCTATTCAAGTAGCCAACCCCAAGTTTATTGAAAGAAGCCTTGGTATGTTGTTGTTGTCCTTCTAATGATATCTGATAACTCGCATAAAGTACAAGTTTAGAAGCTATAAAGGAATGAGCTCTGAACTTTAGAATGTCTACTCTTCATGCAAGAAGAAATCTTTTAAAACTATCCAGGTTGCTGTTTGTCGCATCAGACTATCTTAGTAGAATTGGACATACAATATTTTTAGGACATCGTGATTTGGTAAAAGTGTCTTGAATTTCTAGAGAGGTGCATGACATTCATAAAATATTTTATATAACTTTGACATTAGGAAATACTTCGAGTAAATAATTTCTCAACCAAGTGTATATGTTGTAACTTCAAATCATTTGAGAGGAAGACATGCCTTTACTTTTTTGTAATATACAGGATCTTGGAATTAACGTTTGGAACTTAACTGAGGTATCAGACTCACGTTCAAGGTCAGTGTGTTATGTTGCATCAGGACTCAGGTAATAGATAATTGAAGTGTTAGGAAGTGACGTAGGCCACCATAAACAGAGTGGGGGCGGGGTGATGAACAAAGGGGATACATGATGGATACAGGTTTTCCTTGTGACCTAACTTGATAGGATTAAAAGAGAATATTTTATATGAAAATTATGAACGTGCTTCATTAAGCTCATTCGCAAAGATCATGTTTTTTTCTTTAATTGAAATCAGTGTAATATTTCATATTTATTTACATAGTTATAGCGATTGCTATCAGAATTGCGAAACACCTGTTTGAACAAAACTTTTATGAGCATGAAATGTCAAACTTGTGATCCTCTGGAAGAAGTAATATCTAGCAGTATTATCAAACATTTTGTAGTTATATTTTCTTATCAAACAAAAGGTTAGTGATAGTTTTTGGTAACGTTTCTTGGCTATGTTATTCATTTCAATTTGGATAATAACTGGAGTACCATGCATTATTGAACTTTGTACGTAGCATAGGAAGATGAAATTCTCCGTTTACAACTGCTTCATAGTTATGTTTTTAATTATCACAACATTTTTAATTATCACAACATTTCAACGTGGCTTTAGCAGTTCATAACTTAGTTTTTACATATTCTTTCGGCAGTCAGATATTACGCCCCCCATTAGCCAGAACTGGAAGCCTATGGACTCTGCTTCGGGTAACAATAAAAACATTGGCCTATGGAAATTAAATAATGAAGTATTTTATTCATATATCTTATAAAATATTTATAATCCTGCACATTACGATTTTCACATTTGGTCCCAGTCTTTTGCGGGATTTAAGTTATATTGTCTGATAGTCATAGCATGAAATTTTACTTGCTTAAAAAATTCACTCTTGAGCAAAATAATACTGAGTTGCTGAGTTTTTTTATGAATAAATTAATGAAGATATATTTTTATATTTCTCATTTTGAGTTCCCGTGCCACTAACCTAATTTTGCAACTTCTGCACTGGTATAGATGCTAAAATTTCTTCGGAGTTTTCAACATACTGAAAAGGGTAGTAATAGAATTGAGTCCATTAAGTATGCACTTCTGTTTATTTTCCTATGGTTTCTAAAGGATTAATGACAGCAAGAAAGCGATATAAATGTGAAGGGAAACATGTCCATCAACAAGAGGCAAATGGAATTTTTACTCAAGAAACCTGGTAGCCAATTGGACGGACACGAAAGAAAATATCATTAAGAAACTGATATGGGAGCCATTTTACAAATACACTTCTGCTTAAATTTCTATGGTGCTTGATGAATCAATGAAGAAACAGAACGATATAAATGCCAAGGAGAACATTTATATCAACAAGAAGGAAACAGATTTTTTACTCAAGAAACTTGGTTGCCAATTGAACTGACACAAAAGAGAATATCATTAAGAAACTGATATGATAGCATGCTAATTTTTCTTTGTCAATGCTCCTCATGTATTGCAAACCTCTAATCCAGCTAAAAATAAGGAGCGGTACAGTTCCTTGAAGTAATAAGAATATATTTGATCTACAAAAATAATCTTTGGTTCATAACAGCGATTCCAACATGATTCTAACATTCATTCAATATGACGTGCTAGTTTTTCTAGTATTTATATTCCTTTTTTCTTAAAATTTCTTCAGGTCACTATTTGGTTTCTTCCTTCACTATTAAATCCATGAACCAGGAGATTTTAGAGAGGAATTCCATTAAAAATTCTCAAATCATATGATGGATAGAATTTGTTAATGATACAAAGGATAACCCTTCATGCAAAACAACTTGGAAAGTGCAGAATATCTTTTGCAATATGTCATTTATAACGTGAAATTCCATGAAATAAAAACGAAAGTCTGATCATCTAACATCCCTGTTCTTCAGTTTTAAAATCATTTCTTAATTTCACGTCTTAAGTAGAATCATGCAACTTTAAGTACCTTTTTTCACAGATAACTCGATTAATTCACTAGCACATTGTTCGCAACGAAGTACTTTGTCCAACATATATGCAGAATTTTCTCAGGTCAGACTTCATGTAATATTGTCTCGCAATCAAAACAGCACCAATTCTACAATCAGACAGCACAGAGACCAAATATTCAGCTATTGCCAGCACAATTTAATATCTATAATAGTAATCAAATGCAGCAGCGGCTTGTACAGGTACCTCTTTTTCTACATTATCAGTGGGGTCAGGATTGGGTCATTATATGTTTGACTGGGACAATTGATTCTCATGTCTCTCTTGTGTCCAGTTTGACTTAGAATTTAACATGGTTACTTATCATTTCTCCAGCAGAAACAGAATACTGCCTTTGAGTTACAGCAACCACAGCAAAAGATTGGGTATTCTTCAACAATGAAGCATCACGAAAAATTCAATGTCCTTAAACACCCTGGTCTAATGACATCAGAGAAAAGTTTGCAGCAAATATCTAAACCTATGCAGACGCAGCACTCATTGGAAACACCAAGTGATACTGGGACTAGCGGTGTACAACCAAAGTTACTGACATCTGCCTTCCCTCATTCTCAGAATCCTATGCTTGTTGATCAGCAGAAGACAGTAGAACAATTACAAACTGCACTTCTTGGGCTTTTGCAAGGTACATTGAAAACTTCTAAATCCATTACACGTGCACTGCACATGAATTTTTATTTCTAGGAAGGCATTAAAAATGAAAACACAAGAGCGGCAAAGATTCCATTCATTCTTTTGTTTTGTTTTTGTGTTTGTGTTCATTTCCTCCTTTTCATACACACTGTTGAGAGGGCTTGTTGATCATTCAAATCTTATCAATGGTTACACAAGAAAAGGAATGCAGTTGCATGTGAATTTACTTTCTCTTAAAGAAATTTGAACTCATAAGTCGGACTGAAAAACTTATTCTTCACCAGCAAATAAATATAGCAATCACTCTCATGATTTGAAAATCCGCTCGATTTAGTGGACATGTTGCTCATCGGCTATATTTATTAGAATATATTCGTTGAATCTAATTTGATCGTGCATACAATCACTTAACAACTGAACTTCTGTTTGAATTTGTATCTACAGTATTGCCCCATCTAGTTCCTTTCTTTTACCATTATTTGGCTGTTGATGTATGAATAAAATATGCATTTTCAGCTTTTTCTTTCAAATGGATCTATCTAATTTTGCAATATTCTCTGTTTAAAACAGTATTAGAGTCCACTTCCCAACTCATGTTGACAAATTCCACAGATTGGGTTGATCCAGTCTTCAAGCAGGTAATTTTCTAACCATTGATATCAACTTTCTATAAAAAAAACATCCGTTTTTTTTTCCTCACCATCTGATGCAGTCTCTTTTGGCTTGTAAGTGGATTGCCATGCCGGATCTTTTTTGGTTTAATACTTTATGTGAGTAGTTTTCCTCCTCTTGAGGATGGAAGAATCTACAAAATAATTTAGTCATAACAAATAATAATTACTAGTTCTTGTAGCAACCCCTAGGCAGTAAATTTTCTTACTCTTGTTGTGGAGAAGGAAAAAAACTGTATTCTGAAATGGCATATCTTGATAGAAATGTAACAACATAGCAGTAAATTATATTGTTGCAAATTCAAAATTACTTAATCTTCAAAAGTTCATTTGTAGAAGGATTTTCATAGGAGATAAGAATTGGATATCACCTACAGCAGAAAACAGTGAAAAGCGGGCTAGGAATTTTCTATTTTTACCTGTTGAATTGAATATCAGTTATACTAGAATAAAACACATAAAAGTTCAAATTTTCTGAAGGATCTCTTATATTTCTTATTCTTTTCTCATTTTCCCATACAAAATTGAAAGTTGCTTATCAGCCAGAATGACCAGATAAAATGTGATCATTTTCATAGAACCTCATATTAGAATTTGCCCATTGGTTTAATCCTGATGGTCTCATCCAACGTATTTCTGATCAATATAAAGCTTACTTTATCTATTTTCTTTTCAAATGTTTTCTTGAGCATTTCTTTAAATTTGTCCCTCTCTCAACTGGGCAAGCATTTACTCTCTGTGTCTTCCCCCTTTTCAAATCTGATACCAATTTTTTGCGAGATGTTTTAACAATTGCATTTTGTTTCCTGTAATGGTCTTTAAACAGGTTGCTTTAATCAAATCCTCCCCGCTCCCTACTCCACCCAGATTGCATGGGTTTTAGGATGCATGGTTTGAACTTGGACTTGGTTGTCTTCACTAATTGTATAAATTTCTGTAACTCTTTCTGCAGATTCAGTTGATGAATACAATGTATTCCTCTGAGGTGTTCATACTATTTCAGAGAGCATTGATATCGTACCATCAGGTATTAGCTTTATAGATTGTTATATTTCCGGTCACCTCATTATCATTTTAACTGATTCAGCCTTGACTACTTCGGTTTATTTCTGAACTTTCTCATAACGGTTTGCTGCTGATGTTAGATGGCTGAATCTCTGATGCAGGCAACTGATGCAGAGTCAGCAACAAGATCTGAAAAGAATCAATTATTTTATAAAAATATATTACATTTTCTACGGACACCAAAAACTAAACTTATGCAATATCCCAAAGAGAATGTTTATAAATTTATAAATGACATTGTTTTGAACCTTAAACGATGTAGAACCAAGAATCCGGTTCCTCTGCAGCACCATCAACTCTTAAAGGCATCTGGCAATCTTTCTAGAACCCCATCTCTGCAGCAAAAAGGGAACATTCTTCAGATCAATCAAGTGAACCCATTCCGTAATAATACACCTACAAGTGTACCCCAGTTACCGACGCAGCAGGGTAACTTGAACTTACTTGGATGCTCTAAGAATCAGTTTCAGGTTGGCTCTTCAACAGGATTGCAAAACTCAGATCCTTCGTTATTAATGAACACTTTTCAACATAGTCTGATGAAATCTAGGCAACATTATTCATCTAGTCAGGCACAACAAGGAATGTCATTACCTCAGAAGGGTTCTCAAATTGGCTTTGACTCTGGCCTGTTGCCCCCTTCTTCTGTTGGAATTCCTCAGCACAATACTACTTTTAGCACTCAACAGATGCTCACCTCCTCGCCTGGGAACAGCTTCAATAATTTAGATTTTATTGTCAGGCCCTTTACTCAAAATCCCGTAGTGACTGCTTCTCAGCATAACAGGCGACAAGACCAACACTTGACAGTGCAGAAGAACCTGAAGCAACCAATGCAACAGATGCTGACTGAGAGAAACAAGCAGCAAATGGTAAAGAAAATGAATGAAGATGCAAAGATGGCTCAGTTTGCAGGATTCAATCAAAGAATGCTAGTGAAGCATCACTCATCGGGCCAGCATTTAGAACAGTATCAACCATTGTCGCAGTTGAGTTCTGCCCCTTACCAGGGTGCCTCTCCTCAAAGCTCTCAACACTCCTCTACACAGCTTGAACTGAAGGATTTGTCATCAAAACTTTCCAGATCTACAATATCATTGCTATCCACTGCCTCACCATCTGCAGTTCCTTCTCCTCGGACCCCAGTAACTCCATCTTCTTTACAAACAAATCAAGAGAAGATTCCTGTATGCTTTAGTCCACTATCCATTGAAGAGAGGAACAAAGTCACTAAGGTACCTATTGAAGTGTCCTTGCTCCAATCACAAGGCATAAGTGAAAACCAAGTCCCTGTCTCTGTTTCACAGGAGTTAGGAAAGTCTCCTTTGCTAACAGAGTCTACATGTCCAGTTGACTATCAGCAGTCACATGCTAAAGCCGACCCAGTGCAGCAATTAGTTGAAGTGGTTTGTTGAATATTCTTCTCTTTGAACCCTTTCTCTTCCATTAATGTCTGTGCCTGCAAACTTGGATGTATTGAATTGCTTATTTTCAATCATGTAGTCGTGTTAGTTGGTTATCGTTGTCATTATGCATTTTACACTTGATATTTTCCAGAATGGGGAGAAGATAAGGGTTGAACATAATTTTTTTAAATACTATGGTTTAGGATTTTAGATTCCAGTTTCATTTGTATAGAATAACAAGAAAGGTCCGAAAAGAGAAGACAAAACATGATGAAGAGGGGGCAGGAGATCTAGATTTGCAATGCAGCTAAACAACAGATAAATGTCTTAAATCAAGTTACATAAATCATTTACTTTTAGGAAACTTGAGGAGATTTTGATTTATGTCCAACATAGATGTTATATAGCTAGCATTATCATGATATGTGAAGCCGTTTGATGCTAAAAGTTCAATGCAAAGTTATAATCGTCAAAGATATCCAATATCAGTAGTTTGTTTTTTCCGACTTTTGTGTATGCCATGTGACATTTAATTCACTTGCATGTTGAAGGTAAAGTCAATGTCACAAAAAGCATTACATGCTTCTGTACGGGATATGAAAGCAGTCACCTGTATAATCGACAGGAATCCTGGAAGCATTCTTCAAGGTGGATCTAGATGGGTCATTGGCCAGGACTTGGCGGATGATTCTAGATCTTGTGAACAAGGGAACTTCGACGTGTTATGCTTGAAGAAAAGGATGAAGCGGCGACTGAGGGCCATAACTGCTGATGATATGACATCAGCTTTTTGCAGAAGTACTGATTTTGAAAGTGGCCAGACAAATCAAGTGGAATTTAATGCAACATCTAGAATCAAGATACTAAAAAAAGAGGTATCTTATATTCCATGTTTAGATTCCAGAAAAGTCCGATATTAGAAAACTTCACTAATGTTTCTCTGCAATAGAAGAAATGCTATCATTTCTGCTCTTTCATTAAACGTCGTCTCCTTTTGGTTTCTTCTCATCCATCTTTTCTTACATTAATACAGCCTAATGATCTGCTACTTGAAGAAATAAGAGAAATTAACCACAAGCTTATTGAAACGGTGGTGGATGTGGTAGACGTGAAAAATGTTTCCCGTGCTGAGGGAACCATCATTAGATGCTTATATAATGCTGTTCAATGCAACGGGAATATAAAAATGCTGAATGCTTCAACGCAAATGGTAACACACTCTTTAAGGATCTTTTACTATACAACTCATAACCCAAAAATCTGCTCACATGTATTCTCTTTCTGGCTTTTAGTTTTCAAACCTGATTGTGGAATTGCTTGTGACTGCTGATTATCCTAATTCTTCTCCTGTAATACTTGAAAGATTGCCCCCTGGATGTAGGTGAGAAATATCTATTTTTCACTTACTTTGAGTTAATAATTCTCAATAGCAATGAATATTAATGACTATGAAAATTGATATGGGGGTATCAAATTTATCTGCAGTGAAGATGAGGAAGTGAAAGTTCTGTGGACGAAAGCGAAGTCAAATTTCAGTTTAATGCTGAGAAAATTTTCTCAGCCCATCTCACTAAAAGAAATGGCCAAAACTTGGGATCTTTGTGCTCGTGAAGTATTTTGCGAGTTTGTACAGAAATTTGGAGGCCGCGATTTTAGTTCAACATATGGCAAGTGGGAGAATCGCGTAGTTTCTACCTAATGCTCGTGCATTTGCAGAAGGCTATAGCCTCTGGTGGAAACTATGTAGAATTTGTAAACTATGAAACCATGTTTATCCGTTTTTTGAAAGAAAAACTTTTTTTCCTCTTATTAATACATTACAAGCTCTAGTGCTCGCAAAATCCATTGTTTTGAATGAACTGTCTCGACCGATAACAAGAAACGCTGTGATTGAGGCCGAGAATCAGCTCAGGTGTAGCCTAAAAAATCAGATGGTTAGAAACTGGAATAAAACCTGGTGAACTGTCCATGGATTGACCAGGTTGGACAGTTGCACTTTTCTAAATTAAAAAATAGCTTGGCATTTATCATGTTATATTGTAATGAATATTTTTTACAATAGAACCTTGATGTGTGGTTAGAGATACAGATACAAATTTTATTTGAATACTTTTGCAATAGAACCTTAACGTGTGGTTAGAGATACAAATTTTATTTGTATGTTTAACTTACATTTATAAACATTGTATTTTGGTCCCTGATGAAACTAAAATTAGATTTTTAGTATATTCTAATAAAAGATGATCAAATGTGTGGTCGAAAAGTTGTAAGCACGCTTGATTCTCCTCGAGTGTCATGAAATAACTAGACTTTAATCCTCATTTTTCTGTGTATCAGACAGTTTGCTCACCTTTGCACAAGACAAATCCATTAAAAGCCAATGGTCGCAAATGGAGAGAATAAGTGAAAAAAGATTCTAGTCAACTTCAAATATTTTGAAAAATAAATAGTTTGTTGTTGTAAGCTTATCCTGCCAAAGACCATGGAATTCAACTTCTTCCCTTCCTTAAGCGCATTCATGGTGAAATTAGGGATCGTGAATTGTGTTCAAGGCTGTACTCATTCAAGTTATAGACTTTCACTACCAGCTTTCTTAAATCCGCAGAATTCGTACCGTACCCTATATTATAACAAGAATCGAATTTATCCAAGTCGTCATCAACCCCAACCTCTACAATAATGTATTCCTCGTTCAAGAAATGATCGTGCGCGTCTGGAGTAAACTTGGCATGGATGATTTGGTATATGAGACTGTGGTCTACCATGTGATTTTAGTCGTGTGTTACTAAGGTTTGGATCGTGTCATGTCATCGTAGAAGTGCATGTCCCAAATGTCGTACTTTAAATGATAGCAATCGATGCTGGTTGTCATTTCTCCTGCGAGCAAAAGGTTTTCACAAGAAGAATTAGGAAGAAATTCAAAAAAATGGGAGTGAAAGGACAGGACAGGTAAGTACATATGGTACAGCAAGGAATAGGACGCAATTTAGGGGATGAATAATTCTATTCGTACATAATCATTTATCGAATTTTTTACCGAATTGACAAGTCGCGGCCCCCTATTGAGGGGCGTCCGTGGGCCCGGGCTCCCCCCCCCCCCCCAATAGGGGGGCCGCCACTTGTCAATTCGGTAAAAAATTCGATAAATAATTATGTACACGTAGCGCGATCGTTATGGGATATAGTTTGAGCAGGAAATTAGAGAAGGGTGTCAGTAAAGTACAGTTGTGGATTCAATTACAGGTAATTCCAAATCTATTATTTTAATCAATCTTGTTTGGTACAAAATACTTAACACGGCATACAAAGACGTTGTTTGGTGATGATTAATATTATATTTTTAGCAGATTTTAATTTTGATAAAAGTCGATGAAATGTGTGGTTGAAAAATTATGAATACCACAAAATATGTGATTTAAAATAGTTGTTGATTTTGATTTACAGTCTGTTTGTTTTCCATTTGTATAAATATTATGATCGTTGCACAGTAAAGCAACCAACATTTTTGACCACCTTTGTGTGATAATGGAGTCCAGTTGTTTGAAAAAGGGTCAAAAGATTTCTAAGAATGGGAGAAAAATGTAGAACAAATAGGGGCTTAGATTAAAATTTGGATTTTAATTTCTACCAAAAGATGCCAAAAATGTAAAACATCAAAGTTTAATCGACCAATCCGTTCACCCATTCTTTCGCATTCTCACGAATTAGATTTCTCAACAAATTCCCAGGGGAATATAATTGAATTAAGCTCGTGTTTGGTTCAACTAAAAAAATAAATTAAAAATTAAGTCAAAGTTAACAATTAAAAATCAAGATCTACTAAAAATTTAATTTTTTTTTATCTAAACCAGCAAAAAATCACTAGTGCTTAGCCTGGATTGTATGGTTCCAAATTTGGTGAAATATGTATGGGTGTTATTAAACATCATAAACATGGAAATTTGTTCAATTCTTTCGAGGGATTAGTAATCTTTCAACAAATTAAGTTAAATGAAAATTAAGTTCCGCTAGGCATGAATAGTAGTAGAAGAACTAGACTTAGAACACCATAAATTTTTTTTATTATGTGTTAAAAATCTGCACACTTTACCACATGCAGGGCGGACGCAGAACTTTAAAATTAGGGGGACACAATCGAACTTGCAAAGAAGTTGAAAGAAATTTTACGATCGAAAATTTACGTCCAAAAAAATCATACCTCATGTAATTTTGCATCCGAAAATTTACATGGGATATGACTTTTTTGAATGTGAAATTTCGAAAATTTTTGATGTCATATTCCATAAAATGATGAAAATTATATTGAGAAATTTGTATCGCAAAAAATTAAATGTTAATGAAATAATTGATTTTTTTTTAAAAAAAATGTGAGTTAGACGTCTTTCTTTAAGACTCACGTTTAACGTATTTTTAATTATTTTCAATATCTGTTTGGACTATTCGATATGCATATAACGTAGTTCTCAAAATAAGATTTAAGATGATATAAGCAATTTGTAGATTCGATTAGCGTATGATCGTCGGAGAATTTTTAAAATTAGCATGTTATCGAAATTCAAATTTATTGTGATTTTACTCATGTTTGGTAGAGATTAAAATCAAATTTTTAGTAAATTTTGATAAAAGTTAAACAGTTATGGATTTCATGAAATATGTTATTAAAATTAATTGTTAATTTTGATTAAGATTAAGATTAAGATTTATATTTCAATTCGATAACAAACCTGACTTTATTAAAAAAAAATCTCAAAAGTCACCCCCCCCCCACCCCGACCCCCGGGTCCGCCAGTGACCACATATTAACATTGTTCTAAGGATATGGTCCTTCAAATAAACTGTAGCAAAGGAAACAGTTCATTAATAGCGCAACTGCGAAGAATATTAACATTGTTCAATGTGAGATGATGAATAAGTGAAACAACTCAAAATACCCAACACAAGAAGGAAGCGAAAATCTAAACAAACTGCAAAGTGTTGGAAACTCTTCAAATTGGTTTCCATGGGTAGTACAATCGACGGAGTCCAAGAATCTAAAATAGTCTGCAAATACTACCAAACAAATTTGATATAGCAAAAGGGAATAGGAACTACCCACCTCAGCCATCACTAAAGATACTTATTGGTCAAACACAAGCACAACTTTAATTTAGTAATTCTTCTCTCAGGACTAATTCTATTACACTAAGCACATGGATCTAATCAGAAGAAAATTGTCGTGAAGGAATAGTAAAATTGTTGCCGATGCTGAGTTGCTGCTAAGTATAGTGGATAACAAACATTTCGCAATGTTCGTGCAAAAACATCTTCAACCAAAATACGTTGGAGTAATTAGAAACACTATTCGTTCTGATTGAATTCGTTAGGACAAAAAACAGTTAATACATGATTTACAAAAATATATGGGAATGAATTAATAAAAAATGTTATATAACTGCAACTGCTCACTATATAGACCCGCTTTGAGTATTGTATAAAAGAATAACTGGTTTTAAAATTATTGAGTTCCCTCACAATGCTAATAATATATTTAATGTTATTATGATAACTGTAAATTAATATCGTTATAAGAACTCGTAGTTTTACATTTGATGATGCAAGTGTTAATAAACCTATAATTGATAAACTACATAAGGTTCTTAATCCATATTTTGGTAGTTTTCTATTTCATATTCGTGTGTCATATATATAATTTAATTGTGTAAGATGGGATGAAACATATTAGCGAAAAATTGGTAGAATTAGGAACGTATTAGTATTATATATTACTATATCACTTAGTAGAAAACAAGCTTTTGGATAATATTGTACTCAATTTTCTATAAAATTCAAAGAGTATATAACTGATGTAGGACATAGGTGAGACTAAACTTACCTTATTACTCAAATCTTGTTAAGGCTATGAAGCACTAATTACTAAATTTTATAATTCCAGACATACAACCGAGACAGACTCTATTTTCATTGATTTGATTGAGAATTGTATGAAATTCTCAAATGTATGTTCTCAAATTCTGAATTGTATGAAATGTATGCACTAAAATTGGGAGCAAATGTTAGTCGAGCACCCCCTCTACTACTAATCTTGATCAACAAGACAATGAGTTATTAAATTTATATAGTCATAGTAGAGATTAGAGATTTGATTAAGGTTCTTCTACTATGTTTCCTTCATATACTCATAGTACATCCAACATAGGTCCAGGTTAAATTACCTTAGAATTACATGAATATTTTAGTCATCAAGTGCTTGGAACCATAGATCCAACTGATACAATGGATTTAGATTTACTTGATTTTTGGAGACGTCGGAAGCAGACATATCTCGTTATTTCTGTAACTGCACGTAAACTACAAACACCTTCGTTTGGCACTGTAGCATCGGAGTCTACTTTTACTACAGGTGACGGAGTTCTATCTGATTTCAAAAACTAACTCATAGAAGACATTTTTTGAAAGTTTAGTATGTATAAAGAATTGGCAAAACACTCATTATTGAGTTTAGAATTATAGGTCGAAATTGCATCTAACCAAATAAATGATATTAATTTCGTCATAGTCATACTTTGTTATTTTCTTAAGAATATTTTGTTTTAAAAAAAAAAATGTACACATAACTAGTTGTTAGTGTACAATTTAATTCTACCTAATCAAAAATTAGTAACTGATCCCAAGCCCCAAAAAAGGACAAGGATTTTCCCAGGAAAAAAAAAATAAAAAAATAAAAATCTCCCTTAAGGAAGAGCTCGTGGGGGAAAGGGACTAAGCCCACTTAGTTTGACCTATTGCCACTACTAGAATTTAACGAGTCATGTTCATTGTGTAAGGAATGTCTATAATTTACAAGATATTTTCCCTCAAAATAATATTCTTGTATGTTATCAATTGCGTACGAGACTCCTAAAGAGAACACAAATATCAGTTTTTTTATCGAACTATCATGTTACTACAATCACCAAAGATTGAAAGCTATAACACAATAACATGAAACATATTTCACTAAAATTATGATATTAAAGACATTTAATCAAATGCGAAGTGTTGTAAAATTATAAGATAATTATTGATGTATATTTAGTATTATCAAGATTTTTACTCTATGTTTGGCCTCCATTTTTCAAAAAATAAAAAAAAAAAAAAGATCATTTTTTCAAAACTTATTTTCAACTGCAAATTCTCATATAAAATAATTTTACACATAAACTCAAAACTTTTCATTACTTTTTAACCATACATTCTCCAAAAAAACACTATTCTAAAATACATTTTATTCCAAAAATGTGGCCCAAACAAGGACTTAGATAAGTCATATCTACTCTAAAAGAATTTATTTTTATTTAGATTGTAACTCTTATTTGAACTCTATAAATATGGGTTAATCGTTATAATAAAATCACGCACTTAATTTTAATTCTATATTTCTTCTATTATATTTTTCTTTTGTTCCTTTAACTTTATAACATTTTCTCAATTATTTTCTCCTTTACCTTTGGAGGGTCATAATATTCAATTTTCTGGGAATTAAAATTTTGAGATTCCTTTCCTTAGTATAGTGAGGGACCATGACTAGGTACACTTTTATACCTTTTATTTCCTTTTAACTAGACTTTTTTATTTCTTCACCGGCAATCAATATCAACTCCTAATCATATTATTGGATTGTCTACGAGAAATTGTTCTGTGTTCAAATCAATCGTTTTAAGTGAATAAAGTGAATTATATAGAATTTATACTGTCACAGGTCACTTGGGGACCTGTTTGATGCACATTTTTCGCTATCAATAATGCATTTTTATGTCAAATCACGTGGATCCTTTAACGATCACTTTGGTCATTGGTCCAAGAAGGGATAAGCTAAATTACAACTTTGCCCTTCTACCTTATTTTCAATTTGGGAAGGTGATCAATCAAATTTTGAATGAGGGGTAGAATGGAGATTATGTATCCCTGGATTGTCAAAAGTGCACAGTTCTCGTTAGTATGATTACTGTTCTAAAGTTTAGAAATTGTCTACAAATAGCAAAAAATGTGCATCAAACCGGGGGGGGGGGGGGGGGGGGGGGGGAAGTGAATAAGGTGCATTATATAGAATTTATGCGCGCAAGTAGATAAATGAAAATATTTGTACATTTTATATAGAGTTCACTCCTTGTACGATCACGTGGATTCAATAATTTATTTACCCTATAAAAAAAAGTTTAAATGGTGAAATTACGATCTTATTACAGTTCAGTACGAAACTATAGATGCGGAACTTTTAACAGAACAATTACGATCAATTCTTAAGCGGTACCATAAGTGTTCTTTCAACAAATTATAATAGAAGAATTCATTCTTTTCACAACAATTAAGTTCCTGTTGAATATGAAATAGTATCAAATCTAATTAAACTTCTTTTTTCGTTTCATTAATACTAATCCTAGATCACTTGCAAGCTACTAATGGTTTAATTAAAGTCAAAAAAAAAAAAGCTAATTCTGTCACACTTGCATGCCTCACAAGAACACAGTAACCAACAATTTTTCATCAATTAGTTCAATAAAACGTCCATCCATTCAAAACATTCAAGATTTGAACATACAGTTTCTTTTCCAGTACTAGTTTTGATAAGAAACATCATCAGACAATGAATCTAAAAAGGATGTCTTCAACAAGTCAAGAAGAGCCAGTCTCAGTAACTATGGAACTTCCCCTCCTTCAAAATATTCAACAATTAATAATATTGATAAAGCTAAATAAAAAAACCCCAATCGCTTACCTGCAAAATCAGCCAACATATAATCTCAAACAAAGCATAATGCTAAACACTATTTATTCTCAGAAAACCACAATGTGTGCTAATAGCCTTTTACTAGGTACAATTCAAGAGACTCAGCAAAATAAAACAAACACAACCCAGAATTCAAAACACTTTTGATGGCATAAACCATCCTCCTTAAGATCCATTCCCGTAGACAAATCTGTTAAACCAGAATCAATTATGTATTGCGAAGTCCATTGATGCATCAATAATACAATAATGTACACAGCAACACCCAATTTATTTTTATATATATAGAGAGAGTTTTTTACCGATCAATTTATTCAGCAGCATTCAAGACCCTGCCAATCTCATAAGAAACAAAAGCATCAACACAAGCATACTGCACTTGAACAGGCTTCAACCACATGTAATCCCACCTACTCAATGTCACTCTTTTGGGCTTTTCCACCTCTTTCTCAAGCACAAATTTGGCCAACTTCTTCAGCCCCGCGTTCTTCAACTGCTTCATCTCATACTTGTCCGCCGCGAGCTTCCTTAAATCCACGGCATTCGCATTGTACCCAAATCCATAATCCTCTACAAGTTTCTTCAAATCAGACTCAATTCCAATGCCCACAAAAGTGTGGTTCTGGTTGGAGAGGAAGTCAACGAGAAGGGACGGAACATGAGGCGAATGAATGAGTTGGTAGATGAGACAACGGCAGCCGACGCATAGCTGGAGGGTAGCAACAGGGTTCTGATAGCGACGGTTGTTGGGCCGCCACTCTACGTCGAGGCCGATGATCAGGCGATGTTGGCTTTGATTGTTGAGGGACTCAATGTCGGACAGCCACTGTGAAACCATGGTGGGATCGTGAGTTACTAGGGTTTCGATATTGTCACCGAAGAAGTTGACGTCGTATAGATTGTGGGTGTCGTGTGGTAATCGGTAGTCCTGAATGGTGATCGCCATTGCTCCGCCGTGAGTTGAAGAGAGAGCACACTTGAAAGGGAAACACAAAGGGGTCCACTTTAAGGGAGACTTGTTAGCCCCGTTTGGCATCCATTATTTAGAGATGACAGCTGGACGAGTTGGGAGTGGATTTGGCACCTATTATTTAGAGATGGGTGTTTTTGAAAAAGAAGAAAAAGTTATTGATGTGATGGAAAATATTATTTTATTAAAGAACATGTGGTTGAAAATAAATAGAAGAATGAAAATGAGAATTTTAATAAATTATAATTCATTTTTCTATCTCATCTTGTCAACCACACATTTTCTAATAAAATAATGAAGAAATTACAAAAATGTCCACTTTTATACAGTCATTTGCAAAAATGTTCAAACATTCTTTAATATCTGTTTTACTATAATATAGATCAAAATACTCTCATTAACAATTTTAAATTCCACAATGAAGACAAAACCAATAGAGTCGTGCTACTCGTCCAGGTGAAGCACAAACCGATCTAAAAACAGATGACGTGTCATCTTTAAAAAAAAAAAAAGGAAAAATAATGGAAAATGAGTTGTGAACCAAACCAAGAGAACTGACTCCCCCAAATTCATCCTTCGAAACCAAGAGAAGTGACTCCCCCAAATTCGAAACCCTACCCACTGCTCACCATCTGGAAATCGAAGAGCTAATTCCCAAAATCAATATCCCCATTCAGAAGCCACCATCTCCGGCAAGAGTTGGTGCCAAAATTTCGCCACTCCTTGCGATTGTGAAAACACGCGGCGTCGCTCGACCCACCATCTCCGAACGACGTTGTCGGCGTGAAAGGCGTCGCCGTCTAGAGGTTATCCGAAGAAATTTACCGTCATCAGGTGAGCCCAACAACGTGTTCTCGTTACTGGTTTCAACAATTTTACAACGTAGACTTCTTCGAGCGACGTTGTTCAACTCTGCCCAGGTAGAATGTTATCTGTTTTAGTAGAAATTGATTGTCCAGTGTGATGTGTGGATGAAATGGGGCAACATGCCTTTTGATGGCAGCGAGAATTTGATGGCAGATTTTGAAAAAAAAAAGGGCAATGTGTTTTGATTTTGCTTGGCATTGTAATGAATTGAAGTTGTCAATAGCTTATCTAGATTGGATTTTTGCGTAGTTTTCAGTTTTGCAAGATTTGGTGCATTGTCCAGTGTGATGTGTGGATAAAATGGGGCTTCTAATCTTTTGATGGCAGCGAGAATTTGAACTGTAATTGATGAAATAGGGCAATGTGTTTTGATTTTGCTTGCCATTGTAATGAATTGTAGTTGTCAATAGCTTATCTAGGTTGTATGTTTGCGTAGTTTTCAGTTTTGCAAGATTTGGTGCATTGTCCAGTGAAACTGACTCCTACAACATTGTTGGTTTTGGTTGAGTGTCTTAGAATGACAGGCAGGAACTCTGGAATATGTCATAGCTGTAGAGCCAAAGACCACTTCTTTGCCGATTGCAAGAAGAAACGCCATTGCCCGCTATGTAAGAATGGATTTGAGAAATGTTTTGTCGTGGAGAAGGAGAGTAAAAATAAAGGGAAATTATTCATTTGCTGCAGTAACAATTGTGGATTTTGGGATTGGGTGGTTAAGGAAGATTCAAGCGGTCCATATAAACGTGAATGTACAAGCTCGAGTAACCATGCGAAGAATGAAACAATTGAAGACATGTCTCGGATGTTCCAGTCTCGAGTTCGAATAAGTGACGATGAAGAGCTCCAAATATCGGTGAACGTCACGGTTCGGGCTGAAAAAGTAATTGCCAAAATGGATGCCAAAGGGAAGCAGTTAGCTTGATTATTTCATGTTAGTTTGCTTACCGAAATGTTTTGTAGTGGGAAAAAAACCCGATGTAACGTTATTTCGTGTATGAACTCTTATGCTTGGTTAAAGAGACTGATCGTTTCAAAAGAGCGTGTTTCTCCCTCCACCTATGTATTGTCTTACATAAACGGTTAATAGGAAACGAAATATGCCAATGTTTCCTTCACGAAAGATAAGAAAAAAAACCCTACGAAAAGGAATACAAAAATTGTAATGATATCGATAACCAATGTCGAAACAAATAATTTCGATAAAATGCGTGAACTCAATGGTTAACATTGTTACATGTGTATTACAAATAATGTTTCATAAAGTTCAATCACAAGAAACCATTCACGAGCCACTGCCGTCTTCATGTGGTAAGCTTGGATAGTATACAGACATAGATTGCCCTAAAAAAAAAACACAATGAACGATTATTGAAGTTTCATCATCAACATAATTAAGTTTTATCTCATAAATAAGAGAACTACTTGTACCTTGTAAATTATACATGAAGTTCGTTGACGGCAGATTGATCAAATGTCCGGACAATAAATGCTGTGATATGGGAAATTGTGTTGGGATCGAATATTGTGAAATGGGAAATGAAATAGGTGTCGAACAGCCCTGAATTTATCGAATTATGAACACATAATGAGATCACAATAAATCTAAACTTTGCAAAATTTATTGTGAAAACCAAAATTGTAGCTAAAACATGTCTTCATTAGCTACAGAAATAATTAACCTTCATATTTAGGTAATAATGGGAGCTATATTGGAGTTTGATTAAAAATCTGGACAAAGTCCTTCCTTCATTTGCTCATCAGTTTGTACATCCCCAAACCGGCTCTTCAAATTCTTATAAGTTGGTGGTGGCGAAGGCATATACTCAGTTCATTCAAATTTAATTTCTACACTTTGCATGTAAATCTAACTTAGTTCCATGTAAATCTAACTTTGCAAATTAATTTCTAAACTTACATTACAGTTTCTAAACTTTGCAAAATTAATTGACTTGCCTAAACACGTGGACTCTTATCATCTTTAAACACTTCCAAACCATCCATTTACCCAATTGTTGCATAAAATAGGCAGTACATTGTTACTTTTAAAACTTACACTAAACATTTTCTAATCTAACCCAAACAAGAACACAAAGAAGAACACAATTTGACACCAAATAGTAACGAACAGATTAATTCAAGTTAGAACTTTACTCACTTCTTGTGGTGCGTGAGGTGGCTGATTCGCAATTCCTCCATCAACCATATTTAGGCGGCTTGTTGTTGGTCTTGTACTAGGATTCGAGGTCGACCCAGACTGCATGAAATCAATTGCAATTGTCATATGTACTTTGACACAGATTACCATCGTAAAATAACCAAAACAATTACGTACCTTCGCTTTCTTTGATGCAGTCTCCAAGGGGCCTTTTCTCCTAAGTTTCCTTGGAGCTCCCTTTCTTCGTGCATGTTTTGGATCAAGTACGGTCACAGAAGAAGTATGTACCAACTCATTAGCTTCCATAGTATGTTGAACATGGCAATTACTTCCTGTACTCGATTTCGTGGTCGTTAGCTCTTTACATTGGAATTTTATCCACTCCATCATCGCGCGTGACTGATTTTCATCATCTGCAACTAGGTTTGCTACCTCCGCAAAACCGTCTTGCATCTCTTCATATCTTAACTGTGCAGGAGTACTTACTAACCCATCATATTTTACAGCAACCCTAGTGTGAGCTCTACGAACATCCCGCCTCCATCTGCGCAGTATGTACTTATCCGGCACATGTGTAATGTCATTCCTAACCAATACTGTGATCGCATGTCTGCAAAGTATTCCCCGAAACTCAAATAAGTGGCATGTGCAAACAATTTCACATGTGTCTCTCACAAACGACACGGTAAATGTCTTCCTCCTCCGACAGCCCTCATACATCATAGTCTCACGTACTTCATAGATCGAAATGTGGGATTGGTCTGAGATAGACATCACATCGCAATACACCTTTCCCGTTATCTCTTCCTGAAATTCACGGAATTTTGAAATAGTGTAAACTGATTGAAACTGTTGCTCCATTTCAAATTGTGTTGTACATGGTACCATTTGCGAGAATGATTTAAAATCCGCCTGAAACTCCTTCTCCACCTTACTTCTCAGGGCACGTTCGTATTGTTCAACAAATTGTTTCAACGATGTTTTCGACTGCACGTACCCATCGAAGAACGCATTATACTCTCGCTTCTTTGTGTAGTTGACATCCCAGCCCAGAAACTAGTTTTCAGATAGCAAGGAACCCAACGTCCCCTATTCTCATACAATCCTGATAGCCAATCATCGTCGTGCAATCCATACGTACGAATCATCGTCATCCAACCGTCTTCAAATTCTTCAGTGGACTGCGAATCATATACTAGTCTATGTATAGCCCCAAATATCGGACCCTTCTCATCATGGTAGCCAAACTTCTCAGGCAACTTCTTCAAAATGTGCCATAAACACCACCTGTGCTTTGTGTTTGGAAAAACAATCTGAATGGCATTTTGCATTGCCCTATCTTGATCGGTAATAATACCAGCTGGAGATTGACCGTGCATGCATTGAAGCCATGTCTTGAACAACCATACAAAAGTCTCTGTGTCTTCATTTGAAACCAAACCACAACCAAGCAAAGTCGATTGTCCGTGATGATTTACGCCCACAAAAGGAGCGAATGGCATGTCATATTTATTTACGAGGTAGGTGGTATCAAAGGATACAACATCGCCAAACTCCTTGTACGCCTGCCTACACCGATTATCTACCCAAAAAACATTTCGTAGCCGCTACTCGTCGTCCAAATCAATACTAAAGTAAAATCCTGAACATTGTGCTTGCATTTTTTAAAAATAAGATTGAATTGCTGCCGCATCTCCTTCTCCAAATCGTAATCTCCTCGCTCGTTCTATATAGTTCCGACAATCCTTTTCAATACAAGTCAATTTCTCGTATCCACCTACTTCTACAACTGCAGAGTTGTAACTTTTATGCACCGGAATTCCTGCCAAATCATTCACCTCAAGCTTCCGTTTCATAGCTGCACTCACTTGTCTGTTGCATCGATATAGCCTAGATTTAGAAGGACTTGTTTCATGATTGTGATTGAGATTTACCGCGTTAATTCTCCAAATTCCCATACCATCACAAGATGAAGATATCCTAGCTTTACAACCCATCTTAACTGTTGGTTGCGGCTTCAAAGAACCGCTACTCTTACCGAGGCTTCCGCCTTCTCGACTACATGTTAACGTTAGATATCTCAAACGTCCATCATCGCCCTTTTTTGAATTCCTTTTCTTAACTGGAAACCCCACTGTGTAAGCATATGTCATGTAGAAATCATACATATCTTTCTCATTTTTGAACAACATTCCCACCTCGGGTACAATTGCACCAACTCCCGTAGAGGTTTCACCTTCCACCACGTTCACGGACTCTGTCACCTTCTCACTCCCAATTTGGTCCATAATTTGTTCTGCCACGACAACAATAAAATGGTCATTTTTAGTCAACAAATAAAATATTTTGGTTGAAAACTGTATAATTAACAACAAATAGGTGTTCTCTGTAAACTGTATATTTTGTGAGCTTCCTAAACTGCCATATCATTCTATATTTTGCACTGCAAATCATATGCTATTTAACACCAAAATCAATTTTTTCAGAAAACCAGAGATAGCATAATACTATTTGGAAGACTGATAACCGAAACTATATGAATCAGGAAAATGCATGTATTATTCTTAACAGACAAGTGAGTGCAGCTACCTAGAAACGATTTTCTGTGCTATCATTCACCTCTAGACCAGAAAAAACCGATAGCAATACAAACGCACAAATAGAAAATTAGATCTAGGAATTAAGAAACGATTAGGAAACAAATTTTACCGTCAATTGGTTCATCCGCCATCTTAAATGTTGTAAAAGAAATTATCAGAGAAGAGGATGTAAGTCTCAAACAAGTCAATGTCAAATGGTCGGAGATCAGCAAGCAAATCGGAGAATATGGCTTCCGGTAGAAATGGGGTGCGATCAAAATGAAATGGGGGTAGGAGATGAAATGGCAGATTTTCGAAACTACTGACTCCCCTCTCGATCAGTCGTGCTACTCGTGAAAGGGGGGTAGGAAGATCTCTCTTCGATCTAGCAGAGAGCAGGTAATGTAAATCGTAGGTTGAAGTTTGGTGTTAAATTGGGTTTCCTCCACTGTAACTTCCAAATTGGGTTTCCTCCACTGTGAACGACTCCTAAAATAATGAAAAATTGGGTTTTCCCTCCAAGTTGCCGTTCGCACGTGAGTTACACGTGATTAACTTATTTCCCTGGTTTTGAGTCGGTCTTGGAGCCTGGGCAAATAGCATTTTCGAAACCAATAATAACTTGATATATAATCTATACTACTTAATTTTAAAAAGTACAATGTCAATCATGCATTAAATGCTCACTTCTCCCTATAAGTAGGTAAATAAAACATTTATAAAATGTTGAGAAGTACCCTTAAAATGTCAATACCATTATGAAAATGTAGAGAACTCTCATGTTCAGAACGAAATTTCATTTTGAACAAATGAAGTGTCAAGTGTCAATATAAACAGGGTCCAAATGTCGATAACTTTTAAAATGTCGAAAACATCATGAAATGTCAAAATAACAACTAGTAAACACAACTTATCAACAAAAACAAAGTTTTAAAAAAAAAAATTATCTTCTACCGAAAATTGTGGAAAGCCTAATCAATTGCAAGTTTGGATGAGATTAAGTGTTTCAAAATAAAATTATATGATTCTCTTATGAATTGGAAGCATGTAATTATTTTTTAGTGTTAATAAATTTTCTATTTCATCTGCTTCAATTTTTTCCAAAAATTCTTGGTCAGTACTTGATAGATAATAAAATCAAATGAATTCATTAGGTATTAGTTAGCATTAATGTAGCTTCTCATGGAAGCTACTTGTTCTTCTTGAAATTAGTGACAAATTGAAAAAAAAAAAAATTGTTTTATTTTTCATGGATGGTATAATAGATAATTTGGTATCAAATTTGGCCATTTTTTAAGAGTTCTCTAAATTAAACATTTTTCAATTGACAAGCATGAATTTGGCCAATTTTGTGAATTTTCCTAAAATAATATTACATGTAAATTCAAAATCTTTTTCCTTCTTTTCAAATCACACATTTTTTCAAAAAATTATTATACCTTTTATTATAATGTGAAATAATAGGATCCAAACGGGCGCATCAATTATTGAATCCACAGTTCACACATAATTCTACAAGTGGATATCTTTATGTTTTATACATCCGTTTGGTATAAATTTTACTTTTGCTTTTTGTAGGAATTTAATTCTACAAGTGGATATCTTTATGTTTTATACATCCGTTTGGTATAAATTTTACTTTTGCTTTTTGTAGGAATTTTTTTAAAATAAGCTACTTTTATTTTATTTGAAAACTAACTCGCAAAAGAGATTATTATTCCAAAAGTGTTTTTTGAAGAAATTACATTAGATCAATTTCCTTTAAAAAAATTTCTAATTAAAAAAAATACTTTTTAAGATTAGTTATAGTGGTCCAAAAGGAACTTTAAATCTCAAAAGCTCCTTTTGATTTTTTTAAAATCATACCAAGCAACTCATAGACTACTTTCAAAAGAGGTAAGATCCATGCAAAAGGAAACAATTAATTAAAAAGTAACAACAATTGCAAGCTCCATAGTGACTTTAAAATTAGAGAAAAATGAATAAAATGTGTGCCCATTCAATTGTATACTATATCCCCCCCCCCCCCCCCCCCCCCCAACAAAAAAAGGGCTTATTTATGTTCTCACAAAAATTAAAAAATGTAATCAATTTAACTGAAAATATAAATTTTTGTAATTTTTTTATATATTAAATAATGGTTCAATAAGAGTAGTTCAAATTTTTTGATATTATGACACATTAAATAGAGATACTAAAGAATTAAAAAGTCATCTATACTTCGAAAAAATAACATATAATTTGGGACATAAAAAAATAGAAGTGTGTCTTTATGGAATGGAGTGAGTAGCAATTTGGTTATCGAATTCAACATTTCTACCCTATTTTCCAAAATTTAATTTTTTTCACTTATTTTTAACAACACATTCTCCCAATAAAACAATTTACACTTGAACCCAAATTTTTTTCTACATTTTAATTACACATTCTTAAAAAAATTACTATTACACACTTACTTTCTCAAAAAAAAAAAAAAAAAAAAAATGGGGCTAAAAAGGGCCCACATATCCTGATGAATATAGAGAACTAATCTCGATATTTTGACGACTCATATCTTGACATTTCAACAACTTATATCTCAACATTCGATAGCAGTGGCGGAGTTTAGGGTTTGACCAGTGGAGCTTGAGGTCCATTGGTGTCCGAACTCATGAATGCCTCATGCCCACATCAAAGAATGATTAGAAAGATCTAAATTCTAAAGTCCCCAAGTCACGAGAAGAGGCCGAAAAGCCCATTCACCATTCTCTTAGCTTGATCAAGAGTTCTTCGTTATCAGGAAACACCATCACGATCAAATAAAAAAGATGTCACTCAATGAAATCAACAACTCTGCAACAATCAAATAGAAGAAAACATGTATCACATCTGATGATGTGATTTCTCACCTTTTATCAATAAAAAAAGAGTCATGATTGTCTAGACAGTAGGTAATCATAACTTAGACTGCATACTGCATCCTAGGTGAAATGATGGCGTAGCTGTTCGAACTTATCGTCCAATTAAATATAAAGCGGGATGACGAAACACACTTTGAGATCAGATATTGTAGCTTGACAATATAGTTTACAAGTTCCTATTGAAGGCTTATGAATAAGGGCAATGATTCCCTTACAAAAGGTTGAGCTAAACAGTTTCTAACATGACACCACACAAATATTACTGAATAGAAATTTCCTCTTTCAAAAGCATTCTAGCAAATTAAACTATTAACTTGCTAAAACTCTCTTAATGTGATCTATTATTGTCACGTTAATTTTAGCCCATGTTTGAAACCCATTTTGAAGAAAATAGAAATTTTGAAATAGTGATTGATGTGAGAATATGTGGTGGAAAAGTGATGAAAAGTTTTTGATTTATGTGTAATATTATTTTATTTGGAGAATGTGTGGTTAAAATGAAGAATGAGAAAAAGAAAGAGAAATAGAAATTAATGGGTGTCAAACGGGGTGTTAGTCAACAACGTCTTATTGAATTCAGGTTCCTAGTGGGTTGTGGAGTAAAAGGAAACCATAAAAATTAGTTTCGGTAGTGCAGGTTCATGAAGTAAACCACTAAACCAGATCTGACTTTCATGTAGGATGAATGGTGGGGAGAGATGGAAGGGAAAGGCGGTGTGACTGTGGAGGTGGCCGGCGGATGTATATAACTATTTGTTTGTCTGTGATAATTGAGGAGACCGGGTTAGGGTGCTCTGCTTACATTTTTTTTTAAATATTGACCTTAATCAGGGACAGACTTTTTGTATTGTGAGGTCAAAAAAGGAAAGACATTCAAATCTCTAATTTAAATAATAATAATAAAAAAAAAACTGACAAATCATAAACAGCTCTTAGAATGTCCGTTCCTCATGTTAAAACCCATAGTAATAAGTAAACTTAACGTATATCAATATATTGGTGCATTTCTGTATATTTACATAAAATGGTCATATTTGCCAAAAAAACAAAAAACCAAAAATTAGAAGTCGTCATATAAAATGTGTAAATAAAATATCTATTTGAAAAATTTAGACTATATAATTTAAACTTGAAAAATGATTTGAGTACAGAAAAATTAACATAGAATTCCTATAGGAATTCAAAATTGTCTCACATGGGGACGGGCCCCATGTGATTAAAAAATTGACAAAACCTCCCCACCCCCCTAGTGTGATCGGTCAGTATAGGGATTTTAAATCCATGTACCTGTAGCATCTTCCTTTAAACTTGATAAAACGTGCACTCACCAATTAACTTTTGAGAACACGAGGGTATGTCTAAAGCATGTCCACACATTAATATTCTCTGTCACTATTCAATTGGCATGTATATCAAATATTTGAGATAATTTTATATACATCCATTAATAGTGGTAGGAAGTACTGATTTTTCATATTTCGAGAGTACTAGAAATTTTCTCGTAGAGTGGAAGGTTTCGCTTTCCCAACATAGCTTTATCCACAAAAGTAACTTTCTCCTCAACGGAAATCCACTTTCGTAAAATGCATCAATGGAAATGAGCAAACAATCTTCTTTTAAATAACAAGGATACCATTTGGAATGAATAATGTTATTTAAACCCGTCACTACTCTACTCTATATGGCATTAAAGTATTACTATTTGATAGATGACTTGATAAAAACATTCACATTTAAAATGATTTATCACTTAAAAGGCGCATATATTGATGCTATAGCACCTGTGACGGTATATAGAATTATTCATAAAGATCAAAAAGAAACTTGTATGTTCAACTTAAAAATAAGGAATATGTTGGATATGGACATCCTCTCTATTCTAATCTTTTGGACCTCTCTATTTTTGTTGGCACTATTCTGTTATATTACTTGGGCTTATCTGTATTGCTTGGGCCAACCGGTTTACTGTGTTATTAAATGGTGTAATTTTGGCTCTACACGTAGCACGCTTTGGATTGTTGGATGGAGAAACTAAATGATTGTTTTATTCCTGCTTCTAGACTCTTCAATGGTTGGTTGAGTCATTCTGTATTCTAAGGTTTTCTCTTGGTTCTCTCTCTTGAGCATCTATCTCTGGTTTTCTATTCTTGAGATCTTTTGTTGTGATCTTTGTAATATCTGAGTGATATTCTTGAGTGTATTGTGTATACGCTATTGTAGTAAGAGTGAAAACTTGTATATGAGATGCTAGAGGGAAAACAGTGAAGAAATCGAAGTACATTTTGTAATATGTTCTTTGTGATTTTCTTAGTGAATTCGAGCTTAATCTATGTAGTAGATGCTCAACGGGTGAGTATGCTATCTAGCTAAACATCCGGGCACTGGGGGGGATTCTTTGTGTTCTCATTTTTTATTCTGCAGACTTTTATGATTTTTTTGTTTTTTCTTGTAATATCTTGATTCTAGACCAACAAGTGGCATCAGAGCAACCTTTTATGGGGGTTAGGGTTTTTTGTCAAAATCATTTTTTGCAGATCTACAATGATTTTTCAAAATCCTGTTTTTGAAAAATAATTTTGTAGTTTTTGAAACTGTGTGTTTCGTTTGTTCTTCGATCCAATTCTTGATTGGATCTCTTTTCGAAAACCCTCTTCACTGTTTTTTATAGTTTCTGATCTGAGTTTTTATGTGAAAAATGGTTTTGGGGTTCTGGCTTCTCGAGACCTTGTTTTTCTTGTTGAGTTCCTGGTGTTTTGGTTGTAACTCGTCACTGAGTTGAGGTTCTGTGTGAACTCGTTCTGAGTTACTGTGAGTTGATCTGACTCACTCCGATTCTTTCTTGATCACACTAAGTTGCTGTGACTTGTTGGTTCTTGGTGTTCAATTGTGATAAACTGAACCAATTCTAGTATTTTCTCACGCTCCTTTGAAACTTTAAGGTTTCAGCTCTGGTATAATTCTTTTGACTCTACTCATTTCTTGTTTCATATTATTCTTTGCATTGTTTGTTTTTTTTTTATTTGGTTATTAAGGTAATTAGCTCTCATCTGTTTTCCTTTGTCCAAGATCTTTCTAAAGATCTGGGAATCTGAGAGAGTAGAGGATCAAAAGTATTATCACTCCTTAAAACCTGTCAAACTCACAATTTTGCATATAATTTTGCTTGCTGATCATATTATTAGTTCTGCAATTACATTTTGTTACACTGTCTATACTGTTTCACTTTGTGTGAAACATAACTTGTCCCCTTTGTGAATTTGTTTGTAATCATGACTACTGCACATAAGTTTGAAGTAGAGGTTTGGAAGGGGACTGGGGACTTTAGCATGTGGCGTCAGAAAATTAGGGCTTTATTACAATAGAGATGTGCTGCTGCTACTGATAGTACTTGACCTGCTGAGTTTAGTGTATATAGGAGACAAGAGTTAGATGAGATTGCCTGGAGTTCCATATTTCTTCACTTATCTGATACTGTGATTAGAAAGGTTGGAGAAACTGCAATCTGTGGAGTTCCATATTTCTTCACTTATCTGATACTGTGATTAGAAAGGTTGGAGAAACTGCAATCTGTGGGCTAAACTTGAATATCTGTATTTGACTAAATCTATGCCAAATAAATGCTACCGGCTAAGACAATTCTATAACTTCAGATTTGATCCCTCCTCTAATCTGGAAGACAATATTGATAAAAGAAATAATAGACTGTGATGAAAAACTATCTAAGGATCAACAAGTTGTTGCTCTGATAAATGCCTTGGGTGATAAGTATAGAGACCTAAGAAATGCCTTAGCATGGGAGAACTGAATTTACTGTTGATATTGTAATATCATCTCTAAAAAACAGAGAACTGGAATTGAAAACTGAAGCTAAAAATTCTAAGTTTGGAGAAAGCTTAAATATTAGAGAGAAGGTTAACCAGAACAAGAAAGGGAAATCTCAGTTTCCTAAATTCCGAACTCAGAACAATAATCAAGCCAAATCTAAGATACAAGACAAAAAATGTTACTACTGTGGGAAGACTGGACACCTTATAAAAGACTGATTTAAGAAGATATCTAATATGAAATCTAAAGTCAGTACTGATGGGTCTGCAGATATTGTTTGCAATAATGAATCTGATATACAAGGGGTTGTTCTTGTTACTACAACTAAAATGAGTCTAAATGAATGGGTGTTGGATTCCGGTTGTTCTTTTTAAGGAATGGTTTATTGATTTTAATAAACTTAGTAATGGTCAAGTTCAAATGGGAAACAATATGACCTATCAAATTAAAGGGATTGAAAATCTGAGACTTTTACTTGACAACAATTATACTCTTGAACTACCTCAAACAAGACATGTTCCTGATCTTCAAAGAAACTTAATTTCTTTGGGACAATTGGATGATGAATAAGAAATAAAAATTCACAAAGGTCTTTACCCAAATAAGTTTTTTAACTCAAAACATATAATTTCTTCTCCTAGATCCAATGGTATCTTCATACTGTAAGCTGAACCTTTAGTTGGGAACAGCTCTGCAGCTGTGAAGTCTCAAGTTGATAAAGCATTGATTTGGCATAGAAGATTAGGCCATATTAGTGAAAAGGGATTGATGATTTTGAACAAACTAAAATGTTTTGGAAAAGATAATATTGAAAGTCTCAAATTTTGTGAAGATTGTGTTGTTGGAAAATAAAACAGATTGCCTTTCAAAAATGGAATTCATAAATCCACTTCAGTTCTTGATTACTTGCATGCAGATCTGTAAGGTCCTGCCTCTGTTAGTACTCTAAGTGGCTTCAGATTTTACTTGCTGATTGTGGATGATTTTTCAAGGAAAATTTGGACTTTTCTTTTGAAAACCAAAGCTCAATACATTTCAAAATTCTAAGCAATCGAAACTTATTATTGAAAATCAAACAAATAGAAAGATTAAGGCACTTATGACATATAATGGTTTAGAATTCTGCAATTATGAATTTGATATTTTTTTTGTAAAGAACGTGGAATTTTAAGACAGAGAACTATATCATAAACTCCTCAACAAAATGATATTGTTGAGAGAATGAATAAAACCTTATTTGGAAAATGTGAGAAGTTTGTTACTTAATTCTAATCTTCCAAAAAATTTCTGAGGTAAAGCCCTTAAAACATCCACTTATCTGATAAATAGAATCCCTTCAAGTGCAATTAATTTTCAAATTCCTAAACACTTGTGGCCTGGAGAATCTCCAAATTATTTCAAATTAAGGGTATCTGGTTGTGTGGTATATGCTCATCAAGATGCAGGCAAACTAGAACTTAGATCTCAAAAATGTGTTTTTTGGGGTTATGGAGAAGAAACTATGGGTTATAGACTTTGTGTAAGAGAAAATAATGGGTATAAAGTCATCATTAATAGTAAAATTGTATTTGATGAAAGTCAATTTCCCTGTAAAGCTTCCTCAAGTCAGAATATTGATCATCCAACTCCAATTAAAGAAACTGTATTGGAAAATCAAAATCAACGCAATTCTGAACCTGAAAATTTGATTGAGGTGGAGTCTACTCAATCATAAATTGATTAGTCTCCTAATGAAGAATCTGAAACTGAAGAATATTCTCAAAGATACTTCCCTTGATAACTATCAATTGGTTGGGATAGGGGTAGAAGGAATAGGATCCCTTCTACTAGAATTAACACCGATGAATTTGTGAATTTCTATTCTGAACTAGAATCTGTTAATTCTGAACATGTGACTTATGAAGAAGCTATAAACAGTAAAGATTCTAAGATTTAGCTGGAAGCCATGCAAGAGGAAATTGATTCTCTTCTTAAGAACAAAACTTGGTTTTTTGTTGATAAACCTAAACATCAAAAGATAGTTGATTGTAAATGAGTTTATAAGATTAAAAAAGGTTCCTAATACCTTTGGGAAAAGGTACAAGGCCAAACTTGTTGCTAAAGGATTCATACAAAAAGAGGGCATTTATTATAATGAGATCTTTTCACCTGTTGCAAAATACACACCTATCAGAATTTTACTTGCTTAGACAACTCATTTTAACTGGGAATTAGACCAGCTTGATGTTAAGATTGTCTTCTTAAATGGTGATCTTGATGAAACCATCTACATGCATCAACCAAAATGTTTTGAATTACATTCAAAATGTGAACACGTTGGTTTTTTAAAGAAGTCTCTTTATGGCCAAAACATACCTCAAGGCAATGGTATAAGAAGTTACTCTTAATGTTCAGAATTTGGGTTTTTCTAAAAGTAACTTTGATTCATGTTTTTTTTTAAAGGTTTAGGTGGACCTGAATCTGTTTATTTACTGCTTTATGTTGAGGATATGCTTTTTGCCAGTAATAATAGATCTGAATTGATTATGTTAAAGAAAATCTTAAAAATGAATTTGAAATGAAAGATCTAGGGCAGGCTAAGAGAATTTTAGGATTTAAAATTAAAAGAGATAGGAAAAACTGCATTATGTATGTGATTCAAAATTCCTATGTGAATAAAGTCTTTGAAAAGTTTGCTATGACTGATTGTAAATCTGTAACCTTGTCTATTGCAAATCATTTTAAAATTTCTAGTGAGCAATCTTCTAAAACTGATGAAGAGCATGACAGGATGTCTAAAATACCTTATGCTAATGCTGTTGACTCTATTATGTATCTTATGATTTGTACTAGACCTGATCTAGCTCATGAAATAAGTATCCTTAGTAGATTTATGGCTAATCCTGGTGAAACACATTGATTGGCTATTAAATGGATGATAAAGTATTTAAAGGGTTCAACTAATTTAGGTTTAAAGTTTCAAAGATGCAATGAAGGTGTTATTTTAAAAGGCTATACAGATTCTGATTTTGCTGGTGATTTAAATAAAAGGAGATCAACATCTTCTTATGTGTTTACTCTTTGTGATGGCTGTGTGAGTTGGAAATCTTAATTGCAAAAGATTGTTGCTCTTTCATCCACATAAGCTGAATATATTGCAGCTTATGATGCTGTTAAATAAGGTCTGTGGCTTAGATGTCTTTTAAATGAGTTTAGATTTATAAATGAAATGGTCAAAATATATACTGATAATTAAAGTGTCAATTCACCTTAGTAGGAATCTTATTTTTCATGATAGGACTAAGCATGTTGACATTAAATTTCATTTTGTTAGAAATATGTATGATAAATATTTGATTAGTTTGATTAAAATACCTACTGAGTTTAATCCTGCCGACTTTGGCACTAAGATGTTACCTTCAAACAAATTCAGAAATTGTTTAAAACTTTTAAATATCAACTAAAGGTAATGTTCTTGTTAATTTTTTAGTTAGTTTAATTTTTTTTGATTATCAATTTTAATTGTTTTTCCTTTTGCAGGTATGTTAGAGCAAATAAAACCAAATAGTTAGGTTTAAACCCACAAAAGGAATGATCAGAATAGTTCGACAAGGTGGAGAATGTTGGATATGGGCTACCTCTCTATTTTATTCTTTTGGTCCTCTATTTTTGTTGGTCATATTCTATTATATTACTTGGGCTTACGTGTGTTGCTTGGCCCAACAGGTTTACTGTATTATTAAATGATGTAATCTTGGCCCTGCACGTGACACACTTTGGACTGTTGAATGGAGAAACTAAAGGATTGTTTTATTCCTGCTTCTGGACTCTTCGATAGTTGGTTGAGTCATTCTGTATTCTAGGGTTCTCTTGGTTCTCTCTCGAGCATTTCTTTCTGGTTTTCTATTCTTGAGATCTTTTGTTGTGATCTTTGTAATATCTGAGTGATATTCTTGAGTGTATTGTGTATACGCTATTGGACTAGAGTGAAAACTTGTATATGAGAGGCTAGATGGAAAACTGTGAAGAACGTACATTTTGTAATTTGTTCTTTGTGATTTTCTTAGTGGATTTGAGCTTCATCTACGTGGTAGATGCTCAATGGGTGAATAGGATATCTAGCTGAACATCCGAGCGCCAAAGGGGGCGAAAAACTCTTCGTGTTCTCATTTTTTATTCTGCAAACTTTATAATTTTGTGTTTTTTGTTGTAATATCTTAATTCTGGACCAACAGAATCAACATAACATTATAGTAATTTTCAGCACTTATTGAACTCTATTTTATTGATATGCATGTTTTTGGGCTGTGGGAAATAAAATGATTCCAACTTCTGAGAGAGGGATTAGTACATGGAAATAAATATATCAATCTTGAAATTCTAATGGAATTACTTTCATCTACCTGAGGAAATTCGACCGGTGAAATGTTCCATTGGAGTGACTCTTTCGGGGGAAATCTGAAGATCAATAATCTGTAAGACTATTATTGCTTGTTAGGAAACCCTTTTTGCTAATTTACCAAGGGAACTTTCTGTTTCCCATTGGCAATGGGTTGCTTCTCCATATCAGTTCTTGCTTCAACTTCGTCTAAAGGAGGGTACGATCTTCCACTTCCACGAACTAAACCTTTGATTTCGGTGACAAGATCTTTATCTTTGAGCAATGACTCCACAGTAACGTGTACCCCTGAGTAATAGGGATGCCGCCCATTAACGATGGAAAAGGGATGAAAAGAAAATTGGTATAATTTAAAATGGGAAACAAATACAAACATGCAACATAAAGTTAATATACAGTATGAAAAAAGTATGCACATACGATATCGCCAATAGTGTTTTGGATTTGTTGGGTCATTAATCGTCTCTTCTGCTGCAGGGCGTGTTGTGTATTCTTCTTTCAGCGCTAACAGATCCTGTTTGTTACGCAAAAACATGACAAGTCTTTTAAAATCTGTAGGAATATTAAACACGCATATGGATGCATAATATGTAATACATTCTTCCTCAATAAAGCCAACAGGTTATATGTCATCCTAAGCTTGAAAAGAAGTTATTTTCATGTTTCAAAACATGTTTAGATAACTTTCTCTGTTCTTACTATTAATTTAAAATAAATGATATTATTTAGAAGTAACCCTAACATTATTGTCAAAATAACTTACTTCCTACTTTGACCAACAGCAAAAAAATTATTTACTGTAGAGTTTTCACTTATAAGTAAGCTTTTTAAGCTTAGCCAAACATGAGTCGAAGTACATGTTAAAATAACATGCGCAGAAGCACATTTTGTAGATCCAAGTACCTGAAGTGGAATAATTGCCCACATTGATGGAGCTTCAAAGTGCTGCCTCAAAATGAAGTGCACAATTTCAGGAGTGCATTGATCAGGTGGCAACAAATCAGATCCCACCACATTCTTGAAATATCTCTGTCTTCTCTCTTCATCTTCTTCCCACCAAGCACGCAGGGTGGAACAGTCGTGACACGATGGAGCACATACCTAGAATAGATTAAGCAAGAACGATAATTTCATTAAGGACCTGTTGCTTCATCCACTATGGTTCTCAGTACTTGTATCCGAGATTCTTGAGTGGAAGGTACTTTATTAAAAAAGATATAAAAGCAAAAGGATGACATGAACAGAAACAAATTAGAATAAATGGTTTACCGTCATATAACTATACTGAGAAGGAATACCAAATTCCAGATCAGGTTCATTTGGCATACGTTGAATGCGTAATCCTATTAAACCAAGCTCTTGCATGACCTGTGTCAGCCAAACACAAAACAACCTTACAAACCCACTTGCAAGTAGCAATGGCATGAATGTGGCATGAATGTAATTGAAAACCGTAGTAATGTCATACAGGATGAACACAGGAAGGGATCATCCCGAGATCTTCTCCACAAGCCAGCATATCTGAGGAGTTCAAGAGAACAGGCAATGTCTTTAGAGCATTTTGACGCCACAGAGTCTCTTGCCGATGGAAGTAGTAATCATAATATAGTCTCTTCAGAACATTTTTGCTGCATCAACGGACAGCAATGATAATTGGCACATTGTGTGGTATTGGATATTCAAAGCAGATCTTTCACATAGAAAGTAGTGAAATTATGGGAAAAAAGAAAGGATCAATCTTAACCACAATATATTTAATGTATGTTGTCACATTATTTTCTCTAACAAAATGGACACATTTTGATATCCAAAAAATGTGAATATTTTAGGTACCTGTGCTCATCTAAATCACTGAAGCTTGTCGTATCCTCAAGATTGAAACGGGGGTAAAAACTTTTTGAATCTTCTGGATCTCTGATGAGGACTATATTCTGCCGTGGGAAAAAACAACTTAAGCATACTGACGAGCACTCTCATATAATTGAAAAAATAAAAATTACCTCAGAAGTCATGGCACTAGATTAATTGAGGTTCCATATTTTTTTATTTTTCGTTCAATATCGTAGTTTTGCTTAGCCCCCCGTTTGGCCCCCCTTTTTTTCCATTACATTACATTCATTTTTTCTCTCCCTTTATTTCAACCGCACATTCATAAAATAAAATAATATTACCCACAAATCTAAAACTTTTAATTACTTTTCTACCACACATTCTCTCATCCATCACTATTAATACAATAGAAAGTTCCATTAATGATACTGGCCAGTATCTTTATGTAGGTAAAAAACACCATTGCATACATTCATGTCAGCCAAGATGAAGATGGTGAAAGCATACACAATAAGCATTGATAACTCGAAGAATCTTTCTAGATTTACACTTGCCTTCACAAGATCAAAGAGGTTGCTCCGAAGAAGTGCTTCACTCTCTAACAACATGGATCTTTCTATGCATGACTTCAGCTTGGACACTATTTTCTTTTCAGTATTGCAGTCCTCCTTAAACTACACAAATCACATAAAGTAAGTGAATTGCTTGATAATCGAAGTGCTTCTTCTACCTCTTCATGACTTTAACTATGCAGCAGGAAAATTATGATCACCGGTAAACTTGATTTGCTCCTAAACTAGAATTTTCGTTTATGCAGAATTGGGACGTATGAGTGTCTAGCTAAAAGTTAACTCAGGAAGGATATCACTCAACTTATAATTGATGTTGAATATTTTTTTTTTTTTTTTTTTTAATAGGTAATCAGAAAATTTTATTAATCACAAAGAAGATGTTGAATATTGTTATAACAGAAAAAGTAAAGGTCTTTTAAACAGTTTTGCAACTCAGCAATTGAGCCACTGTGGCTAGACACAGATATTCGAATACCGATGACAACCTTTAGATACTAGACACCTAATTCTGCAAAAACTTCTAATATAATATAAGAAAACATTATTTACTGGGAAACACATAAAATAATGATTAATCTCCTACACGAGGCCATTGTACACATTATTTAAGAGATTGCCAAAATAAACTTTTGGACAGTACTGTGAGATGATTCATTCATCAGAAGCAAACATGGATATAGTCAAGGACTCAAGAAATAAAAATAAAATATGTTATATCACCTCGTAATGATCTTTCTGATATTCATTCAGAAAGTTAGAAGCTATTATAGGCCAGGAAGCTCCAAACTTCTCCTGAAACATGAACAGCCACAGAAATGATGACTTTAAAATTTCTTTACAAGAGAGTGAACAGAGGAAAATCAGCACAAAACGGAGCATGGAAAAACTCATTACCTCTAAAAACTTCTGCCTAACGTATGGTCGACTCAAGCGATCAAAGTCCCATATTCCTTCTCTTTCAAGTTCTTCCTACAATAACAAATAGTTTAATACATATGAAGTGAGTATGATTGCATATTGGGCTAAACATATAGCATCAATAACTAAAGAAAAAAAAAACAAAAGACAAGTACATGAAGGAGTAAGACAACGGGCATACCTGGTTTAGAGGAATAGATGGTCGAAATTTTCCACATAGACCAGTCACTGCATGATCTGGGAGCTCCCAGATTCTGAAGAAACCCAATATATGATCAATTCTGTAAGCCGTGAAGTACTTGGCCATCTGTTAACCAAGCCAAAAGGCCAGATAATTTAGAATTATGCAATTGTCTAAAGATGTATAAAGTTTTGAAAGAGAGCAACAAGGAGACATCATTAAGTTACCGACCAACCTGCATTAAACGAGCACGCCACCAAGCATAATTGTCTTTGGACATTTCTTCCCAATTATAAGTTGGGAATCCCCAATTTTGTCCATTTTTATCAAAATAGTCAGGAGGTGCCCCAGTAGAGGTGTTCATGCGAAACAGATTTGGATAGACCCAAGTATCCACACTATTTCGGTCAACACCAATGGGCAAATCCCCCTTCAGAACTACTCCTTTCTTTCTAGCATATTCAGAGGCTTCTGATAACTGTTGATCAACATGATTACCACGTGTTTTAAGTCTTGGCAAAAAAAAAAAACCCAACAAAAACACACACAACAGGTAGGAGTTATTACTTACTTGCATATGTAAATGGTACTGGATATAGTAATGAAAGCAAACTATATCATAGTGCAGGCTATCTTTCGAGACCAGCTTCTCAAGCTGAAAATATGGCAAGATAATTGTCAGTACCTAACACGATGTTAAGAATAAATGTGAACCTTCAAAACTGAAGTTCTTGATTCCATTAAAGAATATGAGAGAAAAGACCAAGAAATTAAAAAAAAAAAATGCGGATACCTTATCTTGTGAGAAAAGAGAAAATCGACCCCACTGGCTGTGATCTGATGTTTCAAAGAAGTCACGTAAAAAACAGAAGGCTGCATAGGGCCTCAACCAATCCTGCCAATAAAAAGAGATGCTGCGAAATAAGTACGCTTAAGGAATTAATGACTATCTGGTATAAAATTAATTGCCTAGTAAGATCTTTTTTTTCTCACAGATATAGAGTGGCTGTATTTAAAAACTCCAATTGACCAGAATTATAAATATGAAATCACTACATCAATATTTATGCTAACATCAATATTTATGCTAAACTATTATAACCTGATTCTCAGAAAAAAAGTTCTGGAAGGATGTTGAACTTAGTATTGCTTCCTTCTCCTGAGAATATATTTTCTTGGCGATTGTAAGTTTTGCAGCCATGGTGGCCTCATAATCCACATCCTGCAAGGATAAAGAGAAAAAATTATGCAGGTTACGATCTGAATAAGTTTTCGAGCACGTTTTCCATTCATTAGACAATTTTACAGAATTTCAAGACGTGGCCATTTCAAACAGCTAAAAAGACACACAATGGTGACATATGAACTCAGGCAGATTAAGCTTACATCCAATTCCAACATTAAGGTTCATAAAATATTTATAAAAAAAAAATGATTTTGAAGATAATATCCAAGGCAAATGGCCTAAAACGTTGGTATCACTGACCAACCATTGCAAGACTAGCCGGTAAACAACCTAAATTAGACATCGTGAACAGGTAGCTACTTCCTGCTACTCTTTGCTAGTAGACGAGCCCTTGGTTCACAACACTAGTATGTTAAATTTTTTTTTTTATACCACGTCACCACGATAACATTGCATGAACAGTATATTCAAAACATGCTATAATCTTAAACATGGAATACCAGACCGTATATAAAGGAAAGAGAAAAAAACACACATCTTTACCAGAATCTCTCCTTTGTCGGGATCTGATTGTGTGAGTTAAGATAAATTGTGCGTGCATGTATTTAGTGTTTTTCCAAATATGTACTACAGATAGCATTTATTTCACGTGAAATTCAAGCAGCAGTTGTATGGAAATGGAAGCGAATGGAATAAAAAGATGTTATGATGGTTATGTTGGTGAATCTACATTGGTGAGTTCAGTAGTAACAGTGATAATCAACAAGGATGGCGCATATTTGCAAAATAAAAATTTCATAAATAGCAAGAAACCTAATGTTTAATAGAAAATTTCTATATCGCGTCTTTGGGCATCATGAACAGTGTAAACCAAATTGATTGAAAGGGAATGAATACCTTCCCATCCAGCTGTACTCTGGCGCGCTGTATCTCTTGCTGCAGATAGATCAGTCATTATGAGAAAGAAAATGTAATCCATTATATGATTGCCACAAAATTGATTCAGCATGTACACCAGACTAACAAACTATTTCATTTTTTAACCATCTAGTAGAAAGAAAACCACACCTTGATATCCTCAGTGATACTTTCAGAGAGTGCCTGGACCCTTAGGTATAATGGATGCAATGCAAATACTGAAAGCGAGCTGCATGCATGGCCGAGAGGATAGCAAACTTTAGTCTAATAAAATTCAAACGACAAGTACTATCAGAAAGAATTTACAAAAGGGGAACTGCACTGAGAAGTAATAACAAAAAGATATTATGGATCAAGTCAATAGAGGCAGTGCCAATGTTCATCATGCCGAAGTAGCCTTTTGGAAATATTCCTATTATTATGCACACGCAGCATCATGAACATTTTTAAAAATAAATATCACTCAGGACATAAGAGGTAAAATCAGATATGAAAATGAAAATTGATAGCAACCTGTATCTGTACACTATTTAGCACCGATCATGCTGGCTAAATAGAAAGTGAAAAAAATAGAAACAACAATATCCAACCAAACAAGTTTATGTTTTAACTGTGCGACCTCAACCCTAACTGTTTACCTGTACGGATATGAATCCCACCACATTCCGTGAACTGATGTATCATTTATTGGCAAGAGCTGAACCAAATGGAAGCCGGACTGCACTGACCAGTCCACTAGTAACTTCAAATCAAGAAACTCCCCAACTCCTAGATCAGCATCTGATCTGATAGAGAACATAGGGATGGCTACACCAGCACCCCTCCATGGCATTTCCTGACAAACAAATCGATATATTTGGGCCATTTTTTAGTTCAAACTTCAAATCAAGAAATAAAACACTTGGAACTCAAATTATTTTCAGTGCCTCACTCGCATCAAGCCGTCTGAAAGGACTATATACTTTGGTTGCGTAGTTGTGAAGTCAACAAAAAGCTCCCGGTTTGGACCCATTTCCATAGAAAAGTTTTCGGCGTTTCCATATTTACCGTACCTGTATGTAAATATTTGTTAAGGGGGGAGAGAGAGAGAGAGGAAGACATGCCCTTTCGCCCACATAATTGCAGATACAGAGAGAGCAAATAATCAAGAATCGGGCAACAACTAGCATTATGCTTAAAGCCATGGCACTAAAAAGGATATTTTATAGGGAAGTCTTCCTTCCGCATCACGCATTCTGCTTGCCAAATAGATTCACCAATATAATTGAGTTTAAGTCGACCCTGAACCTTCCATTGCCCCAACTTTAAAGGACTACCAATCACACAAATCTGCATAAATTCGTAAAAAGTTACATGATTCAGTTGGTCTTAAAGAGCAACAAATACTGAACGTACAACTGAAGGTCGACAAGATCTTACTGATGTTTTTTCCTCAATATTTGGGCAGCAAATTCTGAACTGTACAATGACTGAATCTGTTTATCAAATGTCTACAAAGTAAATGTCCGGAATATGCTCTCATTTCTAATATGATCACCATCTGAAAGATGAAGATATTTGGAAATTAAGGGAACAAATTACCTTCCGTATTCAATTCATTCTGAAGTTCAGCCAGGGGTTTCTCCACTTCTAAATTCCAACTCCTGCGGAAGATTGCATTTTTAAATGCACTTCTAAAAGGGAGATCATCAGAACCAGTCTGCATGAATACAACATAAATTCAGTAACCAGCTTCTTATTATGGATAAACAAGATAACAGCCAACAATAGATAAATTTAAGCACCAACCGTTAATGTCATTGCAAATCATCATTCCCGTGAGTTTTGAAATAAATAAGAATTTAAGCAATATGGTAAAAATTCAAAATTGCGGGAAATACATACTCTAACTCACTCTGATAGCAAGAAGATGAACTTATCATTTTTTGTGGTTCATTCCACTATGTCAATCACAAGCTATTAACTTGGACCACTTCAATTATATATATTTTTTTCAAGGGTGAGGCGAAGGGGTAAATTTTTATGGTTCAGGATCTTATCATAAGGAATGTCTGTGGATACTAAACAAGGGAAAAGCAAAAAATAGTTACTCATTCTATCTATGCTTACCACCTTTTTTCTTTCTGAACGAGATTTTCTTACAATAAATAACAATGGTATTTATCAATAGTCAGATCAAATTGCAGGAAACAAGGTGATTATGTTCACAACATAATCTAAATTGATAGCATTAATGTAAGAATTTGATTGCAAATTTAATCATCATTTATGCTACAAGCATGCAACCGAAGGGCATAGTGGTAGAATGTAAAGGAAAATAACTCACCCCAAATAAGGTTCTCCCTACTTACTGTAGAAGGAAAATGAAAAAGACTTTAAAGCCAGGGTGTTTCTAAATGTATTCTTTTCAGGACAAATTTATCTTTCTCAATCTGATCTTCTTGAGAAACATTTAGCTAACACACCTCTTCTATAGTAGTAACCACATTAAATAATTGAAAAAATGTTACTCTTTATAGTTTCTTGAATAATACAATGAGAAGTTAATAAAAATAGATCATTCTTTGACACGGACATATTCAAGAATAAATTATCCCGGTGTTAGTAATATTATGTTTTCAGTAGTAACTCCACAACCTCAAAAACAAAAAGAACTCCTGTGCAGTAATTAAAGGAATTGTAAGTTTGTAACATGAAACCTAATCCACCCACACAAAGAGAGACCGATAGAAGGAAGCAAAAATAAGAACCTGCCAAAGGTCATGAAGTTCCACAGACACCCCATCCTGAACACCATTAGGTAATATCAGTTTTCTCTTCTTTCCAGCCTCCCATCTTAGAATATTCCTGTGATCATCCACAATATAATAGCTGTACTCACATCCAAATCCATTTGGAACAGGCAGACTTCCAGACCATATGAGTTCATCCCCTTGATGAACAGGCTTCAAAAGAAGGCCTTTCTTCACATTCCATGACCCAAGCACTGGTTCTGAACCACAGACCAGAAGGTGTTGCCCCCAGTGGGTATAATAAGGTAACTTAAAGCGCACAATAACTGAATTTGAAGTCTTGCTCCCACGAATCAACCCCAGATTCACCATTTTTAACCAATTATTGAACTGAACAAGAATTGAGTTTTCCTGTAATATAGCAAAAACGTTCGTTTGAGTCAGATTTTATGCATTAACAAATGAAAACAAATTTGGAATTCCCAGTATTGGAGCATAAAATCATGAAATCTGTATTTAAATTGGGTAGCAGAAGTATAAACAAAATCTTAACTGTAAAAACATAAAATAAACAAGACAAATAGAAATCATCTTGACCCAATTAGTACGCATCTTTGGGAGGGAAAAACTCATGTAAAAAACCAATAAAAAGAATAGAATCTTGGCCTAAAAACTCACTACCCTGAATTAAAAAGCACTCAAAACTTCGACTTTTTTGCACATAATTGGATTAAAGACCCTAGAAAGGTGACCTAAAAAGATTTGTTATTGATATAGTTCAGATATAACTGCAATGCTAAATTACCTAAAGCACTGAGCTATGAGATACATTAGTTATTATGATCATAAAAACCCATCAAGATTGAGTTAATCTGAATTTGCCCAATTAGCATCAGTTACCTGTCCCAGAAAATTGGCTATAAAAGCCTAAAGGCTTATTGGGAAGATGAGGGAGAGAGTATAACTGAATCAAAGGGCTACCGTTCTTTTATCTTTTAAGAGGAAACGAAAGTAATAGAAGATATTTTATTGGAGTATCTGGGATAGTGGAGGGAATGTAGTCGGCGGGCGCGGGGGCAGGGGCCGGGTGGAGGTAGGATATTTTATAAGGTGAACACCGAAGAAACTAAAGTCGAAGCATAGGAAGTGGTGAACTCAATACCATCCATGCTGCTTTCACGAGAGAGTGACAGCTGGACCTGTAACCGTAATCTCTCACACGTGATCGCTACTTTTATTTTTTCATTTTCATTTTTTATTTTGGAATCTTTTCAAGGATCTTCAGCCAACGTTAAATTCATGAGTAATGCTATGGGTACCTGCGGCAAAATCTAATCCAACCCGTCCAAACAGCTTAGATCGAATCAATCCAACCAGTTTGGATTGGGTTTTTTATTTTATTTTTACACGGGTTTGATGGGTTGGTTCTTTAGACGAGTTGAGTTGGATCGAGTTATGGGTTAACTCATTAAAATCCAATAAACACATCTAATCCAATTCGCCTACTTTAAAATAAAATAAAAGAAATAAAATGTCTAAAAAGTATGAGTGGATGGTGTAACTGTAATTACATTGGTGCATTTTAGAGAATGTTTACTATCATTCTCACAATAAATGTAATATAAGTTTTCCATATTATATTAAATGTACTTTGTTCTTAGTAAGCTCGTCTAATAAGGATTGAATAAGATAATAAATAATTTTATTTACTTACTATTTAATCTTGTCTATCCATTTAGTATAATAAAAAATTGGATGACTTTAATTTTTGTTGACAAATCATCACAAACCGACTAATACAACTCAACCTAATCAATACTTGATTGAGTTGGGTTGTGTTTTAACATTTATACAGATTGGGTTGGGTAAATTTTGATCAAACCGATCATATTGGATTAGGTTTAAGTTGAAGCAAAAATCGACCAAACCTAACATGTCCCACCCCTAATGGGTACATAGCATTTGACATAAATGTTCACATAATTGTCAAATGACAGCCCCCTATTAGGGCCCTCCAATAGGGGGCTGCCATTTGGCAACTAGCATCCCCAATAGAATGTCCAAAATTCATATCTTCAACTTTAATTAAGCTTCTTTAATAGAAGCAACAACCAGAATGACTGATTGTGTTGGATGTGTGTTTCGCGTGGAAATCGAGTATCACTGACAATTAAAAGAAGGTTCAGACAATTATGTAAGGAACAACGACTTCTCGAGACAAAGTCCCAACGGGGGTACTTTATTTATGAAAATTACAATTTGCAAGAAGCGAAATGCCTCCAAGGGGCATAAGCACATTGGATTTGCAAAGTAATTGAAAGTTAACAAGACGAACTAAAAGAAATGAAATTACATAATTCTCTGTTAGAGAGTGATTTTGATTCAGGCCCCTTTATTCCATGTTCTCTTTTCTCTTTTATACTTCATTGACAATTTTTCATGTAGAACCGTTTGGAAACTGCACATCACCCTATAACTATCCACTTCCTTCATTATGGATAACTTGTTAACAAACTACCTTTTTAACAGCTATCATTACTCTCATCATTTAACTACTTGCAACTGAGATTCTTGGATCGTGAAATGAGATAAGATTGCCCATTAATTATTTTAATAACTATTGCTTTAAATAACAACAAGACACTATACTCGCTCAGATCTTAAACGTCTAATAGGCTTGAGTGATGATGTGCTTCCGCTACATAACTCCGTCTTGGGCGTTCACAATACTCGCCCTGATTTTGGGTATCTCGCAGATCTTGGACGTTTCGCATGTTTGAGCGATGATAAGCCACCATTATATAACTCCGTATTGGATTTTTACATGGTCTCATTTGAACTTATCCTAACTAGACTTCATTATTTGTGCCATTCAATTGTGCCACATTTTTTTATGTCAAAATTGTCAAAAACCTTTTTTTTTTTTTATTTGTTTGTCAAGGACAAACAATGTGTGACACCTCTACTTTTGTTATGCAATCTGTCAACTCTTTATGTCAATACAGTGAAACCCTTCAACTTTACGTTGGTAATAATCATGTCCCCACCCCTTTAGCCCTTGTTTGAACCCCGTCTAGAGGCAAAAAATGAGATTTGGAATGAGATTTTTTTTTTTAAAGTGTTGTTAAAAAATAATAGAGACTTGAGTTTACAAGTAAAATTATTTTATGCTAAATATGTGATTGAAAATGAATTTTGAAAAAAAAAAAATGGAACCCAAATAGGGGCTTAATATTATATATATCGCATCTAACTTGACGAAAAACGTGTATTTGAACATGAGTAATGTTATTTTAATTTATTGATCAATATATCATTAGATAGAAATAAATAACATTATTCTACATTAAACGGCCATGCAACGCGTACTTTCAACTTCTTCCTCAATCTAATTAACTGCAACATTCCACTCGATAATACAAGGAAGAGTAAATATTTTTTAATCTTTGAACAAATAGGGAAATAAAACAAATAGCATATGTATGACTTCTCTAGAACCCTTGTGAGGATAACATGAGTGTCACGATGCAAGAATGTCAAGGAAGGTTTCTAGAGGTAAGTCAAACGGACCGTTTGGTCTTTAAAACGGAGGAAATAATTTTTGGACAATTTTACGCTTTTGATCGAAGATCTCACGTCTAGTGGAAATTATTACATAGTAGAAGAGTACATAGAAAAAGGAAAAAAAAAAAAACAGATTGGAAGAGAGACAGAGAAGTAAATCGGTTGAATTTAATGTAACTTTATGTCGTTAATCTATATATCAATCTATGAATAATTATGTACAAATAACATTACTCAACTGATATATTGTTAATCGGGTATTGGACATTCATCATTTTCACAGTTTTTCTTTTGTTAGTTTTCTTATTAATAACAAAATCAAATAATTTGATGTGTTTATGCAATACATGATATATAAATAAAGAATAAATTTTGAATAGTTATATTTTTGGAATAAATTATTCAAATAATATAAAACTCAAGTCTCCTGTCATCCACTTATCAAAATTAAATGTCTAAATATTTGATGAAAAATGAAAGAATTCAATCTACCCATGACATATGTAAATAGATTATTTTAATTTAAATTTATAAGCAAAATAGTCTAATTAAAATCAAGAATTTGGAATAATTGAGGTTTTTTTTTGCTTTCAAAGAGTGGTATCACCCTTTTGAACTACGATTTTTGACATATCTGCACAAGGACATTTAGTCAGGTCAATATCAAGTGAGGAAGGGAATCAAACTTCATATGCCAATTTAGCATTTTGTTTTACTCTCTCTTTGGAATCTTGTTATTACTTTTTTATGGTATTTTCTTCTCGGACAGAGAATATTGAGAATAAAAAGAAAAGGAAAAATTGTCATACATAGACATTCACCCAGTTTAGCCATTGAAGTGACAAAGACCTTGCTTAGTTGCTTGAATTAAAATTAAAGTACATATTAAATCACATGAAAATATCCAATTTCGATCTCATAGGTGACCCCTGCATCCACCCGACCAATCCATCAAATTGCCGAAAATAAACTTTAAATAAAAAGTTGCGCACTTTTTAATACATGTAGTGGTTCAACATAATATCGAAATCATCAAACGTCAACTCTTATTATAACTTATTTACAGTACATGTAAAAGTCTAAATTCAATATTCACGTGAGGAAATCGTTGATTACTAGTTGCATGTAATGACATCATACATGTCAGCAGAGCCGGACCTGAGGGGAGGCCCAAGAGGCCACCGCCTCAGGCCCAGATTTTTTAGGGGCCCATTTTTTTAGGGCCCTTTTTTTTTTTAACCTAAACCTAAGACCTCATCTGGTTCAGCCTTCAGTCCGTTCCTTCACTTACCTCCAGTGGAGAGATGTTCACAAGGAATGGTATAATGGGAATCAGAAGTTGGAATTAAAGAAAGAGCTGAAAATTTGAAGGGTTGTTTTGGGATTTTAAGGGTTGGAACTGAGAATATCATTAGACAACTTGATGATTTTTTTGACGAAATTGTTGAAGGGAGGAAGAAACTCTCAATTTCTGCAGCCACAGGTAAAAAGATTATATTTGCCTTTGTCGAGAACATCCTGCCTCCCTCCGGTGACTAGCATTTCGTATTTTGAACTTTCACATTTTACTTTAAACACTTTCGTGATATTGGTATATCTTTGTGCTCACAGGTTCATTGATGTCGAAAATTTATGAGGAACACAAGGATGAAGACGGGTTTCTTTACATTTGGTACAGAAATGATAATATTTCATCTTCGACGGACGACGACTAACGTGAATATCTCAGTATTCTTTTCAATACTTTGGCTTAGCCGTTTGGCCATCCAAGAGTCATCAACTCGGTTTTTTTTTTTTTTACCCTTTTTGTTCAATTCTATTTTGGCCTATCAAAAGTTTGAATCGCCCACCCACTATATTTTTCCACTGTAGATCAATGATTTTACGCTAAATTACTGTTTTAGGAATTTAAATATTCAATTTATATAATTGATTCATGCAATTAAAAAGTTGTAAAGATGAGCAAGTTAGATTAAAGAAAGTCTCAGATGGCTGGCTAACGGAGATTCTTTTGTTGAAAAGGACCCTTTATGATTTACCTGACCAAATATTCCACCATGCATTATGTCCATTACTTCTTCTGAAAGGGATATTCTTTTCATGGAAAATAATGCACAAACTTAAATACAGTAGTTTGATCCGTTGACAATAATATTTTATATGTTGAATTGGATAAAATTAGATGAAACGTAGTATGATGGCAACGTTTTTGACGTAGTATATGCTCATGTTGATTGTTTTGTTCAATTTTGGTAATGTAATCTCTAATGGAATTTTGTAAATTGAATAAGTATAGTTAATGTTCTGGGTTTGGTTTAATTAGATGTGCAATTCTAAGTGACATTGTGTTCTAGGTTTGAGCTCGTGTGGCAGGAAAAACGCCTCTGTTGATGCATAGAAGTCCATGATTACTAAGGTAAGTGCCTTTTGTCTTTTCGAAGTCTTTCTCTACAAAAAAATTTGCATCTCACTCAACACAATTCATATGGGTATGGCAGTTGAAAACTGAGTGTGGCCAGCCAGTTTACAAATAAACTTGAAGGAATGTTCAAGGTGTGTATTATTTATTCTAGCTGAGCATGTGAAGCGTGTAATTTGTTTTGTATTTAGTTATTTACTCTACCAACAAATGTCCATATTGCTTCATCCTAAGCTCGGACAAAACTACCATCAGGAATCGAGATGAGCGTCCATGGCTTAACGACAGGGTAGGTGGCCATCTTTCATTACTTTGTAGTGCTTTCAAGCTTTGATATTTTCCCTCTCATCACAGTATTCTCTGATGAATAAAATGTGTGTATGATAAATTGGTTGCAGATACTGGCCAACATATCCACCATGGATGTTCAGCTACCACACGAACTCAATGTATATCAGGATTGTCTAACTTAAGGGCCCAAATTTCGAACTTCGCCTCAGGCCCCGCGAAACACAGGTACGGCCCTGCATGTCAGGACCACCACTAGCTAGAAATGCCTAAACACAAAGGCATTTAAATACAAATATTAATTGCTCATATTTGAAAGGGTATAAAATATATATTTTAATTTAAATTAAAGTCAACAATTAATTTTAAAAACATATTTTATGGAATCCACAATTTTTTAACAACACTAGGTGCAAGCAACGTGCAATGCACGTTTGCTTAGTTTATATTTAATAGTTTTGTTTAAAAATTAATTTGTTATTAATAAAGATGTAATTTTTTTTGTCAATTAAATAATTAATGATGTAATGTTTATGTAATTGATAAATAATTAAATAAAGTGTTTCTCTCTGTCATCTCCAACCCAAAATCACAAACAGAAAACTCAAGGTATGTTAAGGGGTAAGAAGATGAGTTTACTTATACTCCGTTTGATTCTCATTAATGTAGAATGAGAATGAAAAACATGGCCGTTATTGGACCCCACACAAGAGATAGAAATTCAAAATTGATATATTGATGTGATGGATAACGGTCATATTTTTCATTTTTATGGATTTTTAATGAGAAACAAACGGAGGCTTAAACTTTTTGCATCACTTAAGTCTTTACTTTTTTTTAAGTAATAATGCAATTCATTTTATCGCTAAAGTATGATATGTATTACGATAATATATGTATATCATGTGTTAGACTTAGTATTGGTAAGTGACGGGTAAATTTTCGAGAACGAAAATATTTTAAGGGGGTGAGAATGTAATACCCCGAAAATTTTCATAAAATATAATTCAATTTTTATATAATATATTTTAATATTTTAAAAGTTAGGGACTAAATGATACATTTATCAAATTATATTTTATTTGTGTCAAATATTTAGATATTGATGGAGTTATCGTAAATATATGAATATTGGTCTCGATGGATAAATCGTAATTAGATACATAAATCAGATTCGAGAAAAAGTCGATTCGGATAAGTTAGCTCCAAGATATTTTAGTTGGAAGGAATTATTAAAATCTAATTTATTTTTATTATTATTTAATTATAATTTTGAAAGTAAAGGGTGGAGAAAAAAGATTTTCCGTTAAAACAAGAAATTCCGTTAATTTTTCCATTAAATCAAGAAATTTCTTTAGTTTTTCCGTTAAACCAACGTATTCCGTTTAATAGCCACTTTTTATATATAGAAATATATTTCATCATCTTTTCATTAAAATCGATTAAAAATCTAATTTTAATATCACCAACCATGGGAATTATCTTCTTTCTTCATAAGACTGTCAATGAGAGCTCCCATTACCAACTGCTCATTGATCTCTACCCATAAAAACCACGAGGGCCTGTTCAACTGATTTTTTAAAAAAAAATCAAAAATTAATTCTAAAGTAAAAAGTTGCTTTTAAACATGTTTAATAATTTTATAAAAGTGTTTTGTTTGATTAAAAAAAAATAGAGGAAGTTGCCCTAAGATATATTGGAATTTGAATAGAAAATTGGGGTTTTTTTCAATTTTTATGATTATTTAAGTGAAAGACAATAATCGGTAAATGAGAAATTAAGTCGCTTAAATACGTGAATTATTGAAAAATTGTGTAGAATAATATTCTACAACTGTTTGGCTAAAAGGTGTTTCTTTCTATATGAAAAATTATGACTTTTGGAATTATTATTTTTCAATAGGTGTTTCTTCATATAGATAGACTTATTTCAATAGTTGTGTTCTTTCGTACGATTGTATCTTTTGAGACAACTTTCCAAGAACATATATAGTCCCGTATGTATAAAATTTTATTCATTTATTTCGTAAGTGCATATTATGTTGATGCATATTCATTTGTTCATTTACTTTGAATAGAGTTTTATAAAGAGAGTTCAAAATACCGATAAGGTTCGTTGGTCTACGTAATTTGGAGTACTCCTATGCAGGACGTAATCGTTGTATATTGGGAGATAAATGCCGAAAAATCGTTTGTACCTGTGCGGGACATAATCATCTAAAGAACAAAAACTTCAACTTTTACCTTGACAAAACTCATATCCATGCATTTCTCATTTCCACTTTACATAATTGGTTTCAGTAAGTTGAAGTTATGTTCGATTTTATGTACATAAAAGGTACATTATTGGAATATAATAAATGCACGTTAACTTTTCCCAACAATTAAGACGATTATTTTGTGCATTTAGTATTCTAATTTCCTAGAAACTGATTTTTATATCACATGCATTTTGAGTATATTGATAAAGATACTGACACTTTATTTGGCAAACTAGAAAAGTGAGATTACATCTGTTTATTAAAAAAATGTGGTTGGCTGAAAGTGCATATGATCTTTCATCATAGTTGTTCCAAGAAGACACAACATAAAGGAATAAATTATGTACGTCATTTATGTTGTGATGTGATCTAAAATTCATGTGATTTAGAATTTGGTTGATTGGAAGAAGTCTAAAAGAGTTTGGTTTCACTACACCAAAAAAAGACTTTTGCAGCGGCCAAAAAACGCTGCAAAAGCCTTTTTGCAGCGTTTTTTTAAGTGTTGTGAAGGTCGGTGTTGCCGTTGAGGGAAGACTTTTTGCAGCGTTTTTTAAACGTTGCGGTAGATCTCTTTTGCAGCGTTTATTAAGCGTTGCGTTGCGGTAGACCCCTTTTGCAGCGTTTTTCCAACATTGCGGTAGACCTCTTTTGCAGCGTTTTTTCAACGTTGCGATAGACTTCCTTTTGCAGCGTTTTTCAAACGTTGCCGTAGACCTTTTTGCAACGTTTTTCCATCGCTGCCGTAGACGTTTTTTTTTTTAGTTATATATGGTAATTACCCACCAAAATTGAAAATGACACTTTGTGAACAAATTTTGAAATTGTATAAACATTGATAATTTCATTACAAGATCTTTTCCAAGCAAGTGCATTCAAGAGTATAGATAAAACAAATTAAAGATCTTCATAATAATCTTCGATACACATTTTTACGTACTAAGAAAATAACATAATAATCTTGGTACTCTCGAACTTTTCCAGTGCTATTGCCTTTGGAAATGGTCTGACCTTCCTTTGCCTTCTCTCTTTCATTCTTCTCAGGGACATCTTTATCCAGCTTTGCCTCCTTTTCAGTAGTCAATATTGCCTATTTTCTACTATTTACCTGATATGAAGGGCATGGTCGAAAGAGCATTAAAAAGAGCTAACTAACAAGTAAAAGCAACGTATGAAAAAAGGAAGCATAAATTGATTTTATGCAAATAAAATAGTGATATGATGCATTGAAAACATATAAAAAAGAACCAGATGGTTAGACAAAAATCATGATCATTTAAAGATTTGCAATTTTTTCCCAGATTGCATCTAGTGTAGGAATAAGGTACTAAAAAATGTGTATCATAAAAATTAACGCAGTTCATGTGAAAATAAAGAATCTCACTTGTTCGGGATCACAAAAACTCCACATAGGATGAATGTTACTGCAACGAGGAACCATTTGTTGCTTAGGAACTATGGCATTAAAAGCAATGTATCCACAAGTTGAGACGTTAATTAATGAACGTGTCAAAAATTGTATTTATGCCAAATATTTTGTTCCTGCACTCGACATGGCAGATGTTAATTAATGCACGTGTCAATTTTTTTGCACGAGGTTAGATCATTGAAACCAGATAGCTTAAAGAAAGAAAACAATGTACAAGGGATACTAACTATTACCTATTTATGCTAGTCTGTCCATGAGTAAAGTCGGAAGTTGCCTGCCAAAGAGTTTGTTTCTTGGGCTGTGGGTTGGTCTCCCTGAAAAGAGTAGGCTGCCGAGTCAACTGAATTAAAAAAAATAAAAAATACCACAACTGATAAAGTAGCAGGGCTATTATCAGGACACTATGCCTTCACAAACAGAATATCATACCATTGAATTTCTATTTTACTCTTTAGAACACCTTCAAGAACTTCTCAGACAAGTTTATGCTTAACAAAGTGCCACTTTGCTACCAAATCACCTTCATATCTTGACACATACTGTCGAAGAATGGTATTGTTAGCAACATGCAACAAGATTAGCACATATGAAGGTAACAATTAGTCAGGATCCCTTCTCTCTTTCTTCTAGTATGATTTTTAAAAGTTAGATCAATACTTGATAGATTTCAATATTTCGTAATCATATTTGACACCGAACACTTCATTCTGATAAAGTTGATTTCTTCTATACATGAACCTCATAAAACATGGCTTAAGATTTATGTACAACAATTCAAGTAGATAAATAAAACTCAACTTTATAAAATTAGACATGCAAGACCATAAAACAATTTAAGACAGATTTGTTCAGTTACCTTCATTGGAAACTAAATGTGCAACTATAAAGTAGGAACCAACACAGATATTTTTCGAGGTTGATAGCAACTTGCAACTGATTATCAACTGGTCGGATGATCCAATCTTCCTCGATTACTGTACAATCCAAGTGTATTCACCCTCAGCACTGGGTACAAACTCAGCTCCATAGGAAATGTCCTAGCCTACCACTCTCACTTCCCAAACCAATCTTAGACTCAAATAAGAGGGTTTATATATATTTCCACATTGTATCTCCATATGGTAACATTCCTATTATATTCTCTACACATTCAACAATATATTGAGAGATTGAGAGCTTATATTTCAATTGAGATTATTGGAATCTTGATATTGTAAATACAAAACTATTGATTATAGTGGATCGTTCTTCTCTGCCCGTAGTTTTTTTCCGAATTGGGTTTCCACGTAAATTCTTGTATTCTTATTTCTTCTTCATTATTTCATTATTGTCATTATTTTGCGATCTGTTTCATAACAAGTGATATTAGAGCGTGAAGTTGATTGTTCCGCATGACGAAAATGAAGTATGAAATTCCGTTGCTGGATAGAAACATGAGATTTACATTATGGCAAGTGAAGATGTGAGCGGTGTTGGCGCATATGAATTTGGAGGAACCTTTGCTTGGCCTTGATAGGATGTCTGCTACCTGGATGCAGGATGAAAAGTGGCGTAAGGATTAGAAATCCCAATATCAAATTCATCTACATCTCTCGAATCAAATTCTGCAAGATATTCTTAAGGAGAAAAGTATCGCTGCGTTGTGGTTGTAGTTGTAGCAACTTTGCATGACAAAGAATTTGACCAAAAAGCTACACTTGAAATAGCGTTTGTATTCTCATTGGATGTCTAAAGGTGCATCATTTGGTGATCACTTAACTATGTTCAAAGAAATCGTGGATGATTTGGAGATATTGGAAGTTAAGTATGACGAGAAGGACTTGGCGTTGTTGCCATATGTGACTTTTGGAGATATTATTCTCTATAGTTAGGATACTCTCACAATGGAAGAGGTCTATGATGCTTTACTATCTAAGGAGAAGATGAGACATCTTGTTGGAGGATTTAGGAATCATGTTGAAGGCTTGATTATGCGCGGTATGAAGGATAGATCAAAATCTGGACATGCTGAGAAGACATGTCACAGTTGTAAGAAGAATGGGCATATTAAAGTTGATTGTTATGCGTTGAAAAATAGAAATAAATTGCTGGAGCTACTGAGAAAGAGGAGCAACATGTTAATACAGTAAAAGCTGGTGGGGAGTTTCTTGTGATTTCTGACGAGGATTCTAAACTTTGCGAGGAATGGGTTCTGGACTCAACTTGTACTTTTTATATGTGTCCTAACAGGAATGGTTTTCTACATATGAAGGAGTTTCGAAAGGTACTGTGATTATGAGAAACAACGTTCCTTGTAAAATAGTCGGAGTGGCACAGTTAGAATCAAAATGTTTGATGGGGCTGTCGAACACTTACATATGTAAGACGTGTTAAATAACTGAAGTGAAATCTCATATGTTTGAGTACACTTGACTCAAAGGACTACATATACATTGGTGAAGGTAGAGTTTTGAAAGTGAGTCAGTGTGCTCTTGTTGTCATGAAGGGGCATAAGAACTCAACACATATGTACATTTTGCACGGTTCTACAGTGATTGGGGATGCAGCAATTTATACTTCTTATTTGACAAATAATGAAGTTACAAAACTCTGGCATACGCTGCTCGGGCATATGAGTGATAATGAGATGACAAAGCTGAGGAAAAGACGACTTCTTGATGGGCAGAAGACCAGTAAAATAGAGTTTTGTGAGCATTGTGTATTTGGGAAATAGAAGAGAGTCAGATTTACTAAAGGAAGACATAACACGAAGGAAACACTTGAATATATCCATTCAGATATTTGGGGACCAGCCATGGTACCATCTAAATGAGGCTATTATTACATGTTGACAGTAATTGATTACTTCTTTTGGAAAGTTTGAGTATTCTTCTTGAAGTAAAAAAGTGATATGTTTGGGACTTTTAAGGAGTGGAAAACATTGGTAGAAAAGCAGACCGAAAAAGCAAGAAAAATTCTACGTATTGATAATAGGTTCGACCTTTGTTCAAATGAATTCAATAGCTTCTATCGAACTGAAGACATCTTAACACTTGACAGCACCTGGAACTCCTCAACAGAATGGTGTGGAAGAACGGATGAACAAAACCTTGATGGAAAAGGTTTGTCGTATGCTTTCAAATTCTGGGTTACCTAAGTCTTTTTGGGTTGAAGCTACTACTACAGTTTGTTTTCTGATTAATCGATCACCATTAGTTGTCATCGATAAAAGGACACCATAAGTGGTATGGTATGGTAAACCTTCTTGCTATTCTGATTTGAGAATTTTTGGGTATCTAACTTATGCTCATGTGGATAATGGGAAGTTAGACCATAGGTCTAGAAAGTGCATCTTTCTTTGGTATAAATCAGGTGTGAATGGGTATAAGTTGTGGTGTCCCGTGACTAGAAAGGTGGTTGTTAATAGAAATATAGTATTTGATAAACTTGCTATGATTCGTTGTTCACCTCTTAGGGGTTTTGATAAAACTGAGGAGTTGAATCATTCAACTCGAGTGAAGTTGGAAATTAGTTCAGAGAAACAATCAGAGGTTGCAAAATAGTCTACTACAAATCAGTCTAGTTTGGGGTTGACAGACAGTAATATCTTGCTTACTTTGCCTACACAACCAACACCACAATATTTTATAGCTAAAGATAGACCTCGCAGACAGATTAGACCTCGACGGAAATATGGGAAAGCAGATTTGGTAGCTTATGCTTTGAGTATGGCTGAAGACATTGATTCCACTAAGGAGTCTACTATATATTCAGAGGTAGTCAATTGTAGCGATTCTAGAAAATTGATGATTTCTATGCAAGAGGAGATGGAGTCATTGAGCAAAAATAACACTTGGGACTTGGTGAAACTACCTGAAGGTAAAAGGGTGGTTCAATTAAATGGGTGTTCAAAAGAATGGAAAGCACATCAGGGATTGAAGATGCTAGATTGGTGGCAAAAGGTTACAGTCAGATTCCGGGTATTGATTTTACACTTGTGTTTTCACTAGTTGTGAAGCACTAGTAAGAAACGTAGTTCTATTCAGGATTTACTTGGAGTGGTGGCTAAAAATGATTTGGAGTTTGAGCATATGGATGTTAAGACAACATTCTTACATGGAGAACTTGAGCAGAGCATCTACATACAACAACTAGAGGGGTTCATAGCTTCAAAGAAGAAAAACTATGTGTGTTTATTGAAGAAATTCTTGTATAGATTAAAGCAGTCACCATGGTAGTGGTATAAAATGTTTGATTCATTCATGACTACTCATGATTTTGATAGATGTAATTATGATAGTTATGTGTACTTCAAAAAGGAAAATGGTGGATCAACTACATATTTGTTATTATATGTTGATGATATGCTCGTAGCAGTCAATGATAAAGCAAATGTTAGAAAAATAAAATTAGAACTCAACAAGGAGTTTAATGTGAGGGATTTGGATGCAGCGAAGAAGATTCTTGGAATGGAGATCTTGAGGAATAGAAAGGCTAGAAATCTGTAATTGAGTCAGAAGGGGTACATTGAAAAGGTGCTTGAAAGATTTAATATGGTGAAAGTTAAGGTTATCAGTACTCCATTGGTTGCCCACTTAAATTATCATCTAACTTGTGTCCACAATCAGATGAAGACATTGATCATATGTCTCGGGTTCCTTACTCCAGTGCATTTGGTTCGCTCATGTATACTATGATTTGTACAAGACCTGATTAGGCACAGGCAGTTAGTGCAATTAGCAAATACATGGCTAATCCTAACAATGAACATTGGAAAGGAGTGCAGTAGATCTTCAGATACTTGAGGGGCTCTTCAAATGCTTATTTGCATTTTGGTAGAAATTTAGATGGAGTTATTGATTATGTGGATTCAGATTATGTTGGGGATCTTGATAGGATGAGATCATTTACAGGGTATGTGTTTACCCTTGGAGGCTGTGCTATCAACTGGAAAGCTACTTTGCAAAATATAGTGCCTTTGTCTACAACAAAAGCTGAATACATGGCTACTATAATAGCACATAAGGAAGCTATGTAGCTGAGAGGATTGATTGGTGAAATCAGTGAATACTTGCAGATATCTACAGTATTCTGTGAGAGTCGTAATGCAATTTTCTTGACCAAGGATCATATGTTTCATGAAAGGACTAAGCACATTGATGTGAGGTATCATTTTGTGCGTGATGTCATTTTGGATTTCCACATAAATTCTTGTGTTCTTATTTTTTTCTTGTTATTTTATTATTGCCATTATCTTGTGATCCGTTTCATGACAATTTAAATTTGCCTTCGATTTTAAATTGATGTTATTTTCTTATATCTCCAAAAAGGTATAATGGCACCTGTAGAGCCGAACTGGTGTAAGCAGCGAAAAGCCACGCCGCCACCTTAGGTAGCACCGACTCCGGTAGAGGTTTCTTCCACAAGCCACAGTCACCCTATTGAGCAACTCTGTCGACAGGTCAAGCCGGCACATCTGACTTCTGTTTAGATCGAAAATGTAGAGATTGTATTAGAACTGCCAGGAAAATTGTTGAGTTTTAATGGTTGTGTTGGTTCGAAAATTAAATCGACAAAATAGTCGTGAAAATATAATGATGAGAAAGCTGAATGAATGCATGGAAAAGCTTGATAATTTACTTATTAAACTTCCATCAATTACGTTCATTTAAGAGTTCCTATTTGTTTATTAAGATGGACTAATAGATCATGTGGTTTTGCTATTAAGTGATATGATCCAAGGTGCCGTTGAAGCGATGACAAGGCTGGGGAAAGATCCATTGATAGTTGACAAAGGACTGATGACTCGAGCGAGGGCAAAACGAGTGATAGAGGCAATGGGATTACTTGTTCAAGCAACGATGGACGATGTCATGTTCTACATGGAAAAAAATGCAAGTTTCATGTTGGAGTCGAGGTCAGAAATCCAATGGATCATGCGGATCGAGACAAAAGAAAGCGGGGCTGAAACTTGTGCCTATGCGGCGGTATAGACATAACAGCTTTGCGGCCGCATAGGCATATATACCGAAAACCAAATGAGGTTTTTCGGTTGTTCCATGCGGCCGCGTGGTACAAAAAATTGGTGAACTTTTTTCTTTTTTCGCAAATTTTCCATAAAAATTAGAATTCTATGTTTAGTCAATATCCTACATTATTTATTAGATTATGCACATTTTTACCTAATTTCTAGGATTTGGTATAAGTACCAAAAACATTCATTGTGTTGGGACTTTTTGACAAATTTTAATAAAGAGGCTATTATTTTCCTTGTTCTTCCTTGAACAATCAATTCGAACTTATCAAGATCTAAATCTTGTGGCGTTCAAAACATCGAATCGTGGGTTCTTCATTGTGTAATGAAGGGGTGCAACGCATCTTTGTTATCATTGGGTTTTTTGGTTCATTTCGTTGGGTTCAAGTCCAAAACTGGATTTAATTATCGTTCTTGGGTTCCGCATCAATCTAGTTGTGGGTTTCGTAGTCACTATTTCTATGAGGTTCGCATCATTAAGTGTGTCCATGACAGTAGATGTTTCATTCTATTTGAATTTCATTGCCAAATGTCATGATTTTCCTTCACACCACTTAAAAGTCTTTGAAAGAATACGACATTGAGAATAGAGGACGACAAAACCATAATGTTTAGGCAGCTGACTTTATCACATCGTGGAGGATTAATTATTAACTGTTGTGATATGTTTAGTGAAATGGTTGTTTGTTTAACTGACAAAGTAAAAGTTAATTCACTGAAGTGTAATTAAAATCTATGTAAGCTATAAGATAAAAAATGAAATCCAAGGCAAGTAATTAACATTGTCTCTTTAAAATAAAATTGCCCCGCAATGATGCTAATGGATTACGACAGTTGTCTCCAAAATACAATGGATACAACTTGTTGTAGAAACACTTCAAACCACAAGTAACATCAAACTCGAACTAAAGTTTTTTCGTCTACAAGAAATGATTTTTGGAGAGATTTTATAAGAGATTTTGATGTAATGCTCAATGCAAATGATATTGGATGGATTATAGACGTCCAAATGATCCTATTTATAGAAGATGAGAGGTTGTAAGAAAAGTGTTACGTCTCAAACTCAGTAACATTCACGTAATGAAACATCCATTCTTGTCGCTAGCCTATCGTTGAACTTTCGTTCTAGCATTAGTGACACCTGTTTAACAGAAACTTTTTCACCCACCTGTAGCTCAAGCGGCAATCTCACAGTTCGAGCGCTAAACGAGAGATGGAGTTATGCAATTTTCCGATCAGTTTTTTCCACTTTTGTTTTCAACTTTGGACCACAATTTGTCATTCATACGGAATTGGTTTTAAGATTCTAAATATATAATGACGATCTACTCGACGGGTAAAACAAGTTTAGTCTATTAATTTGACTATCGGATCAAGTTCAAATATTTGACCGAAGTTAACACAAAGTCATTTTTCAAGTTTTATACTTAATCAGATTTTTCAATCTTTAAACCAAATTTTAACAATTCTCCCACAAGAATGGAAATTTATATATGTTTATGTTAAGGGAAAATATGAAGCATTAGAGAGAGAGAGAGAGGAAGGGAGAGGGAGAGCAGAAAAACAATGCATCAAGTAAGATAGCTTCCGACTTTAAACCTTCTTTAGTGAAATACTATTGGATTGACTAATTGGTGAACGTTGTGTCTTGAACCATTCAGCCCTTGGTACAAACCAAGATAATAATGATGACACAAGTGTATTTCCTAAATCGTTCATGGTTCTCATTACTTAGTTGATTTTAACCGTGAACCACTCTTAGGTTTCATAAGTGTTTTTAGAAAATTTCAGCCTTTGAACAATTTTCGTTGAAGCGGCCCACTTCACACTTACATATGTGATCTCATATTAAGAGTATTTTGCCCTACTTCACTTTACTTAATCAAGATATATGAATTATTAAAAGCATATCTTGACATTTAACATTCTACAAAAAGTACTTTAATTATCATAGGAATGAATCAGAAAGTACCTTGGAGTACCAACCGTGTTGCATTCAGAAACGACCATAGATAAACTCATCTCTAGACTCCTTCAGAAACGATGTCTCTTCAACTACATTCGCTTGTACAGTTTTCTTCAACTTTCGACATTCGTTTAAATGATGTTCGACTTTTCCACAATTGTAATAGTTGTCCTTAAACTTCTTGATATTCTTGGAGTTGTCTCTTCTTGGTGCAACACCAGAGATCTTACGTTTCTTGTTGACGACCTTCAAACCGATTTTAATAAAATTTGCTTCAAGTTGAACAATAGATTTTCTTTCGGTGCTTCTATTGTCTTTCCTCAATCCTCAAATGAACTATCAGTTCCTTCAAGTTTATCTCCTTGCGTTTGTACTTAAGATAATTTTAGAAATCTCTCCACATGGGAAGGAGTTTTTCAATGATGGTTATAACTTGGAAAGATTCACTTAATTCTATCTTTTCTGCATGCATGTCATGAAGTAGAACTTGATGTTCTTGTATTTGACATATCACGGTTTTGGAGTTTGCCATTTTGTAGTCCAGAAACTTGTCGACAATGAACTTCTTTATTCTGGCATTATCGATCTTCTACTTTTTCTCCAATGAATCCCATATATCCTTAGCCGAGTCCTTCGAACTATACATTCATAAAGTGTATTGTCCAATCCATTTAGGATGTAATTTTTGCAAAGACAATTCGAGTACTTCCATGCATCCAAAGCAATAATCAACTCACGATTATTTTCTCCTCCTTGTACAGTACGAGTGGTTTCTTTCAAGAACTTTACCAAATTCAAAGTAGTAAGATAGAACAACATTTTTTGTTGTCATCTTTTAAAATCCACCCCTTCAAACTTTGTCGATTTTTTCCCATGTAGGATATGAGAGTTTGGTATAGGTATAGACAAAGGCGGGACCACATGGTTAGTACCATTCATTGTTTACTCGAAGTTGTCTTAACAATATTCATTTATGTTACAAACAAAAGTTCAACACACAAAATGAAAGAAAGGAATATCACACAAAGACTAATTCCAAAGATGAAGAGAAGTGATTTGTTTTCAACAAACAACTACACGGAATTTTGTCTTAAGAATGTTGTGATATGTTTATATCAAAATAGTTGTTTGTTTAATTGACAAAGTAATGGTTATGTTGAATTCACATGAGCGTAATTAAACTTTATGTAAACTATAAGATAAAAGAAAGAAAGAAAATGAAAAAAAAGTGAAGAATGAAATCTAAGTCAAGTGATTAACACTTTTTCCTTAAGACAAAATTGCCCCACAACGGTGCAACAGATTATGGAACTTATCTCTCAAGATACAACGGATACAACTTGTGGTAGAAACACTTCAAACCACAAGTAATAGCGAACTGAAATGAGAATTTTTCCCTCTACAAAAAAAAATGATTTTTGGAGAGTTTTTCAAGAAGTTTTGATGTAATGCTCAATGCAAATGATATTGGATGCATTATGGATGTCCAAAGGATCCTATTTATAGAAGGTTAGAGGTTGTGAGTGAAGTGTTACACCCCAAACTTAGCAACCTTCACAAAAGAAAGCATCTATTGCGGTTGCTAGTCTCCCGTTTGAACGTCGGTGACACTTATTCAACAGAAACTTTTTGGCGAGCACTAGGTGAACGATGCAGTTAAGTAACTTCCCGATCAATTTTTTTCCTCTTTTATTTTAAATTTTAGACTGCAATTTCTCATTCATCCAGAATTGATTTTGAGATTCCAAATATACCACGACGATCTATTAAACGAGTAGAACAAGTTAGTTTATTTATATTTATAATTTGACTATCAGATCAAGTCTAAATACTTGACCGAAATTGACACAAAGTCATTTTCAACTTTTATACTTAATCAAAATTTTCAATCTTTTAACATTAACAACGGTCAGCCACATTCAAATGAAATTTTTTAACAATGGATTTTCAAGATCAAATGCAAGCACTTTGGTGTTAAAATCATGCAACAATTGAAGAAAGATTCTTCTGAAGTAAAAGGCTTATCGAAGTGGTTTTAATCTGGAAAAAATTTCTTGAAGGGACCAGCATTAAGAAGGGCAAGCATGAGCTATGCAAGCAAAGAAATTTGACTATTTGTGGATCCAATTCGCAATGAGGATAAAAATGAGTTACAGGCTATCTCCTATTAAAAATGGAAATGAAATAACGTTGTACAAATATTGGTACAAATACGTGGATTCTTCAACCTATACAGTTATGGTAAGGCAAATCAATTTTTTAATTGTGTTTATTAGATAGGTTAATAAAAGTATAACATATTTATCATCCTTTTGGGTACCCAACATGGTTAAGTATGGAAATTGGATTTTGATCTACGTGTTGAATTTGAAAGGTCCAACTAGAGTTAAGTCGATACATAACGAGGCTGCATTTTTCATTGGGAAAAATTCATAAATCCTACTTTAAGTATAGATTATTTCAAAAGTAAGAAAACAACTTTTAGATTTCAAAAATCAGATATTTGACATATATATACCCACCTCACCTCCACCACCCATGCAACTCCGACGATCGTTCCGGCAACTACTCCGACTTTGGCAACCGTTCCGTAGACTTCTCCTATTCCGGCGACTATTCCAGTGACCGTTCCGACGACTGTTTTGATTCCGGTTACTGTTCCGGTTACTATTTCGATGACAGTTCCGACGACTGCTCGGATCTCGACGACTATGTCGATGATCGTTACGCCGACTATTTCGATAAATATGACCTGTATTTTTGAACCATGACTCTACAAATACATGTGACATGTTGATATTGATTTATGATCTATAAAAAATGACTGTGACTTGTGAACTCAAACCTGTGACAATAATCTGTGACCTTAAAGACAAATTAATTAGCCACAAGTAATTATCAAACTAATTGATCATATTGATCTGCAACCCGTCTATATTCATTTGTGACCTATACAAAATGACTATGACTTGTGAACTCAAACATGTGACCATTAAATTGTGACTGTAGAACTTATTCATTCATTGAAAATAGATCACATTTATCAAATTATTAGTCACAATTTATTTTATGGTCATAAATCAAGAGTTTTATAAGCATTTTTCGGTCACAAATAGAAAATTTTATAAGTCACAACTTATTTATCGATCACAAAATCAACATTTTTATTGGTCACAACTCAATTACAACTTAATAAATTGTGAGTCACAGTAACAATTTTTAGATTGCATATTATGCATCGATGACAAATTCAAAATTTTATTGGTCACAACTAATCTATTTTATTGGCGACATTCTCAAATTAATTGGTCACTCAGTATTTTTGGTCATAAATCACATATTTTATAGGTCACAACTTATTAAAATAATAAGTCGCATATTATTTTTCAATCACAAGCCACATTTTTTATTGGTCACAAATTATCGAATTTTAAGGTCACAGTTTACCAATGTCACATCAATAATTTTTCCTTCTTTTTCAACCACATATTAAATTTTTTTCTCACCCACGAATTAAAATTTTTTATAGGTCATAGACTGAAAAAAATCAAAAATTTTATTGGTCACAGATTCATATTCAAACTTTCACAGTTTGGCAACAACCCCACAAAATGAAACCAGAAGACCTTCTCTGTCACCCACTCCTCGCCCAAACCTCAAAATTGACCCTTAACTGCCCCCTTCTTGACTACATTCTCCATGGAGGCATCCCTTGGAGTACCATAACCGAACCCAATTCTCCCTCAACTCCTCCTCGCCGCCCAACTCCCCGCCGCACGTGGAGGCCTCCCTGCTTCATCCTTTGCCTGTACTCTGAATTTCTCTTCCCCGTCTGCCGCCTCCAAACTTTTATTGGTCACAGATTCATATTCAAACTTTTTGAAACTGGTTGTACGAGAGGTGATGGTGCTTTGTGAGGTTGTAGTCGAGTGAGAAGGTGAAGATGGAAGTGTAGTTGATGTGGGCGGCAGCTAATGGAAAGTTTGGGTTGGTGATTGTTGGCGTCACGGTGGCAGTTCGTGGTTGGGCAGTCGTGGTTACGTGCTCAGACCATGGATCGCGTAAGGGAGCCTCTAATGCCCAAGTGTTTCATCGGATTGAAAGAGAGTGTGTCGGGGCGAAGCAGATGTAAGAGGCGGATGGATGTGGAGGCGCGATGAATTGAGAGAGAGGGAGGGAGGAAGCGTCGGTGGCGTTGACGGATAGAGAAGACAGAGAGTGAGAAACAAGAATGAGAAATTATGGTGAAAGCCTAAATCTGAAATTAGGGATTTAGAGTGGGGTTAATAATTATTTAAATATAAAATAAACTTCTCACCTGATTTTTGAATATAATCTTGAAAAGTAGGGTTTCCTGTAATTTCCACTTTTTTCATTTGTATCATTTGTGAGATGGTAACACAAAATGAAAATTCATTGACTTCCAGGTGACGTTGTCATTGATAATCATTTTTATATGATTTAAGGTGAAATATATAAAATGAACATTATCTAGAGTTGATGAACTCTATGTTTGAGCCTAACCCAAGATTTTTTTAGGCAACATTAATACTTGCATATATATTTCTAATTGAGGAATTATGGGGATAACTTATTCTACAAGTTACATTTTTAATACCTCATAAATCATAGAAAATTTTCTGTAAAGTTGAAAAAGTTTAAAACCCTTGTACTAATTTTTAAAGTACGATGATGGTTCACAAAGGTGTAGTCCTAAACCAAAAGTATTGAAATATTTGAATAATATTATATGAGTGTCGTATATACAATTAATGTAACGACCCGAGTCCTACTTAACGGGCTGTCCTGACCGTTAGATTGACGACGTAATGTCCCCACTGTACCAACATAAGTCTTTTCAGCATACTTTGTCCTCACTCGCATGCTCCCTGAGAAAACTTCCCAGGGGGTCACCCATCATAGAATTGCTCCAAGTCAAACACGTTTAATTGTGGAGTTTCTAATGATAGACTTCCAAAAAAAGGTGCACCTTGTTGGTATGAGTAGTACATATCAAATCTCTTAAACTTTCGTGGTCTAGGGGTATTAAAATCATCCCCCGTTAGACTCGCGACGTCCTCGTCGCGCTTGATCCATCTGAGGATCCGTTGCCAGGCGTTGGGATTCTAGAGGTGGCTCCCGTCCTCTGGCGTAACACTTTGTCCCGCATAGCACTTAGTTCCCGATTTTCCGACTGGCAACCCGCTCTGATACCATTTGTAACGACCCGGGTCCCACTTAACGGGCTGTCCCGGCCGTTAGATCGACGACGTATTGTCCCCACTATACCAACATAAATCTTTTCAACATACTTTGTTTTCACTCGCACGCTCTCCGAGAAAACTTTACAGGGGGTCACCCGTCATAGAATTGCTCTAAGCCAAGCACGCTTAACTGTGGAGTTTCTAATGATGGACTTCCATTAAAGAAGGTGCACCTTGTTGGTATGAGTAGTACATATCAAATCTCTTAAGCTTTCATGGTCTAGGGGTATTACAATTAAAGTATTGAAATATTTGAATAATATTCATAAATTAAACTGGTAAGTGTAAACATATGCATCATAGACTTAGGGTGTGTTTGATCCACATTATTTTGGAAAAATGTATTCTGGAATAGTAGATTGATGGAAAATGTGTTATTGAAAAAGAAGGAAAAATTATGAAAAATATTATTTTATTAAAGAATGTAAGGTTGAAAATGAGTAGAAAAATGAAAATGAAAATTTTAATGTGTACCAAACATGGGCTTAATATCATAAAACAGTTGATCTCAAATGGTGTAATTGTGGTACCTATGTAAGGCTTATCTTTGTAATGGTAATCTAACATTATTGATTTGAAATCTTAAGATCTTGGTTTTAATGGGAAAACCAAGTTATGGAAATTCATTGAGCACTTGAGAGTTTACTCTACACATTTCTATGATAAGAAAATTGATATGTGCAGAATGTTTTAGTTTAGGTTAAACTTCTAATAATTTCAATAGTTTGGACAAATCAAGTGGAGTATGACAAGTACTCTTAATAGGATATCACCTATATAAGTGAGAAGTGAGACTGCTTCTATGAGAATTCTTGAGATTGGAACTCTTTAAAGCACTTATGAAATTCAAGAGTTGTTCATGATCAAAATGAATATGACCATAAGAATCGAAAGTGTTAAGGAAGATATTATGTGAGTATTCTTGTCTTGGTTTACAACGACGACTAAACAATTTAAGATATCATGTTCACTGATTAGTTAAGTAAATTCAATAGTATTTCATTAAGGCAAGTTGAAAGTCAAGAGCTACCTCTCCTGATGCAATATCTTTTCGTTCGTTCTCTTTTAAACATCTGCATAGTCATTTGCATTAATTTTCATTCATATAAGAGATTGTTGGAATTTGTATAGAAAATTAGGTTAAAGCAATTTTTATGATTGTTTAAGTAAAAATCATTAATCGGTGAATGAGAAATTAAGTCACTTAAATACTTGAATTATTGAAAAATTATGTAGAATATTATGGAATATTTTAGAACCGTTTGACTAAAAGGTATGCTTTTCCATATGAAAGATCATGATTTTTGAAACTATTTGTTTCCAATAGATATGTCTCTTCATATAGAGAGACTTACTCCAATAGTTATTTCCTTTTGTAAGGTTGTATTTTAAGACACGAATTTTCAACAACTATATATTAGTGCTTATCACGTTGATGCATATTCATTTGTTCATTTACTTTGAATATAGTTTCATTATAAAGATAGGTAAAAACACCAATAAGGTTCATTGTCTATGTAATTTGGAATGCTACTATTGCGGAACGTGATCGTTGTATCTTTGGAGACCTATGCGAAGCATAATCGTTCTAAAGACAAGAAGCTCAATCCTCTCCTCGACTAAACTCTTATTTATGCATTTCCCATTTCTACTTTACACGATTGGTTTGGGTAAGTTGAAGTTATGTTTGATTTTATGAGGAAACCCATTTGTACAGAAAATACATTACAGAAGTTTTACAGAAAAGAAAAATTTCCAAAAATACCCCTTATACATAAATTGCAACTAAAAGCCACTGCAAAGGTGTAAAAAGCTTCAATTTAGTCCCTAAGAATTTGTAAACACAAAATTTAACCCTAAAAAATATTGTATCTTATGAGAAGTCCTAAAACTCATAGAATTAGTAAAATTCATAAAGAATTAAGATATAAATTAACTTTAAAATTTTATATATCTATAATAAACAATAGATTAAAATATTCTGAGTTAAGAAATTACATAGAATATACAAATATCTAAAATTAAAATTAAAATTCCGCTGCCTCTGCGCACTCTGATAAGAAATGGTATCAGAGCCAGATTACGAACCTAAAATAATGATGAATATAATGGATGAAGAAAGTATAATTGAAGAATTTTTGGATAAGATAGGAAAACATAAAAAACCGAGTTATCCTTATTTACCTAAAAATAGTATAAATGAAAGTTTTGAAGACGTACACAAAAGATTAGAAAATTTAGAATATAATCTACAGATAGGAAATGCTCTTTTAAATAATAATCTTAAAGGAAAAGATAAAATTATAATTAATCCACCTTTAGATTTTAGGATAACACAAAAAGATGAAAATAAAAGAAAAAATCAAGAGATAAATCAATATATGATTACAGAAGTTGAAGAATTAGAACAAAAATTCTTAGAATCTACTGGCGAAGAATATAATGAATATAAAAGATAGTTAGAAGAATTAACTGAAAAAAAAAAAAATTCAAAAATTATAAAAGGTTTAAGAAAAGAAGTTTTAAACCAAATAAAAAGTATTTTAAGAAAAGAAATTGGACTGTGAAGCCCAAGCCAAAATATGTCAAAAAATGTAAATGTTTCATATGTAATGAAGAAAGATATATTGCTCCTCAATGTCCTAAAAAGAAAGATAAACAGAATATAAAAACACTTAGAATTTATGAAGAATTCAAGGATGATAGTGATATAGAACCAATTGAATATTTTGAAGATTTGAGTAGTGAATGTAGTAGTATTTATGAATTAGATACATCCTCATCAGAAGAAGATTCTGAAGAGATAGTATATATGAATCAAGAAATACAAGAAATAGACTAAGAAATAGAAATAGAAACAACTGAAGAAGTTGAAGATTCAGTAGAAGGTATAAAACAAGAAATTACCTTTGATATTAAAAAATACAAAGGAATAACCAAGCAAATATTAGACTTACAAGAAAAAGATGTATTTCATCAGGGATTCTTAGGTATATTACCAAGAGTAAATAAAACAATTGTAAGTATGAATTATAGAGAAATACCTATTTATATAGAAGATATAATGGGAAAAACAAGAATTCCTATAATCACAAAAGAATGGGTAAAACAAAAACTATCTAAAATACCAGAGAATGTAAGAAGTAAATTGAAATGTATTGAAATAGGAGGAATACAAGTTATGGTAAAAGGATACTTTAGAGAAGGTATGAATATACCAATAGAAATATATTGTATGGACAATAGAATCTTACAAGATCCTGTAGATGCACTATTAGGAACTATTGTAGAAAATTTAATTTACCAAAAGATAATGTTCACAGTAAGACCAAATTATGCAGTATCATTAATTGATGAAAATATAGATCAAAGTTTCAACCTATACTATAGAATTGGAAATTTAAAAATGCCACAAAAAAGTAAAGCTATTAGTATAAGCATAAAATCAATTTTTGCTTTCAGTACTAGCCATCATAATAATTTAAGAAAAATAACTGATAACATTATAATACATAAAGAATTTAAAGAATTGGCTGAATATATACCTCCTAGAAAATACCAAGAACATGAAGTAACCATACCAGAACAAATAATGCTTGATTTTCATAAACAAGCAAGAGAAATCAATTCTGAAGGAAAATTGATAAGAAGAAATAGTATTAGTCTAGAAGGAGACAATCTTATTGCAAGATTCCCCTCCAGACAAAACTCTAAGACAAGTCAACTTAGAAAATTAAGTATTTCTGAACCAACAAGTTCACAATACTATATCAAAACTAGATATATTAATCAAGAAGGATACAAGAAGAATCTTCTTGTTCTTATAGATACTGGAGCAGATAAAAGTCATGTAAATGCTAAATTTGTTAGCCATTTAGTAGACTTTGAATTACCCGAACCATATATGTTTAAGGATTATTTGGGAAATAATCTTGAAATAAAAAAATATGTAAAATTCCCTCTTATATTTGTGGGAGAAGATCAAAAAGAATTTACTAAAGAAATAATTCTATATAAAGACGAATTATATGGAGTCAATCGTTCACCTATAATACTAGGGATGAACTTTCTTGGAAAATTTAGTCCTTACAAAATTTGCCAATGATATTTAAAAATAACAGTTGATGATAATCCAATCATCATATCAAGAATAGATGAAAATATGAAATCATTGTTGTCATGGAAAGAGTAATAAGTACTAATCCCATGAGTCCATATATTGAAATAACACTCAATATAAGAAGTTACTGCAGAATTAAATCTCATGCATACTTAGATACAGGAAGTACAATAAGTTTGTGCTTACCAAATGTACTACCATCTGAGTATTGGAAATATGATTCAAAAAAGGTTGTCACCGCTACAACAGCAGGTGGAAACAAAATAATATACAGCAAATATGCTACACAAGTACCTTTTCTAATATCATTTAGAGAAGTATTTGTTGATACAATATATATGTCAACAACAATTGGATGTGATATTTTATTAGGACAAAATTTCCTACTAAAATATGCACCATTTACACAATATATTGATAAATATATTTTCACAACCCCTTGCGCACATAAAATATTTACACCAAAAATCACTAAAGCTATTAGCATAGCATATAAAGAAATTAAACATCAGAGCTCCTCAACCCAGCGTGGTGGATGTTGGAGTACAGAAAAATTCAAACCAGTTACAGTTTTAAAAATGACAACAGAAAATAAGTTAGAAAAATTGAAAAAAGAAATCTCTGAAACCTATTCTGAAAATCCATTAGAAAAATGGAACACGGATAAGGTAAAAGCAATGATATAATTAATTAATCCAGATACTCTAGTAAGAGTTAAACCAATGAGATATAGTGTAGAAGACCAAAATGAATTTAAAGTCCAAATAAAAGAATTGCTAGAAGCCAAACTAATTAGACCTAGTAAAAGTCCACATAGTAGTCCAGCCTTTATGGTTAGAAAACATAGTGAAATAAAAAGAGGAAAAGCTAGAATGGTAATTAACTATAAGAAACTAAATGAAGTTACTAAATTTGACGGATATTACTTGCCTAATAAGGACACTCTTATTAAACAAGTACAAAATAAGAAGATATTTTCAAAATTTGATTGCAAGTCAGGATTTTGGCAAATTGTACTTACAGAAGAAAGTAAATCACTAACTGTATTTAGTACACCTAATCCTTTAGGACAATATGAATGGAATGTAATGCCATTTGGGTTGAAAAATGCACCACAAATATTTCAAAGAAGAATGGATGAGGTAATCAAACCAATCACTCATTTTTGCATTGCTTATGTTGATGATTTACTTATTCATTCAAATAATATAAATGAACATATTGAATATCTTGAGAAATTTTGTTATATTATGAAAAAGCATGGTATTACACTTTCTCAAAAGAAGGCTGAGATAGCCAAAACAGAAATAGAATTTCTTGGATTATACATAAAAGAAGGAGAATTGCAATTACAATCTCATATTGGTGAAAAACTTCAAGAATTTCCTGAAGAAATCAAAGATAAAAAACAGTTACAAAGTTTCCTTGGTATATTGAATTATGCTGAAAGATTTATTGAAAATTGTGCCAAACTAAAAAATTATTTTCTTCCAAAATTAAGGAAAAATGTAATATGGTCTTTGGAAGAACAAGATTGCAAGAATATAAGGAAAGTAAAAGAGGAATTGAAAGTTTTGCCTAAACTTGTAATTCCACAAGAAGAAGATTTCTTTATCCTTGAAACTGATGCTTCAGATAATTACTGGGGTGCTGTATTAAAGGTTAAAAAGAATCATAAAGAATATAACTGTGAAAAGAATTGTTCTTGTCCCGAGATACTTGCAGGATATACATCAGGAACATTCAAAGAAGTCGAAACAAGGTATGAAACAAATAGAAAAGAACTCATTGCTGTTAAGCGATGAGTACAAAAATATGAAGATTATTTATTGCCAAAAAAGTTCTTAATTAGAACTGATAATACTCAAGTTAAAGCATTCTTGAAAAATAATGTTGATCCATCTATTGCTAACACATATATTATTAGAATTCAAATTTGGTTTTCTTATTTCAAATTTGATATCGAATATATAAAAGGAAAAACTAACTTTCTTCCTGATTATCTTAGCAGGGATGGAGCTAGAACAACTAAGGACAAAAGTCCAAATTCTTGAAATAAAAGTTTCCTACTTGGAAGCACAAATGCAAAATATCCAAGATAGCCTTCGAGGCAAAAATATAGCCCTTGAGGCAGAAGTAACTTGTACCAAGTCTAGTATCCCTTCACCGGGACTTGTGAATACTAGCGCTCTTCCCGAGGATAAAGGGAAAGACAAGAAAACAATAGGAACCCCTTCACAGGGAATACTCAAACCTATTGTTGGTAAAGAAGATATAAAAACCCCTATCAGGGATTTACAAGATATCAAAATTAGCAATTGTAGCTCTTCATTAAGCCAGAAATTACCAAAGCTAACTATTGAAACTATTGACCCAAAAGATGTTGTCAAGATATGCCATGGAATGAAGATACCCAAAAAGGATAACTATGAAGAAGTAATATTCTTTCTTGTTATTTTTAATATTTTATCTGACTGGTATCTTGAAATAGGAAAGTGGATGAGAACTCTCCACTATGGAAAATACAACAAGATAAACTTTTATCCAGAAACACCAGCCAACTGGGTAAGAAATTGCTTTGAAATAGGAAATATACTCTGTATATATCCTAGCAAGGACCTCAAAGAGATAGCTCAACTCCCGGCAGATGTCAGGAAAGCAATTAAGAGATATACAGAGGTTGTTAAAAGTACAAATATATATATCAGGTTCTACTCGGCGCCAATGGAATGGGATCCTATTCTTGAATATATGCAGCCATCGTTCCATGTTATAAAATTGGGACTCACGAACCAACATTTTTTACCAACCAGTCAAAAGGTTATGAAAAATGGATATCAAGATATCATTAACATGATGCCCTACAGAAGAGCAAAAGGGTATAAAGAAATATTCGAACATGTAACTCAGTTAATTACTGAGAAAGAAAAGATATGGATCTATCCATCTGAAGAATATATAATTTATTCTAATGCAAGGGTTCCTACAAAAGACGAAGACTTGTATCTCCTTGACAATTTACTCTCCACCATAATTTCAAATCAAGTTAATGGATCAGAAGATATGTCCAAAGAACTGTGCAAAATACTCTGGGATTACAGTGATCATCATTGCGAGCACTGTGTTGTAGAAGATATGAGCCAAGGAGCATCCCTCAACAGTGAAGAATTCCCTGCTGAATTCTTTGAATCAAGAATGGAAAAATGATGGAAAACAAGAAAGTGACCCTTTATCACTACTTTAATAATTCACTTTATTAAAGAAAAACTGTGGTCACTAAAAGACAGATGATATTGGAGAAATGTCATAATACAACTCAAGAGATAATATTCCACACAAGATATTGATGGACACATGTGATCAACACAAGGTAGTGGGAGACACCCGTGACCAACACAAGATAGTGGGAGAAATTATTTTTACTACCTAACAAAAGGAAGTGGGAAGACAGCTGTAAAGATAAGATTCTTTATCACTAAAGGAATACCTCAAAAACCTCTATATAAAGGGAAGAAATCCAGGATTGAAGGCATCTCGAAATACCTTGAAGAAAAACACATCTCAAATTCTCTTCTTTAATCTGTATACACCACTTGTATTCAGAAATATTGTTAGATAGCTTGAAGATAACAAAGCTTGTAATAAGGTAATCACTTATGGAGTTCTAAACTTCATAAGGTGAGTACCAAAGGTATGTAAATATAGTGTGTAAGCATGTACTGTTTCAATTTATGAATATAAAGATGAAGTTTGTTATGTTCAACAAAGCTTTCATAAAAGGATTTCGTTAAGTTTCTCATGATTCCTCGGCAGTACAGATAGAGATTTTAAAAGATTTTCAAAACATTGTTTTTGAATGGATGTTAGCCATGCCAAAGTACCCGTCTTGGATTAATGTTTTGAGGAAAAAGGCAGATTTCTAACAAAATTGTAGCACCATATGTGTGAGTATATCTTTTAAAATTTCATTCCAAGTAAGAACTCGTTTCTGAAAAGAGTTTGGATAGAGGTGAAAATAAAGACTCTGAATACTGTGAGATAGCGTCTGTGGAAACACGGCTAGTTCTTTAGAGTGAGAAATGCAACCTTAATTGAAAAAGCCTTTTGCGGAAGCAGTTGTGGACCCAAACAATTTCAAAACATTTTAAACATTCATCTGATTCAGAAGATTGATTAAGTACATGCAAAACAACTATAAGAACATACTGGAGGAAAAACCTGTTTATTTCCATTGATTACTGTAAGTCATTTACATGCTTTTATATGCTTATCTTTACACAATTATTCTCTGATTATTATGAACACTTCAATTGCATCCACATCTAATAATAATAGCCTTAAGCTTTATTTAAATAGTGTAGATATCTCGTTTTTATTAAGATTAGTTAAAAAATCTGAAAAAGTATTTCCTGCTGGCCAAGAAAATCTTAAGGAAATATATCTTGATATAGATTATGCTTGCAAACATAATATAAGATTTGATCATGTAGAAACTAGTAGAAGAATAAAAAATATAAATAATATAATAACTGAATATAAAGATATCGAGGAAGAAGTTTCAGAAGGAATTGTTCTAGGATATATAACTAAAGAAGATCAACCAAAAGCCTTTGAAAAATTAATAAGATATAGAGAATATTTAGGACAGATTGACAAATTTAAGAAAATATTATCTAATCCTGATTAGATTTATAAACCACGAAGAAAGAGAAGAATTCGAAAGATTTAAAAGGATTCAAGATAATACTAGCGAATTAAGATCTAGAGAAGTTAGAATACTCCTTGAAGAACTTAGAAGAGAAGAAAATCAAGAAAAGTGGGACAAAATAAGAACTATAAAATATCATCAATTTGAGCAACAACAATATTTGATTTGGTTACAAGAAAACACTGAATTAAGATTCACAGGTTTAGTTCTAAGAACGTATGACCCAAATAGAAATATAAAAGGAAATAATCCTGAAAGACCTAACAGCTAAAAGATATAGGACATATCTTGCAATTTATTTCATTAAGGGTAAAATAGTAATTTAAAAGAATCAATTTTATATTATTAAAAATCTTTGTGAGTATCTGTAAGATATCTGTAAACCATTTATCTGTAAGTGTAGTATGGTCCTTGATTTTATATATGTATAAGGTACATTATTAAAACATAATAAATGCACGCTATTTTTTCTCAACAAGATAATTTCTCGAGAAGCTCTTGCACAAAATATAGAAACAAAGAAGAATATTACCAAACCGACACTAAACCATCAACTGAAAGACAAGCTTTTTGGATGCCCTTTCAACTAAGACAAATTTGATTATGTCTTGTTTGGTCCCATTATTTTCAAAATATATTTTTTTCTTCTATTTTTAACTATGCATTTTTCAATAAAACAATATAATACGTAAATCCAAAAAATTTCCTTCTTTTTTAACTACACATTCTCCATCAAATCACTATGTATTTTTGGCAAAAAAATAAATAAATAAATATGGCTCAAATAGGCTGTCTATGTCTTTCTTTAACCATGTTCAGTTCAGCCAAGCCTAACAAGCATATCTATTATGTTCAAAATTAGGATGACATGGTATGCAAATTAGTGTGAATAATCATGGGACTCGTAAGAGAACAGAAACAAAAATTTGGCGCATTACAATTTTTCCTCCTTCGATTTATGTAGAAGAGATAACATACACAACAAAGCAGCGAAACATGTCATCACAGGCCCGTCACCTCCGTGACTTTGACCAGAATGCTTCTAGCCGCTGAAAATACAAACAAATATTTACATGCCCAAGAGTATAAATCTTCTTAATCACTTGTGTCGCGCCTTTTGGCATTGCTCCCACTCACAAAATTCCTCCGTTCCTCCATTTAATTCGGATGAGATGATATTACGGGGATAAGTTTCACAGTTTTTGAACAGTATTTCCGTATATATTTCACATTCTCTGCTGCCACAAATGCATTAAGAGTAGAAACAGCGGAAAAGCCCATAAATTAGACGAAAAGGTACCTGCAGAGGCTGCAAAAGGATGTATTGGCTCACAAAATATGAAATCCACACCTTTCAGATATCAACATTATCAAAACTATTGCTAATGCAGGATTGAAGCATTCTGGAAATTATGAAGAATTATATTTCTAGGGTTGTTATGAGACAGAGTAAGTTTTGACCATACTAGTATAAACAAATACTCACATGGAGTCAGTGCAGGTGAAACTAATGGCATCACATCTGGAGGCCCTGCATAATGACCCTTTGATGTGGGGTGAATATGATCATAAGCTACACTCGATAATGGGCTTGCAGCTGGAACTGGAGGCAAATCAGGTTTATGTGGATTAGATTGCTGAGGCGGTTGTGAAGGAGCAACACGCGGTGCATAAACTGGAGGTTCTGTAGGTGTACTATGAGAATGCTCAATGGGTTTTTGGGGGAACCTATTTTTGTAACCAGAATGACAACCGGGAGGCTTCGCCACTCGACTCTTTCCCGGTGCAGGTGCAGGTGCAGGTGCAGGCACTGGCGCAGGCTCTGATGATCCTTTCCCAGTTTCAGATCCACTTTTGCCCATTGATGGTGCAGGTGAAATACTGGGAGCAAGAGTAGCATCATGGTGGTGGTGGTTGGGTGGTGGCAGAGGAGCCGGAGATGGAGATGTTGAGGTATCATTGACGAGGGGCATAGAAGATAGACGAACTTGCTTAACCCGGCCAAATACAGTGTTATTCAGTCCAAGGTTTTTGGAATGAGGATCGGTGATGGTTATAGCCAACTGCTTTAACCTTGATTTCGAGGGATTTCCCACAGCCAAAAGAACTTGCGTCTCAACCGTAGTGGGTGGAGCCACAGTGGAACCTTTCAGATTTGTCAGGCTAAGGTACAAGTTCTGCATTGCAGAAAATAAGCAAAAGAAGTTAATTAGATGTACAGAATCATCACAAACTCAGAAAGGATATATCATCAATCACACATACAGAATTTCAGAATTAGTAATGTTCATGAATTATGTTCATGTTTCCAAAGAAGATTTTGCATACTTGTATAAGTTTATACAAGTAAGCCTTTCAAGCTTGGCCAAACATGACTTAGTAAATAAACATAAAAAGCATACAGATGCTTCACGTGACAATAAAACAACACTCATCATGGTGAGAAAGAAAAATATTGTCAGACCTCATATGGAGCAAGATGTAAGCCAGACTTCAGTTGGCTGGTAAGTTTGTTAAAGTTGTCCAGTAATTGATCGATGGAAAAGTTCAAAGTGAAGTTGAAACGGATCTGAACTTTCTGCATAAGGAATGCCTTCTGATCAGGACTGGTAGTAATCCCTCCTTCAAACTTCAGCACCTCAAAAGTAGAAGGATCCCCAAACAAGGATGGAGTCAAATGCAGGTATGATATACGTGTAACCAAAGAGACAAAAGAAGCTCTTATTAAACTGCGGGTTGTTACATCAGATTCAACCGCAAACATAACATTTGTTGTGTTTGATCCAGCTGGTGCTAAATGCATTATTTCCACCTGTCATAGAAGATAACTCCATTACAACTGTAAAGAAAGAGAGCAAGGATCAACACAAATTAAAACTGGATGAGGGAGGGAGGCAGAATTGTGAGTACTTTTGTCGTGGGAAAACTTATTTCTTCAAAAATATCATTCTCGAGTTGTATGACATATTTGTCGAGAAAAGAAGCTGGCTTCTTAATAATAAAACTTGCCACTATATCATGACCTGAAAGAATATCAAACAAAATTATACTACATTTTGGAAACCTTCCGCATTTGCAACACAGAATTCATGAAGAGAAATCATAAAGAAAAGTATCCTTGTTGATTCTAATTAATGCTAAATAAAATAATATTGTGTTGAACCACTTAATCTAAAAGCTTAAATAGTTAAAGAATGCCACATGTACATCATTGCTTTGTTTTCAGCACAGAGTATTCAAGAATTAACATCAGAAAATAACAAACATTTGGACCATCCAACTACCATAAGCTGTGGTTGGAAGCTCTCCTTAACTGCTCGTGTGTGGCCTTACTTGACTTTCATGCTCATATTAGAACTGCCAACTAACATGATCAAATTTATAGCATAAATCCTTGCACTTCCTCAAATTTATATAATTCCACAAAAATCATGCATTAAGAGTCTCCACACCGCTCTCTCTGATTTGACATTCATCAGTCAACTCAGTAAGTGTTCCTACAATCCAGGCAGTAATTGAGGCAAGGAAAAATCAGAAACTGATGTTTTGCATTTCACATATTGAGATTATTTTATGAGTTCTCCTAATTTTATTTCTAGGATTTTCTTATGAGCTTTTTAATAAACTCAAGCTCTTAGGTGGTATTTAAGTCCTCGCGTGTAGTCTTTTGCTAATTAGTTATTTGTACATCAAGTTGTTAAGAGCTTATAAACATGGCATCTAGAAATTATCGAATGTTTTCAATGTATATGGTTTTAACTCTGTCAAGAACTTTAAGAGTGTGCAAATGAGCTGGCCTGTATTCATGGTTTTCTCTTAATTTTCCTTCAAGATACCTTGGAGCTTTAACATATATGGGCAAAACTAAAGTTTATCTACACATCCGTCCATTGTTTAAAAGAATTACGCCTCAAATGCCGCCTCATGTTAGACTTTCATAAAACGCCTTGAATCCCATCCATTAAGTGTCATTTGTGAGGTTTAAACCACAATTTACCAAGACTTGCGTCTCGAGATGACCGTGCTATTTCCGTATTTTGTCTTGTATTTTCCACACATTCTATCACTGGCCTTACGTTTTTGGGCTATTTTCTTTTCTTCTAGTGATTTATCTTTGTTTGCAAGCAAAAATTCTAATTTTATCAATTTGATTTATCATGAATATTTTGCATGGTTTATGATTTATTATGACCATATTTTTGAACTTATAAAATGTTTTGAATTATTTATTAATCTTTCTTGAGGCTTATGCCTCAAAACATCCCAATACTCGATTAAGCCTTTATAAAAATTGCTCCTTGCCAACATTACGAAATAATTTATAAATATACAATGGCCAAATGGAGCTTCTATGAAAATATAATAGTCATAAAACTTTGTTCATGATTGGTAGGTGATTGATTTAAGTTGTTATAAGTTATGATCATACAAAATGTGCCGATAATAAGTGGTACCCTTTGTAGATCCTACAAAATATGTGAATAAAAAATATATTCAACCAAAGTGATTAAAGTATAATCACATAACATGCATGCATTGATAGTAATATGGTAGGGAGATGATTCCAATAAATGAAGAAAAATAATAAATTTTTATACAAAAAGAATATTAATATGAGAGATAATACTCACAATTCACTCAGTATTTACTTAGGGGTGGCAACCGAGCCAAGCGGTTCATCGGCTCGGCCGCTCAACTCAGGCAAAAATGAGCTCGAGCCGGCTCGAGCTCGTCAAAAAGTCAATTAGACGAGCCGCTAGTCTTTTTTGTAAGCCACGAGCCGCTCGTATAAAATTAAAAGAAAAAAGAAAATTTAAAGAAAGTGACCAGAACGGTCACTGATTATTCAGTGACCGTTTTGGTCCTTCATTATTTTATTTATTTATTTTTCTTCATTTCATTTTTCTTCCTCTATAAATACCCATCCATTATAACATTTTTTTTCCACCAAACTCAATCTCTCATTCTCTACCCTACTCTCTACAATTTATTTACAAATCATTATCATCATTCTATCTAATCTATATTTTATACTCTTCTGCATCTTATTTTTATATTGTCGAGTTACAATCTTGATTTTACAATTTATTTTCTATACTACATAATCTTCAACATTCAATTTTAATTATTCACAAATGGATCAACGATCATTTGTTGAAAACTTGTTCGGTATCAGAGGCGAAACACCTGCCCAAAGTCAATTTGGAAATGAATTCGCCGATCTAAATGAATTATCCATTCCAGAAAATATTCAAGATTTCAACGTTCATGAATGTAGTCATCCAATTGATTTGGATGATGTTGATGTTGATGTTGATGCTAGTCATCCAATTGATTTGGAAGCCGATGAAGAACCTACAGTAGATATTCTCGAAGTAAGAGGGAAGAGAAAGACGAATAAGCGGGCAAAATGTTGGTTTCAAATGGACCCCGATATAATTTATCAGGTACTAAATTTGTTATTGATCAAATTTCAAATGCTTTAACTTTTAACGTACCTATTACTTATAGGAATTTGGGACAAACTTTATGTGAAATGTATGAATTATATGTTTTATGAATGGGTACACGTATTACTCGTGTACCCTCCGGCTCTACAACTACTCCTCCCACTAATATAGGAGATAACGACGCTGAAATTTTAAATTTATTCTAAGACATGAGCTCGTATAGATATGATTCAACTTCAACTGCATGTGCATTAGGTTCCTCTGGTGGTAGTAGTAGTTTGTCTTCCGCTGCATGTACTAGTAGTGTTCAAAATGCGTTGCTTGCTGAATTAATTGATTAGTTTAATCATAATATGTCTAGTAACAATGCAATTAGGAAAAATTCAGAAGAAGTAATTGATTTCTGGTGAAAGTATGAACGCCGATGATCAGTAGTTTCTGCAATGTCAAAAGATCTACTAACACCTTCGATTAGCACTGTAGTTTCGGAGTCTGCTTTTGGTGCAGGGAAGAGGGTTATCTTCGAGGTCAGAAGTCAACTAAAAGAAGATATTTTGGAAGCATTAATGTGTGTGAAGGATTGGGAAGACGCTCATTATCGACTGCAAGATAAATATACCGAAATTGCATATAGTCAAGTAAGTGATATTTAATTTAACCATATTCATCACAAAATTTTATTTTAATATCTTTATAATTTTTTTTAAAAAATTGTTCGTGTACAATTTTAACTCCACTTACTCGAAAATCGAAATTGAAGTAGCCAATCACAAGCCCGTATAAAGGAGGAGGGTTTATCTTTTTTTAGTATTATTATTTTAAAAAAGAAAAATGTATTGGAAAATGTATATTAAAAATATGTTTAGAAAATGTTTGTATATATATATTAGATTTAGTATATTGTATCAATGTACAATGTGTATTATTAAAAAAACAAAAACAAAAAAAGGCGAGCCGAGTATCCATTTTGAGCAAGCTCCAGACACGAGCTGAGCTCGCCCAAAATAGGACGAGTCAAGCTCGTGTGGGCCCGGCCCGGCCTATTGCCACCCCTATATTTACTAATTATATCACAAAAAGAAAAAATAGTGGAAACATTGTAACGTACCATGTAAGCACTAGAAATAAAACAAAATGACAAAAAAAAATGCTAAATCCTAGAACTTAAAATGGGTTGGTAAGTAGGGAAGATTGTAACATGTCCCTAAACTCTCAACTTTGAGATATTTAGTACTTTAGTGAGCTCCAATTGGAAAATTTATAAATCATTTATAAATTGGCCAAATTTTATTTTCAACAACACATTCCAATGGACTCACAAGTACTATCCACTTATTCCCCATATGGTTCTATCAATTTATAAATTCCAAATGGAGGCTAAATGATGATGCTTGGAAAAGGGCAAAACAAGTTACATTGGATATTTTCTCTCTTGTGGAGGAAGTCATATGGACGAAAAATAAAACCAATTAAATAAGTGAAGTTTTATGCTGAAGCTCCATAATTATTACATCAAAATGAATGATTTACCAGTTTCACATAGCCTCATAAGTACTTAAAGAAGGACTAAAGTTTTCAAACAAAGCCTGAAAACTAGCATACAAAGTAATTAAGAGAGCCTAACACGTGTAGAGTTCAACCACCTTTACATATTAGACTTTTCCACTTGATTTAGATGCG